>CM065682.1:76181492-76208992 GCA_017654935.2 Phymorhynchus buccinoides | reverse complement strand
GTGAACCTTACGCTAACTGAGTTCTTTGTCTCTCCAACATACTGGGCGTTTCTACATAGTTCGCAGAACAGCAGGTAGATGACGTTAGTCGATCCACAGGATAGGTTCTGCCTGATGGTGAACCTCTCCCCCGTCCTGTCACTGGAGAACCCCGTGGTTTCCATCAGATGAAGACGGCAGGCAGCGCACGTCTTGGAACATCTGTGGCAGCCAGGATCCACGTCACAGGGCAGGGCAGGAGGAGCTGAAGGCATCAGCAAATCTCTCAGGGATCTGCTGTTCCGTTCTCCCAGGATGGGGGGTTCAAGAGCCACTTTCCTCATCCTGGCGCTCTGGTGGAGGGTAGGCAGACTGTCCCTGAGATATTTGCTGAGTGGAGGGTTGCGGGGATTGTGGGTCACCACCATGGGAACTCTCCCGGCTTTCTTTTGTGGCTGGTACTCGAGTGTACTCCCTCGTTGTGTTGCTTTGGCCTTCTCTCTTCCCTTTTTGATAGCCCACTCTGGATAGCACTTCTTTTTGAAGTTGTTGGCCATTGTGTTGCACTGGCGTTCAAAGTCCTCATCGTTGCTGCAAAGGCGTCGAAGTCGTAAAAACTGGCTTGATGGTATGCCGTTTACGCAGTGCCTTGGATGACTTGAGTTGTATGGAAGGTAGGCTTTGGTGTCTGTGGACTTGACAAAGAGGCTTGATGTTAAGTAGCCGTCTTCGATCTTAATGAGAATGTCAAGGAAGGGAATACTGGTCTTGGAGTTGCTGATGGTGAACTTGATGGTTGGGTGCATGGAATTGATGTAGGTGGTGAATTGGTCTAGGTCTTGTTGGGACCGAGTCCACAAGATGAGGATGTCATCGATGAATCGTTTCCATACATCCTCCTCAATCCGCACAGGGCTGTTCTCCAACAGTTTGGCTTCAAGCCAGCCCATGAAGATGTTGGCCACAGTAGGTGCCATCGGTGTTCCCATGGCTGTCCCTGACTTCTGTCTGTATGTCTGGCCCTCAAAATTGAAAAAATTGTTCGTGAGAACATGGTTCACCACATTGAGAGCTTTGTTCATTGGTGGGCAATCAGGGAGAGGGTGGCATCCCATCAGATCTTTGATGGCCTCCACCATGTCCTGTTGAGGGATGTTGGTGTAGAGGCTGACCACATCGATAGTGACCAACTGGGCGTCGACAGGAAGGGGCCCGTACTTGGTGTTCCACTCGTTGATCACTTTCAGCATGTGGGTGGAGTCTTTGATGTACGAGGGCAAGCTGACAACCAGGGGGCGGAGCCAGTGGTCCGCTAGTTTCGACAAGGTCTCTGTAGGGCCTCCAATTCCTGAAACAATCGGGCGTCCAGGTGGATTTTGTAGGTTTTTGTGGATCTTTGGGAGGTGGTGGAAGAGGTGAGGCCTAACATTGTTGGGTTCCAGCCTGGCCCATTTGTAGGTGTTGTTATCAATGAATTTCTGAGTATGGAGGTCATCAATAATTTTGTTGGACTCTTTCGCTACACTACAGGTAGGATCTGTTCGAACAGGTTCGTAGTAGGTGCTGTTGTTGAGCTGCCTCTCTGCCTCCCTCACATAGTCCGTCATGTTCTGCACAACCACTGCTCCACCCTTGTCAGCAGAACTAATACGAAGAGTCCTGTTCTTAACATGCTGTTGTAGCTCTCTCAGGGCCTTCCGTTGGTCCCTGGATAGGTTGTCTCGTAGTGGCTTAGGGTCAGGAACATGGGATTTGACTTGGCTCTCAATGGTATTGCAGTAGGCATCTAGGGAAAGGTCGCGACCCTGTGGAGGTTCATAGTAGTTCTTCTTGTAGAACTTTGGAGCTTCGTGAACATCGTCCTCAATATCTGGGTCAAAAAACAGTTCTTTTAACCGTAGCCGTCGTGAATTCAGTGAAAAATGAATGTAGGCATAAGAAAACCAAAATGTCGGATGAGGTGATGCTCATTTATAAACAGTCTTTATGTGTGACCAAGCACCACGAAAGGGACATTAAGTGTCTAACTGACCATTCTGAGAAAATTATACATTTGAAAACTTGAGACAATTCTCTTTCTAATGATACAAGAACCAGTCTTGCATCTTTTCCCGTTCCAGAGTTATGAGCATTTAAAGTTAGTAGGGTGAGCGTCGGCCATTTTGAGAAAACACGTCTAAATTCTAGCATAGATGAAGACAATGCATTGACCTGCTCATTTCAAAACACTTATAAGACCATTTAGAGACCATAGTAAAATATTGTCCTTTATAAATATGAAAGATAAGAAGTTGGAGAACACAAAAATACCCATAACTCAAAATTGACCCAAAAATATGAGATTGTTTGACTTTGTAAGCCTGTTGTGAGAAACTAGCCCAGCGACTTAATGTCCCTTTCGTGGTGCTGGGTCACGTATATTCCTCTTTAAGAGTAATTGCCTCCTGATCACCATAAAGGGCTCTTTACCCGTTGAACCACCCCAACAGACAGCGTCGTTTGAACCCCACAAAATATTTTCAGAGAAAAATGAATGTTGAATGTTTTAATTTTATTTGTTGGACCAAGGCATTTTTTTTCTCTTCTAAAATATCACGTGTTCCGTTTTGGGTTTTCGTCAATAAATTAACGTCACTCTGCCCCACCCCCACCACCTCCCATCCCCAAGGTACTGTGCCTGATACAATCGACCATGGCGCTGATGGTCGATGGTAACAGACGAATGTGCGTAGCCATTTTCTGAAGCTCCTGGTTTAGTTGAAGCTGGAAATCCACATCCACGTCACGGCAGCCTTTGTTTGTCGTTGTCGTCCTAGGTTTCTGTGACGAAACCCGAAGTTTTGAATCCATGCAAACGGAAACGGCAGGCGCCTTTTATGTTTGAAAGAGATTGTACCCTACCTATCCAAACACGACCTTCACCGAACCCCCCCCCCCCCCCCCCCCTTTTCCTTCCTTTAGCTGACCGAGGCATTTTTCTTCTAAGATTTTATGGTGTTGTCCCTATTTCATGGACGGCAACGGCAGAATTCGAAATGCCGTCGACGGTACCAGTGACTTGCCGTTGCATGTTTGCCGTTTCGTGTCATGTCTTCTGGATTCAAGCAGTAGACATTTAGTTTGAGTGATTTAACAGGACATAATTTTTGCCTTTGTCGTTGCCGTCGCCGTGCCGTTTTCGTCGATCTGGATTTCCAGCTTTAGTTGTGTGGGTTTTTAAAAGTGTCGATTACTGTGAAGATTAGAGAGTCGAAGGTGACGTGCATGCCCCTGAAGTATAAAGATGTGGACTGGCAGGAAGGGAAATGGCTTTCGACATGTCGTACTCTGCGAGGAAACCGTTTCCTTGATGGTCCAAGCCCTCTCTGTCACATACCTCTGGAATGGATTTCCTTCCGCCAAGACAGAGAGAGGGAGGGAACGGGACGAACGAACGAATGAACGGACGAATCTTTTTTTAATTTTTTTTTTATTGATGGTTAAGACTAAGCACATCAGAAAAGAGAACATGCAAAAACAACTCATGAGTAAACAACATTAGCAAAGCAAATCGTAATGTGGACAAAGAAAAAGCAGGACAAAGTACGTGAAAACACCAAGCACACACACACACGCAACGCACACACGCACGCACGCACACACACAGACACACACACACACACGCACACACACACACACATACATACACACACACACACACACACACACACACATCCAAGAGGAGAGAGAGAGAGAGAGAGAGAGAGAGAGAGAGAGAGAGAGAGATGAGAGAGAGAGAGAGAGAGAGAGAGAGAGAGAGAGAGAGAGAGAGAGAGAGAGAGAGAGAGAGAGAGAGAGAGAGGAGAGAGAGAGAGAGAGAGGGGGGGGATGGGAGAGAGAGAGAGAGAGAGGAGAGATAGAGAGAGAGAGAGAGAGAGAGAGAGAGACTTGTTTAAAGATCATGACAGACGGAGGATGTGGCCATTTTATATATGTTTGACTGTTGTAGGAAAGGATTCGGTGCTGGTTTTGGTTTGATTCAATCTACGGTCGTATTGATTAGGCGTGTGAATCTCTTGAAGATGGGGCTGCGGGAATTGTTTACAAATCGACAAATGTTGGATAAATGATATTTTGGTGAATTGGATTTTTTATTTTTTAAACAAAATTGTCTCTACAATCTGTCCCGACCTTGTCAATGTTGTTTTCAACATTGTATGTGATCATGACCAGGAAGGAGAGGAGGAAAACTATAACGAAGAGCCACAGTCGACGTCTTGCGGGCTTACATAAACTTGTATGTCAAGTGACTGAGGCTTTTGACAAGTGACCACCATCTTAGACAATTTCCCAAGCTGGAAAGTTGACATACTATTTCGTGTGACCGACCACCGATTCTCCATTTCCCCCCTCTCCGTTCTAGTTTGCCCCCTGGACCTATTCTGTTCTGTTACCACCACCACCACCACCACCACCACCGGGAAATTCTTTCAAGGTTTTTGATTTCCAGAAAAGCCCCTTGGGGGTACATGGGAAGAAAAAAAAAAATATATATATAAACAATGAAAAAAAAAAAAAGTAGAAAAGAACAAACAATAAACGGACAAACAAACATTTGACGACAACAACAACATACAAAAACAAAAACAAAAAAAAAAAAAAAAAAAAGAAAATATAGATCAATATCCAGTCACATTGAAGGGTTGCGGCAAGAACTGTTGTGAATACGTACATCAATCAATGAAACAAGTAAACAAGCAGATTGATGTATGTGCAAGGAAAACTTTTGCACTTGCACTCCATACACTCTCGGCCCTTTTTCTTTCTCCCCACTCTCAATATTCTCAGGGAGAAAGGTGGCAGAGTGGTTAAGACGTTCGCCTGCCAAGTGTAATGCGTGACTGCGGCAGCGTGAGTGACCCGGGTTCGAATCCCAGCCTCCTCGCCCTTTTTCTTCTAGTTCGACAGGAAAATCGAACTGAACGTCCAGTCCTTCGGATGGGGACTTAAAGCTAGTCTGACCCGTGCGCTTTACGCACGTAAAAAAATCCCACAGTTTTTTTAAGTCGGTAAGAGCAGGGAGAAATCCCGCTGCCTGGTATGGCCAAATCGATAGCTAGGTTTTCCAAGTGTGTCCACACACCCTCCTTACCCTGTGCCCCCCCCCCCCCCCCAATTTTTTATTTTATTTTAAATTGGGTAGGCGCTGCACTTGCGGCGACGCGCTCTCCAGGGGAGAGCAGCCTGAATTTGACAGAGATAAGTCTCTGTGACTAGAATATACCAAATACCAAAAAACAAAACCAAATGTCTCCATCTTCACATAGGCTACTCGCACATAAACAAGTAAGACTGAAGGCTTCTTGTTGCATGGTAGGGCTGTTCCTTTGTTGATTTTTGTTTTCTCCACAAAAAATCAAGTACAGCGGAGAACTGATAACTCAAAAACACTGGATAACTCAAAACAATTTTTGGGTCTCAGTATAATAATCTCTATGTTGAAAAGTCTTTTTAACTCAAAATATTGGCTGTCTCAAAATAAAATTTCAGTCCCTTCAATTTTGACTTAAGCGATCTTTTGTACTGTATAGACAGTAAATTGGATTGGCACTGTTCACGCACCAAATTGATTTAAAAAAAAATTACTTCTTCTCTTCTTCGATCGCTCAGACAGTTTCCTGTCAATTATGAGCGCAGATGCATCATGCTGCCGTTATAAGCTTAAGTAAGAAATAGTTAGGGCCCAGCATGTCCGACTTCGGCTGGAGAAAAATCGTTTTTGAACGTGTTTATTGAGAAAAAAAAAAAAAAAAAGGCTGGAGAATGGACCGGAAAGGCAGAAAGATAGTAGTAGATGACAGTCAAGCAAAGGGAAAAGGACAGAGTCAAAGAGAGTGACGGATTGGAGGAAGTTACAAGCACAGAACTTCCAGAAGGTGGGGGGAACTATTTATATAAAAGACCCGCCCCCCCCCCTGGTATCCCCACGGTTGGATAAAAATATTACTGTTGGCTATAATAGTAGCCGATGACCTAATGTGACGCGTCACCGAGAATGTCGTACTAACTCGGCTCCCGCGCCCGCTTCCGTTTCCTGAGGGCTAGGCGGAAGTTATGTCAAGTTGTGTGCCCGGACCACGTGGCACGTGCCATTAATGGCCTCTTGAGGGACAACTCCCGACTTCCCAGTCTCTCTCTCTCTCTCTCTCCTCTCTCCCTATCTCTCTCTCTCTCTCTCTCTCTCTCTCCTCTCTCTCCCCCTGCTCTCTCCCTCTCTCTCTCTCTCCCTCTCCTCTCTCTCCCTCTCTCTCTCTTCCTCTCCCCCTCTCTCTCTCTCTCCCCCATCCTCCCTCTCCCTCTCCTCTCTCTCTCTCTCCTCTCTCTCTCTCTCTCTCTCTCTCTCTCTCTCTCTCTGTATTTTGCCCAGTAGCAGCAACTAGGGTTTACCAACCAAATTTGCGCCAATCCGGGTATGAACATCAGTTGCGTCTGGGTCGAGTTTCTCTAGCCAAAAGGGGTCTAAGAAACACTTTAGAAAAAAACGATTTTGCGGGCCAAATTGGTACAAGTCTCTATTGTCTGAATTGCGGTGCCACAATATAAAAATTATTGATGGTGGGGTATCACACAACATAATTATGGGACCAATCAACAAACAAAAAAATGATATTAACCCCTACAAGTCAACGCTGATAGGTTCCGGACATATTTCGTGCCGCATTGCCTCGTAGTTTCGGCACGCAACAACGTCAAAACGACGAACTATTGGTGGAAAAACGACAGTGATGGTTTCCTCAGAAAGTAACCACGTTATTTATTGGGGGCCGATAAAATGAAGCGATCGAACAAGAAGCAAACGGGAACGCAATTAAGCCCTTGTGAAAACGACTCCCCACAAAAATGCTTTCCCGCGACATTTGATGTTAAAATCTTAGAAATTCAACATTCAGACACGAACTATTCATGTAAAACATCAAACATCAATTCGACAAGCTTTTTGACACCGCCACTAAATGGATCTCTGTGCCTGATTGAGAGCTAATACTCACCTATAACTAAAAGCTTGTATTGAAATCTCTGTTTTTTCAAGATGCCTTCGTTATGAAAATATTTATTTATTATAACTCTCTTGGAAACACGCAAAAATACGCAAATTTATCAAATGCACAAACTTCCTATTATGCCCTAGTTTTGTTTTTTATAAAACCACATTTTTGCCTTGACTTACGCTGCGTCCGACCATTGACATCAGGCTAGAACACCAAGGCTACATCAAAATGTTAGTTATGCTACGTTCGGTAGTTAGTGCGGGGATTGGGGTCTTTAGATGCCTGACTGAGCGTCCTATGCATACACATGGGTTAGTCGATGTCTCTTGTCTGAAATCCTCCTGAATGGTCGGAGTGTGGCTGCCCACTGTGAGGTGTATATCATAAAGCGTGTTATGTTTCTCTATTCCCTAGTGCTTGGTGTGGCATTTGGTGTACCATATAGGGGGGGTTCAGGTGGCTTCGGCTGTTGGGATGAGCTCCATGGAGTCGTTTTATGAGCTCAGGGTACGAACAGCATGCGTCAGAAAAAAGACAACGCAGAGAAGCCCCATATGAACAGGTTTGTTCAATGGTCGAATGTGAATGACTCCAACGGGCGCAATTGTGACACAGTGCGCAGTTGAGTAGGGGTAGGGGGTAATTTAAAATGATGCGCAATTGAGTTGCATTGACCGTATCTCTACAGCTTCTCCTCTCCCATCCTCCTATCCACCGTCCCCCCTCAATGTTTCCCATGTCGCGTTCTGACTTGTCGTTTCGTTCCTCACTCCGTCCTTGGCGTTTGTTGTCTTTACGATAACAGTAAGTGGACCCTCCCGTTTTAAGTAAGTACCGTTCATGTAAATCAGCCAAATGAGGTCTTATAAGGGAGGGGTCTTATAAAGGGGGATGGGTAATTTTAAGCTTTGAACAAAGAAAGGGGGAATGTCTCAGTGAGACAAGTAGGTCGTGTGATGGTGGGAGGGAGTGTTATAGAGGGAGGTTTTACCGTTGACCAAATTGTAAGTAAGCGTTGTTCCTGATTTAGTATGTAGATGGCGTTGGCTTTCAGTGCTATGGAATATCAGTCGAACACCTCCCTATCATAAGACCCCTCCCTTATAAAACGACCTTCAGAAATCGTCCAAAAGAGGAGTGAGGCTTATAAGGAGCCGAGACAATTTAAAATACTTACAAGTATAGGGCACTGGTCTCCGGAAGAAGTAGGTTCGTTATATGGAGGGAAAGTCTTATAATTGGGAGGTTCTTATAAAGGTAGGTTCCACTGTATTAAGCGTTGTACTATGGGGAAAGCGAGTGTGTCGCCATTTAAATGAATATATTATATCAGTTATTATGAGGATGAGAGAGAGAGTAGAGTAGAGATAGAGTAGAGAAGAGAGGAGAGAAGAGAGAGAGAGACACAGGAGAGAGAGACACTTTGACACTTTGATTGTTAATGGACAGTTAGCCTTAATATAGCTTTTCGTGTCATGGGGGTTTGTTACAACACCATCATTCATTTCGTGCAATCTTTTTTTCTGGCAAAACAAATTATAGCAACACAAATTATGGATGGGATGCAAGAACAGAAAAGGATAAGAGTAGAGATGGAGGAGAGATGAGATACGGTGAGATGATGACAGAAGTAGAGAGAGAGAGTAGAGACAGAGTAGAGCATGTTTGGCCGTGTATGTATTGGTGTCGATTTCCGTCTAAATGATTGTTTGTTTTTGCTTTACATTTTCATTAATCTTTTGCTACAGCGTCATTGTTGAACTGAAGCCTACTAGTAAATATGGTAGCTGTGGTTGTGTGCGTGTTGTGCGTGTGCGCGTGGTGGCGTGTGCGTGTGCGCGCGTTTTGGTGTTGTGAACGTTTAATTTTTTCAAATGTCCTCATTGTGTTTGCAATACCTGTAATATATTATGGGACGAGGACTTGAGTTTAATAAATTATGTCGGCATATATGTCACTATTGAGGTCGTGTGGTACCGTGGGTAGGAGTCCGGGAAGGTTGCCATATATGTTGGGTGGCGTAAAAAAAGAAATCATTGTTAAACCTCATTTGTTACTAATTAATTATCTTTGCATTGGAACTTTGGTGTATCATTATGAAGAGATTAATAATAATATTCAATACACTTGAAATGTCAAAAGCTAACCTGTGAAGTTTTTAAATTCTAAACATGTCATGTGTATAATTTTAACATTGTGTGCAAGTTTATTATGACATATTTTCAAGTAGGGGGTTTAACAAAAGTAGTTATAAAAAAAACACTGATTTTGTTTACCATGTGTTTTTATATCCTTTTCAATGCGTGGTAAGATTTAACGTGGTGCAAAGCCCTGACCATGGCCTTTGTTGTCGACGGGGGCTATCATTTTAATCTTAATATCTGTAGTCTCTTGTTTGAGTTTGCTGCATGTTTTCATCTATATAGTGACGTGTGGGGCTTTTTGTACAAGCGTGTGCATCGAGCCTACTGACTGCATAAGATTTGATGACGCTATAATGAAATTAAATTATGTAGTTGATTATGTATTATTATTTATATATTGAAGTGCAGATTGTGTTGGTGGTGTTGGTTGGTTGGCTTCCGAGACCTAGATACAGCGGGCTCTTGACAGTTTGCCTGTTGATGGCGATGGCTAGCTTGACATTGTTTTGTTGTTTTCTGGAACAGTGCGGAGTTTAATATATGTAGAACTGCTCTCTCTCTTCTCCTCTGCTCGTCGTCTGTGGGGGGGGGCGGGTCATTCTCATAGGGGTCTCTCTTTCCTTTCTGCTGTCTCGTCTGTCTCTCGGGGGGTCGTGCGGTGCTCTCTCGTGTGGGGCGTCGGGTGTCTTCATCTCTCGTTCTCTCTGTCTGTGTCTGGGTCTCACCCACCTCTCCTCTCGGCTCTGCTCCCCTCTCGTCGGAGTGTGTTCTCAGTCCCCACGGTTTCCACCTAGGGGCTCTCTGCTTACCTAGCTTTCGGCGATCTCGCTCTTGTGACTCTGTGTGTGTGTGTGTGTTGTGTGTGGTGTGTGGTGTTGGGTGTGTGTGTGTGGGTGTGTGTGGTGTTGTCTGCGTGTGTCTGTGCGTGTGTCTGGTCTGTCGTCTGTCTTTCGTGTCTGTCCTTGTCTGGTCTGTCTTGTCTGTGTTTGTCGCATGATACATTGCAGCGTATTTATATTGTGATGTAGACTTTAGCCATCAAGTAACAGTGTGTTGTCTGTGTGTGAGTATCGCTTTCCCTGCTGGAAAGCAATATCTTTAGCGAAATTTGGACAGAAGTGGGGAATCTCTCTGTTCTTAATTAACTCACTCTCCACCGAAGTTGTTACGATGCCCAACCATCTGCAATTCTGAGGTCAAGAACCCAAGTGAGGTTTGACAAACAAGGCATGTGTGTTATTCTCTAAAAATAGGAAGAATGTGCCAGTTCTCCTTACGACCCTCCACTCTACACAGTATAGCAGGCATCAACGAATTGGGTGGAGAGGGCAGACATACAATACAAATCAGGACATCTTACCTTGTGCTTGTGCGAGAAGACTCGCCAGTGTTGTGTCATATCTTTCGGTTTTTCTTTTTTCTTTTCTTGTTTTTCTTCTTCTCTCACCCTCCCTTCTGAGGCTGAAATAGGATGTACAACTCACTGTTTAATTGACAGGTGAATTTTAATTTTTTTTTTAGTGGAATGTCATTCTTTTTTTTAAAAACTGGTTGTGCTCTGCTGTTTTTGACAGAGGGTTCCATGGCTGTTCCATAAGGCAACAACGAATGATTCAAGACTTGTTTTGCCGTCAACAAGAAAAACAGCCAACAAACCTAGATATCTTCAATCCTTGCTCACCTTTTTGTTTTCCTCCAGGATTTATGTCTTTTGAACAGTTTTGTCACGCCCTTCCCCTCCCAGTCCTCCCCCATTGTTGCCAACACCGTGAGTTGTGGCAAGTGATTTTTAAGGTGGTCTGTATCAACACAACATAACTCAGTGACACAACAGTGACAGCGACATGTGACACAAGACAGCAGCACACACACACAGCACCACACACCCACACACACACACACCCACACAGCCTACCTACACTCACAGCAGACGATGAAAGCACAGTATCATGAGGGACACACACACACACTCAACACACACCAAACACACACACACATCAGATGCCTACCTCATTCACATACCTCATGACACCACAGCACCGAGCCACCCACAGCACACACACACACACACACACAGCACACACACTCACAGCCACACACTACGACACACGACGATCACACCTGCCTCCCTCCACACACATGCACACATACACACCACACACACATAGCACACACACATTTGCAAACACCGATAGCCGTTCACTCCACGCACAGCACAGCACCACACCACACACACACACACACACACACACACACACACACCTAATCACACACACACGTACACCCACACACGACACACACACACGACACACACAATACACACACACGACACTGTACCTCCACACACACACACGCCACACACACACATCACTACTACAGCCACAACAACACTACCTCACACATCACACACACACACATTCACCTACTCTCACCACACAAACCACACAACACAACACACAAACACACACCACACACAACACACACCCACCACACATCACACCACAACTTTTTGAATCCGTATCCCCCTCCCTATAATAAGAGGGAAGAACAACAACAAGAGAGAGAGAGAGGGGAGACACAGAGAGATAGAGAGAGAGAGAACTACCACACAAAACACACACACACACACACCAACCACCACACACACACCCAACACACACACCACACACACACACAAAAACACACCCACACAACACAGACAAACCCACACAGGAGAGTTCCCCCCCCCCCCGGAAACGACCAGAACTGGAAACAACAAACCCATACTAGGCATAAATTATTATTAATTTATGGTTGGTGGTTGGGGTGGCCCGTGGTTTGTGTTGGTGTGTGTGTGGTGTGTTGTGTGTCACACACACACACACACACACGAACACATCCATTATCATCTCTTCCTACCACACACAACACCACGCCCACAACACCAAACACACCCACGCACGTGCGCAAGCAAGCTAAATTATGTACCAAGCGTGACAAGGAACAAGACCCAACAAACACCAGTGGCATTATTATGATCGCCGCATCGTACACGATGACCAAGGACAAATGGTGGGAATGACAGAAAAAAGCAATGTACTCTCAGCTGCAATCAGGAAAAGAAACTGGCTTCTTCTGCTGTGACCATTACATGTTAGTAGTGCCATACGGTCACTCATCGAAAACGACTCTCCTGAACATCCTAGATCTCATCCAATGCGAACTGCCCTAAATGAAGTGAACGCATCAATCACTCCAACATCTCAATTAATCAGACCCTTATCGTGTCGCACAACATGCTCCACCCACCAGCGAACAACACAGGTGCACCACCACGTGACCACTTCGTGCAAGTGCGCATATCACTGGACACACCGCACTGCACCACCGACCAGCACGCAACCCCCAACACAGCGCGCACAACACACGACACACGAACATCACACGCACACGCACATCACATCACACACACACACATACACCAACACCACACTAACACACACATACACACACACACATATATATTATATATAGCGCGTGCATGTTCACAATCACACACACCGCTGCGTGCAGCCAACGCTCATAAGCCACACCTCAATAGTAATATCCAACTTCCGTGTGTGTTTGAGCAAAAGTTGGTACAGCTTATGTAGTGTGTGTGTTGTCTGTGTGTGGTTAGTGTGTGTTGTGGTATGTGTGGTGTGTGTGTGTGTGCGTGTGCGTGTGCGTGTGTGTGTGTTGCGCCGCGTGCGTGTGCGTGTGTGGTGCGTTGCGCGTGTGCATATATGCGCACGCCACGCACACGTGTGTGCTGTGTCTTAGTGTGGCATTGTGCGCGATAATAGGCATGATAATGAGTAGTGGATAGTATGCTTCACTAATTAGGCCTCATTTATGAAACTATGATTCAGAGCGATTCGAATTAGACCGATGCACACAACAATAATGCATCGCAGAAAGCCGTTCCTAATTTCTATTGCAGCTAGCTACATTTCTTTCCTCATTTCCGCCCCATTCTTCATTCGTGCATGCGGCAATAGACCACTGGTTTTGCCTTTTTCCTATGCACTTACAAATTATGCTTGCTGCGCTTGTCGTGTGCGTGCGTGCGGTGTGTGTGGTGAGGAAGAGAGATAATGTGTATGTTTGATGTGTGTGTGTGTGTGGTGTGTGTGTGCATGGGGTGGGGGGTCGTGCGTGCGTGTCTCATGTGTTGTGTGTGTGTGTGTGTGTGTGTGTGTGTTTCTGTGTGTTGTATGTCCTGTGTGTGGTTGAGGTAGGTGTGTGTGGTGTGTGTGTGTGTGTGTGTGTTTGTGTGTGTGTGTGTGTGTGGGGTGAGGTAGGTGTGTGTGTGTGTGTGTGTGTGTGTGTGTGTGTGTGGTGTGTGTGTGTGTGTGTGTGGTGTGTGTGTGTGTGTGTGCATGTCATGTGTGTGAGTGAGGTAGGTGTGTGTGTGTGTGTGTGTGTGTGTGTGTGTGTGTGTGTGTGTGTGTGTTGAGTAGGTGTGTGTGTGTGTGTGTGTGTAGGTGTGTGTGTGTGTGTGTGTTTGTGTGTGTGTGTGTGTGTGTGTGTTTGTGAGGTAGGTGTGTGTGTGTGTGTGTGTGTGTGTGTGTGTGTGTGTGTGTGTGTTTGTGTGTAGTGTGTGAGGTAGGTGTGTGTGTGTGTTGTGTGTGTGTGTGTGTGTTGTGTGTGTGTGGGTTGGTGAGTGAGGTAGGTGTGTTGTGGTTGTGTAGGTGTGTGTGTGTGTGATGTGTGTCTATTGTGTGTGAGTGAGGCAGGTGTGTTGTTGTGTGTGTGGTGTGGGTGTTGGTTGTGTGGTGTGTGTGTGTGTGTGTGGTGTTTGTGTGTTGTGTGTGTTGTGGTGTCATGGTGTGTGGTGCGGTAGGTGTTTTGTGTGTGTGTGTTTGTGTGTGTGTGTGTTGTGTGTGGTTGGGTGTGGTGACTGTATGGTGTGTCATGTGTGGTGGAGTGAGGGGTAGGGGGGTGTTGTGGTGGCTGTGTGTGGTGTTGGTGTGTGGTGTGTGGTGTTTGTGTGTGGTGTGTGGTGGTCTGTGTCTCTTGTTGTGTCACTTGTGTGGTGTCACGTTAGTGTTGTATGTTGTGGTGTGTACCAGACACCGTTTAAAATCTACTTTGCACATCACTGTGTTGGCATGGGGTTGGGAGGGGTGGTGTGGAAATGTTCAAATGGTACATAAAACCTTTGGAGGAAAATCAAAAAGTGAGGCGACATATTGGAAGGGTATTCTGTGTTTTGTTGGTTGGTTTTTTACTTGTTGACCGAGCAAAACAATCTGAACACGGAGTGTGTGTTTGGCCTAGGAACACAGGGCCATTGGAACGCATCTGTCAAAGAAGCAGCCGAGCACAACCGGTTTTTTAAAAAAAAGAAGTACATTCCACTACAAAAAAAATTAAAATTCAACCTGTCAATAACAGGTGAATTGTTACATCCTATTTAGGCCTCAGACAGGTGAGGGAGACAGAGAAGAAAAGACTAAAGAAAAAGAAACAACGAAACTGAAAGCATTGCACATCACTGGCGAGTCTCTGTCAAGCAAAGGGTAGATGTTGAATTTGTTTGTATGTTGTCCTCTCCACCATGTGTTTGGATTGTGTTGTAGCTGTGTGGGTGGAGTGGTCGTAAAGGAGGACTTGTCACTTCTTTTTTTTAGATCTCATTTGCTTTGTGTGGTCTCACTGTGTTCTGACTCTCGCATTGCTAGATGTATTTGGCATCGTAATCACATTTCGTTGGAGAGGGAGTTTAATTAGGAAAGAGAGTAATTCCTCCACTTTGTTCAATTTCGTAAAGATTTTTGTTTTCAGGGAAAGCTACTCAACGACAACACTGTTTAATGGCTAAAGTTTAGCGATCACATATATCTACGATGCATGTATCTTCACACCAGACAGACTAGACAGAAGACAGACCAGACAGACCAGACAGGACGTGACAGACACATCGCAGACACACGGCAGACACACACGCCACTACACTCACACACACATCACACAGCCACACACACACCAGACACACACACACAGTAGGTCACACAGCGAGAATCGTCTGAAAGTAGCGAGAAGATGTAAGATTGGCGCACGTTGTGTGTGAGAGAGAGGGACGAGAGGATAGAGAGGGGCCGTTGACACCGGACCAGCGGGGGCAACACGCACAGAGAGAAGAGAGGAGAGAGAGAGAAAGACATGGCACGACGCACGCAGCGCGAGAGACGAGAGAGGCACGTGGAGAGAGAGTTTTCCAAACAACTAGACCCTCCTAATCGACACACTGTGATTATCAGAAAAAACCCCAAAAACAACAAACTCCGAACTCCCCCAATGACTCAAGGCCCATCCCGCCCCTCCAAGAAATGACCATGACCTCCAACGAGCCCGTAATTCGGTTTGGAAGCCCACCCACAACCACACAGCCACCCACAATTGTCACTTAATATATAAGTAATAATAATATATATGATAATTTTAATTTCATATAGCGCTCAAATCTATGGCAGTAGTATGTCGATGTGCGCTTTATCAAAAGCCACGTTGTATAAGATGAAAAATCATGCAGCAAAATCAAAGACAAATACTACCAGATATTAAGATTAAATGATTAGCCCCGTCGACACCAAAGGCCATGTCAGGGCTGTCCCACGTTAAATCTTCACCGCATTGAAAAGGGATAAGAACCCATGGTAAAAAGCAAAATCAGTGTTTTTTTTTAATAATACTTTTGTTAAACCTCCCCCTCCCAAAAACAATTTATAAATCAAAAACTTAGCAGTAAAAACTGACATAGAATTAAAAACATCACAGTAGCTTACATCGAAGTGAAATATATTAATCTTCTTTTCAAAGATACTACCAACGTTTCCAATGCAAAGAAATAAGTACAACAGATAACATGATTTCTTACTCACCAACTAATGAACTTCGTACCAGGTTAATGATATACTGACAAATGGACATATAAACTCAAGCCCGCAATAAATTACAGGTATTTGGGCAAAACAATGAGGATTTGAAAACTTAACGTTCACACACCACGCGCGCACACGCACACGCACACGCACGACGCACACGCACACACACCTCAACATATTTAGAGTAGGCTTGTTCAACCGATGACGTGTGCAGAATATTAACTGAAAATGTAAGCATAACACCAAGTCATTTTAGACTGAATGCACGCAATACATAAGGCACATGCTCTTCTCGTCTCTCTCTCTCTTCTTCTCTCTCTTCTCTCTCTCGTCTCGACCGTTCTTCTCCTCCTTTAGTCTCTCTCTCTCTCCTCTTTTCTTGTTCTTGATTCATTATTTGTGGTTGCTTACTTTGTTTTGCCAGAAAAATTGGCACGAAATGATGATGGTGTTGTACAAACCCCCTGACACGAAAGCATATCTGGCTAATGTCTTAACAATCAAGTGTCAAGTGTCTCTCTCTCCTCGTCTCTGCTCGCTCCTCTCTCTCTCTCTCGCTCGTCTCTCTCGTCCTCTCTCTCGCTCTCATAATACCTGATATAATTATTCATTTAAGCGCACACTTGTTTCCCATATAAGTAATACAGTGGGAACCTCCTTTTATATAACCTCCCTTATAAGAAACTCCCTCCCATAAACACAAAGACCTACTTCTCCGAGACATTGCCTTCTTTGTAATATTTAAATTGCCTGTCCTTCATAGTCCCCTTCCCTTTTGGACGGATTCTGAAGGTCTTATAAGGGAGGGGTCTTAATAAGGGAGGTTCCGCTTTATTATTACTGAAGCCATGGGCATCTCAACTACATCAGGACAAGCTTACTTCAATTGTCACGTTAACCTCCCTTATAAGACCTCCCTCCCACATAAGACCTATCTTTCTCTGAGACATTGCTCCTTCTTTGTTAGCATTAAAATTGACCTCCTTATAAGATCCCGCTCCGCTTATAAGACATCATTTGGATGATTTATGAGGTCTTAAACCAGGAGGTTCTCACTGTAATTATGTCAGGACACAATCAGGAAGGTGAGTGAGTAAAACGATTAGTTTCATAAGGTAATGGGGAACTTGAAGGTGGAGGGGATGGATGGAGGAGAGGAGCTGTAGATACGGTGCATCTCAATTCTCAATATTTTAATTACCCCTATATCCCAACTGCGCATGTGTCCAAATTGCGCCCGTTGTAGTCATCATTGCGCCATTGAAACTGTTATGGTTTTTTTGTGTTTTTTTGTTGCGTTTGTCGTACCCTGGCTAATAAAAGACTCCATGGGATCCATCCCAAGAGCCGAAGCACTTGAACACTATGGTAGAACAAATGCACAAGCTAGGGATGAGAACATGAACCGTTTATGACTTACCCGTTCACGTGGGCAGCCACACTCCGACTTCCGGATATTTCAGAGACGATAATTTATCTAGGAGCTTTGTCATGGCTTAAGACAATCCCGCATAACTAGGCATAGCATGACAACATTGTTGATGTTACCTTGTTGTTCTAGCCTGATGTCAATGTGGTCTGACGCAGCCTTAATTTCAAAGGCAAAAAATGTGGTTTATAAAAAAAAAAACTAGGCATACTTGGAAGTTTTGCATTTAATAAAGATTTGAGATTTTCGTTCCAAGAGATAAAACTAATATTCATACGAAGGCACTAAAAAACAGAATTCAAACAAGCTTAAGAATTGATATTATCTTCCAATCAGTCAGAGACCCTTATGGACGGTTCAAACAATCTTTCTAAATTTTTATTTTACATAATACGTCGTCTGAAGGTTGTGAACTTCTAGCTACATCAATCGCGGGAAAGGCTAGGGTCGTTTTCACAAGGGCTAACGTTCTCGTTGCGCTCGCTCACATCGGCAAAAAAACGGGTCTAGGAAACACCCTTCGTTTTCCCAATAGTTCCAAAAAAAAAGTAAAAAGAAAAATGTGATACGTTTTGTTCTTGCCAAACACCGGCCAGCGGCCGAAATCTCCGAGACTATCTAGCGTGAATTGTAGGGGTTAATAACCATTCTTGTTGTTGATTGGTCCATTAAAGTTTAGGATAAATCTAATACTTTTTTTGGACCACTCGACAAGAGCTTGTAATATTTTTTCCCGCAACGTTTTTCTAAAGTGTTTCTTAGACCCCTTGTGGCTATGAGAAACTGACCCAGACGCAACTGTGTTCTACCCGGATTGGGCGCAAATTTGGTTGAACCCTAGTTGCTGCTACTTCTAAAATACAGAAGAGAGAGAGAGAGAGAGAGAGAGAGAGAGAGAGAGAGATAGAGAGAGGGGGAGAGGAGAGGGAGAGGGGAAGAAGAGAGAGAGGGGGGAGAGGAAGAGTGGGAGGGTTGGGGGTGGGGGGGGGGGGGGGGGGAGAGGGAGAGAGAGAGAGAGGGAGAGAGAGAGGGAGACGGGGGAGAGAGAGAGAGAGAGAGAGAGAGAGAGAGTAGAGAAGAGAGAGAGAGAGAGATAGAGAGAGAGCCGGGGAAGTCGGGGAGTTGCCCTCAGAGCCCTTTATGGCAACGTGCTCAAGTGGTCCGGGCACACAACCTTACATAATCTTCCGCCTAGCCCTCAGGAAACGGAAAGCGGGCGCGGGAGCCGAGTTAGTACTGACGATTCTCGTGACGCGTACACATTAGGTCATCGTTGCTAACTATATAGCCAACATTAATATTTTTATCCAACCGTGGGGATACCGAGGGGTGGGTGGCGGGTGCCTTTTATGATAAATAGTTCCCCCCACCTTCTGGAAGTTCTGTGCTTGTAACTTTCCTCCAATCCGTCAACTCTCTTTGACTCTGCCTTTTCCCGCTGCTTTTCTGTCATCTACTTCTTTCTGCCTTTCGCGGTCCATTCTCAGCCTTTTTTTTTTCAATGAAACACTTCACACGATTTTCTCTAGCCGAAGTCGGACGATGCTGGCCTAACTATTTCGTACTAAGCTTATAACGGCAGCATGATGCATCTGCTGCTCATAATTGACAGGAAACTGGTCTCCCCTGAGCGATCGAAAGAAGAAAAGAAAGTTAATTTTTTTTAAAATCATTTGGTGGCGTGTAATCAGTGCCAATCCAATTTACTGTCCTATACAGTACAAAAGATCGATTAATTCAAAATTTGAAGGGACCTGAAAAGTGGGTAGTTTTGAGACAGCCATATTCTGATTTAAAAAGACCTTTTCAACATAGAGATTATTATACTGAGTACCCAAATTGTTTTGAGTATCCTAGTGTTTGTGTAGTTTATCAGTTCTCCTGTACTTGAATTTTTTGTGGAGAAACAAAAATCACAAAGGAATCAAGCCCTCACCATGCAACAAGAAGCCTTCAGTCTTACTTGTTTATGTGCGAGTAGCCTTATGTGAAGATGGGACATTTTGGTATTCGTTTTTTGGTATTTGGTAGATTTCTAGTCACAGAGACTTATCTCTTCAAATTTCAGGCTGCTCTCCCCAGAGAGCGCGTCTGCCGCAAGTGCCAGCGCCTACCCCATTTAAAATAAATAAAAATTGGGGGGGGGGGGGGCACAGGTAGGAGGTTGTGTGGAAACACTTGGAAAACCTAGCTATCGATTTGCGCATACATTCACGGATTTCTCCTGTCTTGACCGAAACCCCCCTTTTTTTTTAAACTTTTTACGTGCGTAAAGCGCACGGTCAGACTAGCTTTAAGTCCCCATCCGATGGACTGGACGTTCGTTTCGATTTTCGGTCAAACTAGAAAAGAAGGGCTAAGGGGCCGGGATTCTGAACCCGGGTGCAATCACGCTGCGCAGTCACGCATACGAGCTTTGGCTAGGCGAACGTCTTAACATCTCTGCCACCTTTTCCTCCACTGAGATTTGAGAGTGGGGAGAAGAAAAAGGGCCAGAGTTGTATGGAGTGCAAGTGGCAAAAGTTTTCCCTTGCACATACATCACTCTGGCTTGTTTTACTTGTTTCTATTGATTGAATTGTACGTATTCACAAGTTCTTGCCGCAACCCCTTCAATGTGAGCTGGATAGTGATCTATATTTTTCTTCTATTTTTTCTGTTGTTGTTATTTGTATGTGTGTTGTTGTCGTCAAATTGTTTGTTTGTCCGTTTATTGTTTTTTTTCTTTTCTACTTTTTTTCTTTTTTCATTTTTTATATATATATTTTTTTTTTCTTCCAGGTACCCCCAAGGGGCTTTTTCTGGAAACAAAACCTTGAAAGAATTTTCCCGGTGGTGGTGGTGGTGGTGGTGTTGGTAACAGACAGACTAGTCAGGGGGCAAACTAAAACGGAGAGGGGGGAATGGGAGAAGCGGTTGGTCGGTCACCACGAACATTGTATGTCAACTTTCCAGCTTGGGAAATTGTCTAAGATGGTGGTCACTTTGTCAAAAGCCTCATTCACTGAACATACAAGTTTATGTAAGCCGAAGATACTTCGACTGTGGCTCTTCGTTTTATAGTTTTTTTTCCTCCTCTCCCGTCCCTGGTCATGGATCAAATACAATTTTGAAAACAACATATGACAGGTCGGGACAGATTGTAGAGACAATTTTTTGTTTAAAAAATGAAAAAATCCAATTTTCACCAAAATATCATTTATCCAACATTTTTCGATTTGTAAACAATTCCCCAGCCCATCTCAAGAGATTCACACGCCTAATCAATACGACGTATCATTGAATCAAACCAAAACCCACACCCGAGATCCTTTCCTACAACAGTCAACATATATAAAAATGGCGCACATCCTCCGTCTGTCATGAATCTTTAAACAAGTTCTCTCCTCTCTCTCTCTCCTTTCTTCTCTTCTCTCTCTCTCTCTCTCTCCATCCCCCCCTTCCTCTCTCTCTCTGGGTCACTCTGTCTCTCTCTCTCTCTCGTCTCTCTCTCTTCTCTCTCTCTCTCTTCTCTCCTGTATCTCGTCATCTCTTCGTCTCGTTCTCTCCTCTCTCTTCTCTCTCTCATCTCTCAATCTCTCCTCTCTCTCTCTCCTCTTGGATGGTGTGTGTGTGTGTGTGTTGTGTTGTGTGTATGTGCGTGCGTGTGCGTGCGTGCGTGTGTGTGTCTGTGTGGGTGCGTGCTGGTGTGCGTGTGTGCGTGCGTGTGTTTTGCTTGGTGTTTTCAATACTTTGTCCTGTCTTTTTCTTTGTCCCACATTACGATTTGCTTTGCTGACATGTTGTTTAACTCATGTAGTTTGTTTTTGCATGTTCTCTTTTCTGATGTGCTTTAGTCTTAACCATCAATAAGAAAAATTAAACAAAGATTCGTCCGTTCAATTCGTTCGTTGCGTTCCGTTCCCTCCCTCTCTCTGTCTTGGCGGAGGAAATCCATTCCGCAGGTATGTGACATGAGATGGCTTGGACATCAAGGAAACGGTTTGCCTCGCAGAGTACGACATGTCGAAAAGCCATTTCCCTTCCTGCCAGTCCACATCTTTATACTTCAGGGGCATGCACGTCACCTTCGAACTCTCTAATCGTCACGAGTAATCGACATTTTAAAAACCACACACTAAAGCTTGGAAATCCAGATCGACGAAAAACGCACTGGCGACGCAACGACCAAGGCAAAGAATGTGTCCTGTTAAATCACTCAAACTAAATGCCTACTGCTTGAATCCAGAAGGACATGACACGAAACGGCAAAACACCCTGCAACGGCAAGTCACTGGTACCGTCGACGGCATTGGCGATTCTGTGCCGTTGCCGTCCCAGGGAATCTGGACAACACCATAAAATCTTAGAAGAAAAATGCCTCGGTCAGCTAGAAGGAAGGAGAGGTGGGGGGGGGGGGTTCGGTGAAGGTCGTGTTTGGATATGTATACATCTCTTTTCAAACATAAAAGGCGCCTGCTGTTTCCGTTTGTGCATGGATATTCAAACTTCGGGTTTCGTCACAAAACCTAGACACAACGAAAACAAAGGCTGCCGTGACGTGGATGTGGTTTCCAGCTTTCAACTAAACCAGAGCTTCAGAAAATGGCTACGCACATTCGTCCGTTACCATCGACCCATCATCGTGCCATGGTCGATTGTATCAGGCACAGTACCTTGGATGGGAGGTGGTGGTGGTGGGTCAGAGTGACGTATAATTTTATGACGAAAACCCAAAACGGAGACGACGTGATATATTATTAGTGAGAGAAAAAAAGTGCCTTGGTCCCACAAATAAAATTAAACTTCACATTCCATTTTTCTCTGAAAATATTTTGTGGGTTCATAACGACGCTGTCCTGTTGGGTTGGTTCAACGGGTGTAAAGAGTCCCTTTATTGGTGATTCAGGATGGCAATTTACGCTTAAAGAGTGAAATACTGTGACCACAGACAAACCCGAACTGACCAAGGAGACCCACTTAAGTCGCTCGGGCCTACCGTTCTCCACCAACAGCGCTCTAGCCAAAGTCTCAACCCACATCGTCATAGCATTTTATGGATCAATTCTATCCGTGACTGTTATTTGCGGTCATAAGTCTGTGTTCTCCCACTTCTGTCTTTACAACTATTTACACGAACAAATGTTTACCCTATGTTCCTCTGCAATGGTCCCCTTACCACTCTGCATTCTGACAACCAAGCAGCGTCCACATGCGCATTGTCGTCATACTATGCTCAGCACCATTCTAAGACGTTGTCTTTCTCAAAATTGGACCGACGCTCACCCACTACCCTTTAAATGCTCCATAACTCTGCAACGGTGAAAAGAATGCAAGACTGGTTCTTGTATCATTAGAAGTGAGAATTGTCCTCAAGTATTATCAACATGTACTAAATTTTTCAAACTTTTCGAAATTCGACACTTTAATAGTCCCCTTTTTCGTAGGTGGGCTTTGGTCACCCATAAAAGACATGTTTATAAATGACGCATCACTCATCCGCCATTTTGGTTTTCTTATCACACACAACCAATTCCAATTAATTTCACTGAATTCACGACACGGCTAGGTTAAAAGAAACTGTATTATTTTTGGACCCAGAATATTTAGGCTATGAATTCCAAGCTCCAAAGTTCTACAAAGAAGACTACCTATAGAAACCGTCCACAAGGTGCGACCCGTCCGCTATAATGCCTACTGCAACAATACCATTGAGCGCCAAGTTCAAAATCCTCATGTCCTGACAACCTACGGCCACTCGCGACACACCGATCCAGGGAACCAACGGAAGTGCCCTGATAGAGCTTTACACAGCATGTTTAAGGGAACAGGACTGCTTCGTATTTAGTGTTTTTTCTGCGACCACGGTGTCTGCAGCCACGCTGGTTCGTGCCGTAAAACATGCAGCGGACAATGACTGAAGTGCGAGGCAGAGTGAGCGCAGCAATCAACAAAACAGCACCTACTACGAACTGTTCAGTGCACACACAGATCCCTACACCCTGGAGTGTATCGACAGAGTCCAACAAAAATTATTGATGACCCCATACTCAGATATATTCATTGATAACACACCTACAAATGGCCAGGTCTGGTGCACCCAACAATGTTAGCCTCTACCTCTTAATCCACCAAACTCCCACAAACGATCCACAACCAACTTACCAAAATTACCACCTGGACGCCCAGATTGAATTATTCAGGAAGTGGAGGCCCTACAGAGACCTTGTCGAAACTAGACGGACCCCTTGTGCTCCGCCGCCTGGGTGTTTTCAGGCTTGCCTCGTTAGCATCAAGAGCTGCGACCGCATCTGAAGAGTAGTGATCAACAAGTGGAACCGCCAGTACGGGCGCCCTTTCCTGTCGACGCCCAGGGTTTGGTTCACTAGCGTGATGTGGTGTCTAGCCTCTCACCACATCCTCAAACAGGACATGGCGGATGGCCATCACAGACTGGTATGGGATGCCACCTTCTCCCTGCTTGGCCCACCAATGAACAAGCTCTCAATGTGGTGTGATACCATGTTCTCCACGAACATTTTTCTAATTTTTGAGGGTCCAGACATTACAGGACATGAAGTCTCGGGACACCATGTGGAACACCGGTGGCACCTACTGTGGCCAACATCTTCATTGGCTGGCTGTGAAAGGCCAAGACTGTTGGAGGAACATCCGCTGGGGGCTGATTGAGGGAGGTGATGTTATGTAAACATTCATCGATGACATCTCATCTTGTTGGACTCGTGTTCCCAACAGTCACACTTAGATCCAATTCCCACCTTACATCAAGTCAGTGCACCCAAATCCATCAAGTTCACATCAGCAACTCCAAGACCATGTACATTTCCCTTCCTTGACATTCTCATTAAGATCGAAGACGGCTACTTACACATCGAAGCCTCTTTGGTCAGTCCCACAACCACCAAAGCGCTATACCTTCAGACAACTCTAGTGCATCAAGGCACTTGGCGTAACACGCATCCATCAAGCCAGTGGTTTGTACGACTTCGGACGGCCTTGCAGCAACGGATGGAGGGACTTTGAAAGGCAGTGGCAACACAATTGGGCCAAAGCAGTACTTCAAAAGAAGTGGGCTATCCATATGTGGGGCTATGCTAAGAGGGAATGGAGAGACAGGCCAAGAGGCATACACAGACGAGGGAGGTACACGCGGACACCAGTCCAGCAAGAAGAAAGCCGTGAGAGTTTCGCGCAGTGGGGTGGGTGACCCACATCCCCCGGCAAACTCGTCACTCAGCGATAGTAGTACGGTCAGGGAGCAGGTCCTACCTGGAGCCTTCCACCGGAGAGGCGCAGGATTGGAGGGAAAGGTGGGCTCGTTGTTACGGCCCCAGTCCTGGGTCGAACGGAAAAGCGATGATCCACTGAGAGATTTGGCTGGTGCCTGTCAGCTGTCCTCGCTTGCCCTGCCTGTGACGTGGATCCTGGGCTCCGCAGATGTGTCCAAAGACGGTGCGACTGCTGCGATCTTCATCTGATGAAAGGCCACTAGGAGGTGGTGTCCTCCAGTGGGACTAGTGAGCGGGGGTGAGAGTTCACGCATCAGCAAACCTATCCTTGGATCGACTAACGTCATCTACTCTGCTGGTTCTGCGACCATGTAGTAAACTCGCCATGATTTGTGGTAGAGAGCAAATGAACTCAAGTTGAGGCGTTAAGTTCACGTTCGTACCCGGTCCCATATGCAGGTCAGCAACACTTGTGGGACTCGTGGTGGCCGAGCACTTCAACCTTGGCCCGAGACTTCCTTTAGAATAGTCAGATGCATCGCTCCTCGGAGACAGTGGTCGTTTGTCCAGAGCAAGGAGTCTCGAGAGCTCCGGGTCGTGAAAGTTAGGAGTGGTGACTAGCTGAAGACCGATGGGCGTGGCCGCTGTGGATCCCTGTGAATCTCTCTCTACTGAATTGTCTGATGCGTGGAGGGCAGTTATGTTGCTACGCATCGGCTGGTGTTATTTGTTTATAGTGGAGATGCTTTACCCGCGGATCCACTCGTCTTGACACTGTTACGTCTGGGGAGAATGCGCTTTAATTTGTTTATAGTGGATGGACGCTTGGCGCCGCAGGGTTACACACTGCAACGTCTCTTGGCATTATCATTGTGGAGACATGCTGAATTGGTTTTATAATGAAGATGCTTTTAACCCATGAATGCAGGTCCCACTCTCTTACGTAAAGGGGTCTTAGAGACACTTTGCGGTTAGGTTCTACATATTTTTGGAAGTGATAACGTTACACAAGTATGGACAGAGCGGACGATAGTATATGAGAGATGGAGAGAGTGGAGAGTGCATAAGAGTTGGGAAGAAGAGAGTGGAGAGAGGAGGAGTTCGATCCTGTAACTGAATACTGGGGATTCTTTCTTTTATGATTATTCTTATTTATATATTAGTGGACTGTAATAGTCCAAACTAAATATATCAAACAACACACACACACCCACACACACACACACACACACACACCACACACACACACACAACACACACACACAACACAACCACACACACACTGCACACACTCTAGTTATACACACAGAATGTGGGTCACAAAACAATAGAACGTCAAGAAAAGTTACGTGTCTTAATATTTGTTACGTCAAGATTTGTATACTACTGTCTGTCCCGCGTCCAAAGACCAAAAGACCGAAATATTGGGACATAGTCCACACTACCTTCATTTCTTTGTATAGTTAATTTCAGGTTCTCTTTTTTCTGTTCTGCTATATCTATATAATAGTATAGATAAATATATATATATATCAAAATATACATGATAATATAATATATATATATATATAAATATATATATATATAATAAAGATCTGCCGAAGCATCGATGAATTGTAGACAAGATGTTTATTCCTTACCACCCTCTTAACATACATTATATCGGGCGCGCTGTATCGGACACATGTCACTCCGCCTCTTATCGGAGGCAAGCCGTGCGCGCGGAAGTTATTGGTGTACGATGAACGCGCTGCATATGGGAGCGGCCTACATGGGTTGTGCGCGCTTGTCGACTGCGCCGAAGAAAATGACGAGAAAACCCAGTCACCACATAGCAGGGCATCTCTGATGCGCAGATACGCACTGCGACGAGCACAACCTCCGGCCAGAGCTATGTGTCTCGTAGCATACGTCTTAAAGCAACAAACCAGACATGGACATAGGATATAGTTTGCATTGCTAAGTCACATGGGTGTTTATAATTAGGATGGTTTGTCGTCACACACACACACGACACACACACCGCACACACACACACACACCCACACAACACACATGTGAACTACACCACACGACACACTCACGACACACACACAGTGACACACACACACCACGCAGTGACACACACACACATACACACACGCAGTGACACACACACACACATCACACCCGCCATTGACACCAACAACACACACACACCACACAACCACACCACACACACCACACCACACACACACACACACACACACACCCCACACCACAAAAAAGGGGTGGCGTCCTCTGGCTGCGACGCCCTCTCCAGTGGGAGCAACCCGAATTTCACAGAGACAGCTCTGTGACTATAAGGTACCTAATACATAGAAGTACCTAATAAATAGAGAGCACAAAACAACACTTCCCAAGAGCAGCCCCCTTTACATTATAAGCAGCCTCCTAAACTTGTTGTAGTCCAGTTGTAATAAGAACTGGACAACATTACGATGGGACGACGGCTGTGCGTGTCTCTAATGTATGTATGTATGTTGTATATATGTATGTATGTAGTGTGTATATGTATTTTGTATGTATGTATGTATGTATGTAATGTGTGTATATTGTATGTTGTTGTATGTTGTAGTATGTATGTATGTATGTATTTATGATGTAGGTATGTGTGTATTTATATGTATGTATGTATATGTATGTATGTAGGTATGTATATGTGTGTAAGTGGACAAAAATGTGTTTCCAGTCCATAGCACCTAGAACCAACCTAGACCGATCGTAATAAAACTTGGCACATG
>CM065682.1:76163960-76180992 GCA_017654935.2 Phymorhynchus buccinoides | reverse complement strand
CTACTCTCCTCCCTCCCCCTCTTTCCCCCTCCCTTCCTCCTCCTCTTCCCCTCTTCCCTCCCCCCTCCCCCCTCTTCTCCCTATCCTTCTCCTCTTCTTTCCCCCCCCTTCCTCTCCCCCCTTCCCCCCCCCTCCTTCTTCTTCCTCCTCTTTTCTCTCCTCTCCCCCCCTTTTCCTCACCTCTCTCCTTCTTTCCTTCTCCCCCCCTCCCCCCTTTCTTCTCCCCCCCCTCTCTCCCTCTTCTCCTCCCCTTTTTCTTTCCCCTCTCTTTCTTCTCTCCTCTCTTCCTTTCCCCTCCCTTCCTTCTCCTTTCCTCCCCCCTCTCCCCTCCCCTTCTTTCCCTCTGTTCTTTTCCTTTCCCCCTCCCCCTCCCTTCTCTCTTCTTCCTTCTTCTCCTCCTCTTCTCTTCTCTCTCTCCCTCCTTATTTCCCCCTCCCTCTCTCCTCTCTCATCTTCCCCTCCCCCCTCCCTTCCCTCCCTCCCCCCTTCTTCTCCCCTCTCCTCCACCCCCTCCCCCTTCTCTCCCTCGCCCCTCTCTCTCTCCCCCCTCCTTTTCCCCCTCCCTCCTTCCCCCCCCCCCCCCACCCTCCCCCCTCCCCCCCCCTCTTTCACCCCCCCCCTCCCTCCCCCTCTCTCCCTCTCTCTTTTCCCCCCTTTCTTCTCCCTCCCCTCCTCTTCTTTCCTGCCTTCCCCCCCTTCTCCCTTCCCCCCCCCCTTTCTCCTCCTACGCTTTCTGCTCTTCCTCCTTCCTCTTCCCCGTCCCCTTTTGTGCCCCTCCCCCCCCCCCCCCCCCCCCCCCCCCCCCCCCCCACCCCCCCCCCCCCCCCCCCCCCCCCCCCCCCCCCCCCTATTCACAGTCGAGCAGAGGCAGTCTTCAAATGATTTTCCAGGATTAGACAGAAAATAAAAAATCATTCTGGCCAAGGGTCAAGGTCACTGGAGCCGAAAATCAATCAATCAATCAATCAATAATTTAGTATGTCCTCAAGTACAGGATAATTTTCGTGCAGCACGTCACATACATATAAAAGAAACAACACAAATTGATAACGACAAAATAAATGCGCGCATTAAAATAATTTTACAAACACTCCCATGCCAAATTTTTTTTTTTTTAATTCCTTTTTTTTGCATTTTACAAATCAAATAATCACAACACGTAACAAAACACATTAACGCTCGCACACATACTTACACACACACACACACATTCTTATACCTGTGGCCATATCAACAACAATTCAAATTTTACATCACTTTCAACCAAAAAGTATAGTCGTACATTCAAATTAACGCAAAAGAGATAAATATGGATGCCATCGTGTGAAAAAAAACTTCTTGTGACATTTCAAAACCAAAAATATATTTCTCAATTTCATATCTCTTTTTTAAAATATGGGATAAATTGTTCACACTGTGGGTGTTTTCCTTCACATCTGCATTTATATATAAAAAAAAAATGGCCAACAGCAAAATAAGGTCAAACGTACTATCAGATTTGAAGCGATCACCGCATCCAAATAACACTATGCTTTCTGTTAGAAATAAATTTACATGTTCACATTTCAAATTCACCATGTTTTCAAATGCTTTCCAAAAATTCTTTACATGTGTGCAGGCCCAAAAAATATGTTGAATGTTTTCTTTTTCATTATGACAAAAAGTACATTTATCTGAATCGGCAATGTTCATTTTTTGCTAAATCACATTAGTGCCCAAAATTCTGTGAACTAATCGCATTTGGAACCATTTTAATTTAACATCATTTATGGTTTTTATCTTTTTGAATACTAGTTTCCAGCGCACTTCCACTCTGAGTCTTTCTCTCCATTTATTACAACATTTAGGTTCTTGTGCATCTTGAACAAGAATATCATAGTAATACTTGGCTCCTTTCGGAGCCGAGCAAATAACTTTTTTCAACATATTAACATAATTATCAGCTTTATGTGAAATAACAATTCCAAGCTTTCTTGCATACATTCTGACAGCACTTTTAAGTCCATGGTAAGAAACAAAATCACATAACACACCATATTTCTCCATAAAGGAAGGAAACAATAAAAAAAATTGCTATTTTCGTCTAATAAATTTCCAACAAAAACCACATCATTCTCAACCCAGCTTTGACGGAAAACACTTTTTCCCATGCCAACTCTCTTATATTTAATATATCGAGTCATGTCCATTCCCCTGCGACCCCCCCCCCCCCCCCCCCCCCCCCCCCCCCCCCCCCCCCCACCCCCTGACCCCCTCTTACAGTTCTAACACTTATTTATTGCCCCGCCAGCTGGTTGATCTAGCGTTTTCACGCACTATGTTACATTTCAAAATCAGCATGGGGTTGGGGATGTTTAGAGGATGCTGTCTAGACAAAACCCAAATTGTCTGACCCCCCCCCCCCCCCCCCCCCCCCCCCCCCTCCCCCCCCCCCCCCCCCCCCCCTTTGGGTGTGAGAGTAATAGTTATAACAATGATTACAACACTCAGCACGTGTCTGTCTCACCGCAGAAGACAAATAATCAGGAAAACCTGTCAAGGGGTTGATTTGAGATATTATTCAGTAACCCGTTGCTAACGGTCTCAATACATATAGACATTTTCCACTCTTTCCCCATGCCAACAGAGTGCTAGGCCAGTCATCATTGACTTATACATCACTGTGTTGCCATGGGGGGAAAAGTGAAAAATGTTCACTTGTACAGAAACTTAATGACAAAAATCGCTTTTTTTGTTTTTGCTTAAATCTTTTCTTTTTTAAAAATTACCCATGGACTAAAATCACATCTAATGTAGGAAATATACTGAGGCACTTAACATATTATTGTAGACCTTAACCCTTTCACGCCAAAGTCACATTTTAGCACCACAGTATTTAACACCTATGTCACTAAAAGGCATCAAATTGGGGTCTATTATCCAAAGACCCTATTGTCTTAGTTTTGGGAAGTAGGGGTAGACCTTATTTGATATAGGTCACAGAAGAATCCCCAATACTACAGATGGATTTTGTTCTCTACACAGGTAAATTTGATGGAATGTTCTGGCTGAAATATGGCTGGCGGTGAAAGGGTTAAACAAAAATAAGACAAAAAATAAGACAACTACAACATTGAATAAAATAAAACAAATTAACTAAGGCACTTACAGTAACGCTTTAAAATGTTATCTAAACTACAAACCATAACAATTCTCCGTCGGAACACAACTCAGAAATGAAGTCAATTTGAAAAGAAACAAAATAGAGTATGGGGGGGTGAACACAGAAAAGAGACAAAGGGATGGAGGACAACGACCCAAACAGCCCCCGCACATCAACCACCATCCGCAAAAGACACCGGCTGGGACACGCAGCATTTCATCCCGGGTACTGGGTGTGAGACCGTACACACGAAGTCCCATTGGGTGGCAGACAGTAGCAAGGGCAGCGCAGTCTTCCTCCCTCACCGCAGGTTTTGGTTGACTTGGCATGCGGACGGGGCCACGTACGGCGACTTGGGTGATAATTATCTGCAGTGTAGGTATTTGAGTCAACAAGATCGCCGATGGCTAGTAGGCGCCAGTTGCAAGTTTTCCAAAGCTGGTTTAAGTGGATCCAGCTCACCCACTTGCCTGCTGGGGGGAAGGGGGGGGGGGGGAATCATCCGCCTGCAGAGACTGTTCGACTCGACCGTGCGTCTTCTGCCTGTGCGTTGACGACGCCAACACCTAGGTAGGTATGGAGAAGGCTGCCCGGTGGTCCTGAAGACGACCTTGAGAGGAGGGATGCTCACCAACACCAACGACAAGCAAGCGGACTACAGGAGACCAGCGACAACCTTGGGCTGTCTCACAATGCTTTCCATCTCCTACCGCGACGCCGATGCTGATCACACCTGAAGCATCAAGGACAGAAACAACATCACGACTCGGTCTCCGTCCGAATGATCCAGTTTCAGACGGCGAACCCCTACGTTCAAGGGAACGCAACGTTACCGGAATCATCCACAACGGCTGCATGCTATGTCTCACTTCCGTCTCATCGTCATCATCTTCATCTACAGGAAGACCAAGTCTTCAGGAACATTGACTTCAGGAGTCCACTAATAAGACCGGCTGGGACACGTCATGAGGCTCTCAGCGACAAGACCTGCAAACCAAGCCATTAGATGGACGCCTCTTGAATCCTCTGTCAGAAATGGCCAATCCTTTGAAAATTGATGTGCAAAATCCTCTAAAAATTCTGAGGTCTGCGCACGCAGGCACACACACGCGCGCGTGTTTTGCATTTTAATGCATGAATATGTGTTTTCTTGTTCGTACTGTGCTTGTTTGAGACCACACTGTAATTTCTCTTAACGAGATAATCAAGCATTTCACACGTACGCACGTGCCTGCACACACACACACACATACACACACACACACACACGCGCGCGCGCGCGCGCGACACACACACACACACACGCACACACAATTTGCCTTAATTGTTTTAATTCATGACGACAGGATGTAAAAAAAAAAAGCTTTATCAAGCTTATTCTTTTATCGTCAATAAAGATCTTTTTGACTAGACTGACCTTGACACACACACACACACACACACACACACACACACACACACGTACACACGCACACACACACACACACACGACACACACACACACACACACACACACACACACACACACACACACACACACACACACACACACACACTCACGCACTCACACACACACACGCACTCTCTCTCTTTTCTGCGAACTTTTTCCACACATATCTTTGAGAAGAGAAGAACAATGGGGGCTGTCAGGATGACCGATCTCGCAGACCTGCTGAAGAAAGGAGGAGGGATTTATCTTTATCCCCCACCCCACCCCCCTCTCGAATTCTATGACACTGTCTTTGGTCACATTACATACATACACTCGTGGCATGAAGGGGTGGCAGAGGCAAGTGAAGAAGAGCTAGCCACTCACTTCTACATTCCCCCCGTGGGGATACCGGGGGGGTCTTTCGTTTTTTAAAATAGTACTTAGTTTGTGTGTGTTCCCTGTGTGGCCTGGGTCCAGTACAGTCCGCCGGTTTATGGACAGAGTCGAGCATCATCAGTGAACACTTTGTGGAGTTTGGTCGTTGAGTTTCATTCTGTTTTGATACACTTCATTGCCAGTTTGTAATACATGTGTTCTTATTTTGTGTGTCCCCGGGGGGTCTTTTGCATAAATAGTTCCCACACCTTCTGGAAGTTCTGTGCTTGTAACTTCCTCTAATCTGCCACTCTCTTTGACTCTGCGTTTTTCCTTTGCTTACTGTCATCTATTATCTTTCTGACTTTAGTTATTGGCCCATTCTCCTTTTTCCCCAGGAGGACTTTTGAAGGTAAATACTGGTCCGGGGGGGGGGGGGGGGGGGGGGAGGGGGGAAGTCCTTGATTGATGAAAATAGTCATGATGTCTTCACTTATGAATGAGAAGAAGAAGAAGAAGAAGAAGAAGAAGCAGAATAAGAAGAATAAGAAGACAACGAAGAAGAAGAAGGAGAAGAAAAAGACAAAGAAGAAGACGATGATGACGACAAAGAAGAAACCGACGATGACGACGACGACGACGAAAAAGAACAAAAAGACAAAGAAGAAGAAGAAGACGAAGACGAAAGGGAAAAAAAGAAGGAACTATTTTCTCCCGCCTGTTCTTGCATGTCACTGAACTTGTCTTCACTTCGCAGTCCACCCGCCATCTCCATGCCATTTCCTTCATGTCGAGTGCCACAGCCTCCAGCCTGCTAAGGGGCAAGGCACATTGCTTACAATTCCATCCACTACGATCCCATTTCGACATTTTGTGAGGCACCATTGACGTGAAACTCTACTGTCTAAATAAATCTGATGAAATCCTACTAGTCACGTTCACTATTATTTTACATGTAGTCTCCCTGTACACGAATCTGATATAATTTTTTTTTAAATTCTTATTTTTGTATTTTTATTTGATTCGTGGCGTGAGAAAAATCGCACTAAGTCTCTCATTCGATTCACTACGATCCCATTTCGACATTTTGTGAGGCACCATTAACGTGAAACTCTACTGTCTAAATAAATCTGATGAAATCCTACTAGTCACGTTCACTATTATTTTGTAGTCTCCCTGTACACGAATCTGATATAATTTTTAAAAAAATCTTATTTTTGTATTTTTATTTGATTCGTGTATTGGGGTCTACTTGAGCATAGTGAGAAAAAAATAGTAGAGTTTTTAGAGGGAAGTATTTCACATGAATCATGACTCACAGACATCGTCACAATCGGATCGAATTGGGGTCAAATCGTATGCAGTGTGGCTAGGCCTTAAGTGCTAAGTTCCTAACCCCTTTATTCAAGGACCTTTCTTCTTCTTCATTCTCTGCATTCTTCTAATCTCCTGTTATTCCTTTTTCTTAGCTGTTTTCTCCCTTCTTTCTTTCAGGTTAACTGATGATTAAGACATGCATACTTCGAGGGGAGCCGGTCGATCAGACCGCAAGAAGTCGCGCTCTCTCTCTCTCTCTCTCTCTCTCTGTCTGTCTGTCTGTCTGTCTGTCTGTCTGTCTGTCTCTCTCTCTCTCTCTCTCTTCTCTAATTTCAGGTAATGTTATCATGGATAATTGTGTTTGTCGCTACATTGCTCATGGTTATTATTGTATTATGTGTTCCCCCCATGAAAGGGGCTGTAGGCCCATGATATTCATTAAACTTCTGAGTTCTCTCTCTCTCTCTCTCTGAGTTTGTAAATATGTGTATAAGGCATATATAGTCAGGCAAAATGCTCTGCAAGCACTTCAGTAATGTCTTGTTATTACATGTGTCATAATTTTGTCAACGTGAACTCCATTTGTATGGGCCTGTGGCCTAACAAATTAAATCATTTCAGACTTCAGACTTCAGACTCTCTCTCTCTCTCTCTCTCTCTCTCTCTCTCTCTCTCTCTCTCTCCCTCCCCCACCCACCCACACACACCAGCAAGACATTGCCCCGTCAAAAAACAAACATATCAACCAAGGGAACCCGGAAGAAAACACGAAGTAACAAGGACTACACTAGCCTACCCAGAACTTTAATTATTCCGATCCAGAGAACCTTCTAGGCAACCTCTGCATTTCCTAGCCCTCATCCGTTTCTTGCCAAATGACAGGATGCGAGGGGGGGGGGGGGGGGGGCCTTAGTTCCTGGAAAACTGCCCTGCAGGTGGCGCAAGGAAGAACAACTCCCAAAAGTAAGATAAGTGTATACCACAAAGCTAACAAAAATTTCTCCGTCGGTGGTGTATACCGGCTGATTGATCGAAGCCACAATTCACAGGAACAGACTCTCAGATACCTGCGATTGAAAAGCAGAGTTTTGCATACATGTGCACGGACACCCGACTGTTTTGGGGCGTAAGGCAGAACGAGTTAAGATCACATATAGCCAAAGCAACGACCACATTTTGCAATAGTGAATGCCCTTGGTAGATGATTGAGTACTGACCAAACAAGGGTGTAACTCTCGTCAATAACCCTATTTGAGGCCACTGAATGGCTGCCTTTTGCTTTACAATAATATCTGTACTGTTAAAAATTCGGGACTTTCCTGGAGTTGCACTGCCTCCGGGCATTGCCTCCAGGATCGTTCCCACCATCTTTATAGTATCTACTAATGTCCCATATGTGTCTGTTTCAGACCGGAGGACGTTAAACAGATTTTTCTTCGGCCTGTTGCAAGAGTGAATGCCCTTTTGGATGCTGACCAACAAGGGCTTAGCTCTCGCTGTCAAGGGCGTTAATAACCCTGGTTGCAGTGGCCAATGAGGGGCAGCTTTACTTGAAGCTAAGAAAGATAGGAATATTGTTGAGGGGAAGAAAGTACATTGCGTGTCTTCGTTTGTTTGTATTTAATTATCAATTTGCCACATACAAGTCTGGAACCACTACACAAGTGTTGGGCCGGATGGGGCGGGGGGGGGGGGGGGGGGGGGGGGAGGGAACGGGGGGGGTCCTCTGCCCCAAGCATGTACATTAATACAAGGATGAAAATTAACTTGAAACTTGCCATTTGTCTGGAATCCCCGACACAGCATCGATCAAGGCCTTTCTTCTAAATGAATGAAGTCTGATTACCGCAGACTAGATGGCCATCCTACATCCCTCTCTATCCATTACTCAGCCAGTTTATTAGTGAAGAATGCGGGAATGTAGGACTAGAGAGAGAGAAGAGAGAGAGAGAGAGGGAGGGAGGGAGAGAGAGAGGGGGGAGGGGAGAGAGAGAGAGAGAGAGAGAGAGAGAGAGAGAGAGAGAGAGAGAGATGACCAACACTGGTTGAGAGAGGAGAGAGAGAGAGAGAGAGAGAGAGAGATGATCACGCTAGGGATTTTGAAAACCGGTACCATCAGCGACAATGCCCCCCAACAACCGGTGTCACAACCAGTCCCAGGGAAACGAAAACCAACGAAAACCACAATTGTAAAGCCTCTACTAAACATTTATCAGTCCTAGCAAAAAAAACCTTATCAGTCCCAGGGGTCAAATGTTTTTCAGTATTTGGGTTTTGCAATCAGTATTTAACTGATAATTACCCGTTAACCCTTTCACCGCCAAAGTCGCATTTTAGCACCACAGTGATTTAACACCTATGTCACTGAAAGGCATCAAATTGGGGTCTATTATCCAAAGACCCTATTGTCTTAGTTTTGGGAAGTAAGGATAGACCTTATTTTAGATATGTCACAGAAGAATCCCCAATACTGCAGATGGATTTTGTTCTCTACCCAGGTAAATTTAATGGACATTTTGGGCTGAAATATGGCTGGCGGTGAAAGGGTTAACGCGATCACTGGAGAGAGAGAGAGAGAGAGAGAGAGAGAGAGAGAGAGAGAGAGAGAGAGAGAGAGAGAGAGAGAGAGAGAGAGAGAGAGAGAGAGAGAGAGACAGAGAGAGAGAGAGAGAGAGAGAGAGAGAGAGAGAGAGAGAGAGAGAGAGAGAGAGAGAGAGAGAGAGAGAGAGAGAGAGAGAGAGAGAGAGAGAGAGAGAGAGAGACAAACAGGGAGACAGAGAGACGGAGAGAGCAGGTGGGATGCATTGTATACCAGTCAGGCTGTGTTCAACTACGACTTGCAGACAGCAGAGAAGAGATCTGCTATTCCCGAGGGCCGGGCCGCAATGTAAAGAAACTGGAAATGAGAGAGAGAGAGAGAGAGAGAGAGAGAGAGAGAGAGAGAGAGAGAGAGAGAGAGAGAGAGAGAGAGAGAGAGAGAGAGAGAGAGAGAGAGAGAGAGAGAGAGAAGAGAGAGAGAGAGAGAGAGAGAGAGAGAGAGAGAGAGAGAGAGAACGAACGAAATGTTATTTATACAGGGTAATGAGATAAGTATAAATACTTTTTTTACACCCAGTCCTGTGGCAAAAGAAAAGAGAGACTCAGAGAGAGAGATAAAGAGAGAGGGAGAGACTGAGAGAGAGATAAAGAGAGAAGGAGAGACAGAGACAAAGAGACAATTCAAGAGAGAGAGAGAGAGAGAGAGAGAGAGAGAGAGAGAGAGAGAGAGAGGAGAGAGAGAGAGATGAGAGAGAGAGAGAGAGAGAGAGAGAGAGAGACAAACAGGGAGACAGAGAGACGGAGAGAGCAGGTGGGATGCATTGTATACCAGTCAGGCTGTGTTCAACTACGACTTGCAGACAGCAGAGAAGAGATCTGCTATTCCCGAGGGCCGGGCCGCAATGTAAAGAAACTGGAAATGATGGAGAGAGAGAGAGAGAGAGAGAGAGAGAGAGAGAGAGAGAGAGAGAGAGAGAGAGAGAGAGAGAGAGAGAGAGGAGAGAGAGAGAGAGAGAGAGAGAGAGAGAGAGAGAGACGAACGAACGAAATGTTATTTATACAGGGTAATGAGATAAGTATAAATACTTTTTTTACACCCAGTCCTGTGGCAAAAGAAAAGAGAGACTCAGAGAGAGAGATAAAGAGAGAGGGAGAGACTGAGAGAGAGATAAAGAGAGAGGGAGAGACAGAGACAAAGAGACAATTCGAGAGAGAGAGAGAGAGAGAGAGAGAGAGAGAGAGAGAGAGAGAGAGAGAGAGAGAGAGAGAGACAGAGAGAGAGACAGAGACAGACGAAACAGAGAGAGAGAGAGAGAGTCGAAAACCTGTACAACAGCAAGGAAAAGTGACTGGTTTACTTTTTTTAGGTGGAGTTGAGGGGTAGTGAGGGGGAAGAGAGGAGGGGTGTGTGAATGAGCACAAGAGGAGCTAATGTAAGGAATACATTCTTCTTCTTCGTCGTCAATCGCTCAGGCAATTTCCTGCCAATTACGAGCGCAGACGCGTCATGCTGCCGTTATGCGCCTAACTAATAAATAGTTAGGCCCAGCATGTCCGTCTTCGGATAACAAATCTTTGTAAGAATTTCTTGGGGGGGGGGGGGGGGGGGAAAGGTAGGAGAATGGACCAGTTAGGCAGAAAGATACTAGACGACAGTAAGCAAAGGGAAAAGGCAAGAGTCAAAGAGAGTGGTAGATTAGAGGAAGGTTACAAGCGCAAAACTTCCAGAAGGTGGGGGAACTATTTGTACAAAAGACCCCCCGGTATCCCCACGGGGGAGAATAGGGGCCTACATTCTGGTTCAGGTCAGATTCTAAGCCAAGAGAGATTGGAATGCATCAACTTATTAGTCTAAGTGGATCAGGAAATAGCCAGAAGAGGGAGGAAGGAGGGGGAGAATGGAAGTTGGCTAAAGGAAGGGGTAGCATCTGTATATACTTTCCATAACATAAGCGGTGTATCTCAAATTACCCCTTATACTCAAGTAGATGACAGCAAGGAAACAGAAAAGGCAGTGTTTAAAGTTAGTGGCAGATTAGAGGAAGCTACAAGCACAAAACTTCCAGAAGGTGGGGGAACTATTTGTATCCCGGGGTGGGGGGGGGTTGGGGGGATAGGGGCCTACATTCTGATTCAGGTCAGATTCTAAGCCAAGAGAGATTGGAATGCATCAACTTATTAGTCTAAGTGGATCAGGAAATAGCCAGAAGAGGGAGGAAGGAGGTGTGTGTGTGTGTGTGTGTGTGGGGGGGGGGGGGTTAAACGGTTGGGAAGAATCTAAGTTGGCTAGCATATCTTTTCCATAACAAAAGCGATGCATCTCAATTGCGCCTATTTTAATTACCCCTATACTCAATTGCGCCTGTGTCAATTGTGCCCGTTGTAGTCATCAACTGCGCCCACTAAAATGGTTGAAATAGTTTACGAGAAAACTAGACATAATGGAAGTTTGGGAAAAACTGAGATTTTGTTTCAGAAGTTAGAGCTAACATTCCCTTGAAAGATACAGAAAACGGATTTTAAATAACTTTTCTAGTTTTTATTTTATAATCATTTGAAATGCAAGTTCAACCAGTAAACCAGGCGCAATATTGATGTACATTCCCGAATAGGCACAATTGACCCTTCCCGTACCCTGTGGGTGCAATGAGCAACTTAGGACGCTGATTTGACCGCCAGGGGGCAATCAAACCAGTAGGGGCTTGGCACGTGATATTCTTAGTTGGGCGTAGTGAGAGAGAGAGGGAGGACTCAGGGAGGACTCATCTCCCTCTCTCTCTCTCTCTCACTACGCCCAACTCCCCCCCTCTCTCTCACTACGCCCAACTAAGAATATCACGCGCTAAGCCCCTACTGGCTTGATTGCCACCTGGCGGTCAAATCAGCGTCCTAAGTTGACCATTGCACCCATACTTTTACTTTTTGCTTCATATTTTCAAAACCGTTCATAGAATCTTGCTGATATTTTATGACTTTGTCAACGAAAGATTCGAGCATAGGCACCCCCAAAATCAAGCATTTGTGTAGAAAAACAAGCAAGTAAATAAACAACATAATCGTCATTTAAGTAATGTTGAAACAGGCGAAATTGAGTGGCAACCAACATAAGCAAGGAAGCTCGTTGATAAATCAGAAATGGGGAGGGCACATGTAAATGAAAAGGGGGGGGGGGGGGGGGGGATGGGGGATACTTCTTCTTCTGCATTCCCAGGCCATATGGCCATAGTGGGTAAGGTACCATGTGTCCGGTTTTCAGTTTTCACTGGTCTCCCCGCTGCATTCAGCCAAAAATTCTGATTTCTGAGGAGCTCAAAGGAGAAGGGAGATTGGGAGGGGGCGGGGGGGGGGGGGGGCAGGGCCAATGAATAAGTCAGAAATATAGTAGATGACAGAAAGCAAAGGGAAAAAGGCAGAGTCAAAGAGAGTGACAGATAAGAGGAAGTTACAAACACAGAACTTCCAGAAGGTGGGGGAACTATTATACAAAAGACCCCCCTGGTATTCCTACGGGGAGACAAGATGGGGTACACGACAGACAGGGGGGGGCGCATTAATACATGTATTATATATATGATGAGGAGACAGGGGGGTGCATTAATATTATATATGAGGAGACTACCTCAAGGAAAACCACCTGACTGTGTCATTCAGTAAAGCCTAAAGATCCATCAGGTCACGTTGAAATGGGTTTCTTTATTGCAGTCTGTCAGTGACTACCAAATGCCTTATTCATCTTCCCCTACCGCAGTAGCTATACGTCATGCTTAAAGGGCATTAGTCTGCCTGTTCTGGTGAAACGGGGGTTGCCTTGCCTGTTCTTTTTGAACAGCAAACCCCTGCATGGTGATTCCATTTGAAGCGCCATAACATTATCTCCACTTGAGCTATTTTGGAGCGGGTGCCCGCTATGCCACAGGCCCGCTCGGTTTCTATGATGTAAAAATCTTCTGTGTGTGCGTGTGCGTGCGTGCATGTGTGTGTGTGTGTGTGTGTGTGAGAGAGAGAGAGAGAGAGAGAGAGAGAGAGAGTGTGTGTGTGTGTGTGTGTGTGTGTGTGTGTGTGTGTGTGTGTGTGTGTACGCACATTATGTGTAGGGTTAGGGTTAAAGAGAGGGCTACATAAAAGTCTTTAAGTCGCTAATCGTGCAGACATTTAGCAACACACACACACACACACACACACACACAGAGAAACGCGCTCACCTTGTGTCAAGTAAACCCGAGCTCGAACCTGGGTACAGGGGATTTTTCCTCTCGCTTTGCACTAGGCCTTACGGTCTGAACGTGGAGTCTTTCGGATGAGACGATAAACCGAGGTCCTGTGTGCCCATGCACTTAGCACACATTAAACCCAGTGGCAAGAGAAAAGTTGTCATTTGGTCAAAATTTACCCACCCACCTTCCTTCCTCATCAGTCACACAAAAATTGCATGCAATTTTTTTTTAAAATGGGGTGGTGCGCATCTGGCTGCAATGCGCTCTCCAGGTGGGAGCAACTCGAATTTCACATTGACGAAAAAGTACCTAATACCTAAATAAATACCAACACACACACACACACACACACACAGTGACACACACACACACAGTGACACACACACACACACAGAGTGGACCGAAGAAGATTTTTACACCAAAGAGGCTGTGGCACAGCGGGCCTGTGGCATAGCAGTAAGAACCCATTTTGGAAGAGGGCTGCTGTGTGTGCTGGAAAATATGTCTGCCCTGAGTGGTTTTATCAGACAGAGAAGATAAACTTCTTTGGATTTTTCGGCATAATCTGAATTGCACATTACAAAATGAGAGAGAGAGAGAGAGGAGAGAGAGAGAGAGAGAGAGAGAGAGAGAGAGAGAGAGAGAGAGAGAGAGAGAGAGAGAGAGAGAGTGTGTGTGTGCGTGTGCGTGTGTGAGTGCATGCGTGCGTGCATGTTCATGTGAATTTCGCTGCATGTTTCAAAAACTAAAAGTACTAAAATGTTTGCTTCAATAAGATTTGAAATATTTTAGCGCATCTGATATTTACCACTACAGGCCCTACTTCGACATAAATAGTATGTTGAAGATAACAACAAATTCAGTATGTTTTTTCTCAATATTGGTGTGCAAAATTTACAATTTTGAATATGTAGAGTATAGTAGGTCAGTGTGCATGGTCATATTGAGCTTAGTAAGGTAATGCGCATTGAGCTTTAACCCTTTCACAGCCAAAGTCGCATTTCAGCACCACAGTGATTTAACACCAATGCCACTAAAAGGCATCAAATTGGGGTCTATTATCTAAAGACCGGCCCTATTTTCTTAGTTTTGGGAAGTAAGGGTAGACCTTACTTTATATATGTCACAGAAGAATCCCCAATACTGCAGATGGATTTTTGTTCTCTACCCAAGTAAATTTAATGGAACCTTTTTGCTGAAATATGGCTGGCGGTGAAAGGGTTAAGGTAATGCGCTAAGTAACTTTTCTGAATAATCATAATAATAATATGAGGTTAACAGCATTTCCTGTAAAGACTTAGGTCCCTGAGTGTGTGCATGTGTGTGTGCGTGTGTGTGTATGTGTGTGCGTGTGCGTGTGTATGTGAGTGCTTGTGTGTGTGTGTGTGTGTGTGTGTGTGTGTGTGTGTGTGTGTGTGTGTGTGTGTGTGTGTGTGTGTGTGTGTGTGTGTGTGTGTGTATGACTATGAGTTGTGTGTGTGTGTGTGTGTGTGTGTGTGTGTGTGTGTGTGTGTGTGTTGTGTATGTGTGTGTGTGTGAGCGAAACAGCATCTCTAGTTCAGACTTACACCCCGGTGTGTGCGCGCATGTGTGTGTGTCACTGTGTGTGTGCGTGCGCGCAAGTGTGTGTGCGTGCGCGCAAGTGTGTGTGCGTGCGCGCAAGTGTGTGTGCGTGTGTGGTGTGTGTGTGAGCGTGTGTGTGCGTATGTGCGCGCATATATGTGTGTGTCACTTCAGTTCATGTGATAGTGTGCTTCTCAGACACTGTCAGACAACGGTTTCATTTTACAATTTAACACCCACGTCTTAATTACTTTCCCCTTCTAACCTAGCCCCCCCTCGCCTCCTCCCCATTCCACCCCCCCCCCCCTCCCTTTTTGCTTTTCTTCAAGTTCAAGTCATTGCTAAGTGATTCTGAATGCAGAGTACGTACAGTGGAGAACTGATAACTCAAAAACAATGGATAACTCACAATAATTTTTGAGTCCCAGTATAAATAATCTTGCTGAAAAGTCTTTTTAACTCAGTGTTACATAAATAATCTTGCTGAAAAGTCTTTTTAACTCAGTGTTACAATTACTTGTAGCGGTGCCATAGCCGATGAGGTTTAACCGAGGCGTGGTCACCGCTACAGCTATCTGTATTAATTTTTTTTAAATCGGGACTTTACTGGTTTCGTAATGCCTCCGGGCATTGCCTCCAGTATTGTTCCAACCATATTTGTATTTACAAATGTCCCATATATGTGTCTGATTCAGACCAAGAGGACGTAAAACTCAATTTTCTCTCTCTCTCTTTTTAACTCAACATATTGGCTATCTCAAAATAAAATTTCAGCCCCTTCAGTTTTGACCTAAGCGATTTTTACTGTATTAATTTCCAACCAATACTTTCCCATCCAGTGTGGTAACTTTGAGGGTCTACGTGTGTTTTCTCTATCAGTAACATCAACAATGTCTGATGATAATTGTTCAAATCATAATATTCCAAGCATAAACCACATCAAAAATCATTTTGATTACATGTTCTTCTTCTTCAATTGCTCAGTTTCTTGTCAATTATGAGCACAGATGTGTCATGCTGCCGTTATGCGCCTAAGAAATAGTTTTAGGCCCAGCATGTCTGTCTTCGGCTGCAGAAGATCTTTTGAAAGGATTTCTAGAAAAAAAAAAGCAAGAGAATGGACCCAGAAAGGCAGAAAGATAGCAGATGACAAGTAAGCAAATGGAAAAGGCAGAGTCAAGGAGAGTGACAGATTAGAGAAATTTTACAAGTAGGGTATGTGTGGGCTATTGCGACACATTTTCTGAAGGTCTCTAGAAGAAGCGTGTTTTCTCAAAATAGGCGGACTTTATCATTGGCTAATGTGTATCAGGTTCAACATTAGCCACTTCTGATTGGTTACAGCTGATGTTTGTGAACCAAACAAGAAGCTAAATATTCACAAAAATCGCCTGAATGAGCTAAGGGTGTATGTGTTCAAAGGCGACAGTGTGTGTGCAAATATGACAGTGCTATGTAACTTGTAAGCTACTGCAAACCCTGATACAGTTGTAAATTCTGACCCTACCTACCAAACCCATGCATGAACACACATACGCTCACACACAGTTTGTGTCACACACGCACTACAAACGGACACAAATACATGCAGATACATACAGAAACACGTAGACACACTGATTGCAGTGGTCTTTACCTGATTTTATGAAGAAAACTGCAATCCAAAAGGGCTGTCGCAAATGCACACACCTGTCACCAGCAAACTTGGTGTGTCCATTTGCGACAGTAACTTGTTATTTATTTTGAATAAAATGTGCATCAAGACATCATTTTAAAAGCTGAACAATGAACTACGATCTTATAGTAACCCAAAAATAGCATTGCAAAGCACACACTGTAAAATTATACTTCACACTGATCCAAAAACTTAAACTAACCAAAAGGAAGGACGCATTGAGAGGCTGCAAGGCCTGGTCGTCCAAATACCTGACCTGACCTGACCTGACCTGACCTGACCAATACAATGAAGCAGTGTGTTTCCTTCTTGTGAAAAAGTTGGCAGCAGACGACACATTAGACACACAGTGGCGTGCAAAGCCAGCCCCGTACAACAATACTTAAATAGTACGCGGCTTTCGGTCATTTTGAATGGTATAAAGAAATGCATATTCATTAGCCCATGGAAAGCATTTTAGAGCAACTGTGTTCGCCCAGAAGTATTGAAGATACAGTGTGTTGAAAGTGAAAGTTTGGAACGGGTGTCGCAAATGCCGACATGTCGCAATTACCCACACTAACCCTACAGAACTTGCAGAAGGTGGGGGAACTATATAAAACACTTCCAGGTATCCCCACAATTTTTTGTTGTTACTGTACTTTTCAGTCTATAACAGTATAAGGCAATTTTTTTTTTCTCCCAGACTCAGACCTTATAATATAGTAAGAAAATATAAAATTACAAAATCTGAATTAAAAAAACTGTAAAATTTGGGCATGCGCTTTAACCCTTTC
>CM065682.1:76118960-76161460 GCA_017654935.2 Phymorhynchus buccinoides | reverse complement strand
GAAAACACAGTCTACGGGTCGACACCACTCGCGTAGCTGCCATACTCGTGTGAATGGGAATGACCAAACTTCTCTCCGAGCCCGAAAGAGTTCTGCTAGGGGGCGTGGCTCTTTGCGACTTGACTCGCGCAGCGCGCGCCTCTTTCAGAAGAAACTGCGAGCGGATATGCACAGCATCGTTGATCCTCCCTCCCCCCCCCCCCCCTCCCCCCCCCCCCCCCCCCCCCTCCCCCGTGTTTAATTTTTTTAAAATAATTAGTAGTTTCTTTTTGTTCTTTCTGATGTTGCCACTGTGCCATTTCATGTCTTATCATGGAACATCAACACCCAGCACAGGCCTGTCCCCCATCCACCATCACGCCAGACAAGACTGTCACACCAAAGACACTGCATGGTCACACACCGCAGCATAATTACCTTCCGGCAACAAAGACAATTTACAGGAAGCTTTCTTTCTTCCACAGGGCTGTGTGTGAGTGGAACAGCCTTCCACCTGAGGCAATAACATCTGCCTCGGTGGAGGTCTTCAAAGCCCATATTTAACCCCCGCCCCCCCCCCCCCGATACCCTCTCCCCCCCCCCCCCCCTCACTTCCCTTTCCCTGGAGCTGATCATCTGGGCAGCGTTTACTCCCCACAGATTGATTTCTATACCAGAAACCCTTGTTTGTAATGCATCATAACCGTCAATAGGATGTGAAGTGAAAGAAGAAGAACCAATTCTAGTTTCACTTTCTTCTTTTCAATGTTGCTGTAACTGTATGTGCCATTTTCAATGTTGCTGTAACTGTATGTGCCATTTTCAATGTTGCTGTAACTGTATGTGCCATTTTCAATGTTGCTGTAACTGTATGTGCCATTTTCATGTTGCTTTTTCCAACCAACACATTCAAAGGGCCAGCCACACGTCAGCTAAAATCGTACTACTGTACGATACAATTCGATCACGTGATCTTGAAGCGCGAATCACATTTGTTCTTGGAGACCACGTGATCGAATCGTTATCGTACAGTTGTACGATTTTAGTGAACGTGTGGCTGGCCATTTAGACCACTTCTTTTTTGTTCTTCACCACACTATGTGAGGAGATCTATATTATATTTGCATAATATATTTGTTAGCGCCTGACTGATTCTTTGTTTGCTTGTTTTTGTCTGTCCATGCATGGTTGTGTCTCATGAACTGCGAGACAGAATCACTTCAAAGTTTTAAATGTTCTTTTAACTGTACCATTTCCTCAAAAGATTGCTGTCGTACATAAAAGTTTTTGTTGCAAGAAGCAATTAAAGCATAACGCCTGACCCTGTGAAATCCTGCCTTCATAATAATGTGGTATCACCCGAATGAACGATTCCTGCATCATAAATCAAAATATTATGCTGTTCTGATTCTGTTATTGGTGTGTTTGTGTGTGTGACATACATTCTTGTATGTGGGCACCCAATGTGATGCACAGTTCCTCAATGTCATGTGTGTGTGAGTGTGTGTTTGTGCATGCATGCGTGCGTGTGTATGTGGTCCTTGAAAACTTTTGAGGATCTACCAGTACACCAGGGAGGTGGGGCTTTTGCTTGGTTGTTAGACTGATGTCCCCTGAGTGGGGCCTGTCGCGTGCAAATTTGCAGCTCGTGAAAATTTGCCGCTCGCTACTATGAGAGTGTGTATCAAAACACTATCTGAACGATCTTAGACGGAAAAAGTGCTGTCTCTATAGGGGATTTGAAGAATGAAAATATCACTTTTTTTGTTAAAAAAAGTAACTAATATTTTCTGTCCCGGATAGTACACTTGACACTTGGAGCGCAAGCCGCAGCAGGCGGGTGTCCTTAAGACATATAACTTATAATCTGACTAGTAATATAGTAAGAAAGTATAACAAGAAAATCTGGATTTTGTGTAAAACATTTGTTTTGGGGAGACACCTTATAATACGGTGTGCCTTTTACATCCTCCACTATAATTGGCTTATTTGTGTGTCCGTCTGTCTGTCTGTCTGTGTCTGTCCAGGCGATTGTGCCCAAACTGTTGGCCATAGACCCCTATGACCATATTCTTGATCATCATGGCACAACCTATTCAGATCCTGAATTTTGAACCTCCAGTGCAAACCTCCGTCAAGGAAGACTCACAAAACCGAAATGTCCTTTGTGCTATATATTTCATGTTTGAGCTGTACCTCATGAACCAGTGGACAGAATGGCTTCAAATTGTGTGTGGTGATGTATTACTGTGCAAGAATGGTCCAATGGAAAAAATGTGCCGACCTTGACCTTGAAAAAAAAAATCTTCTTGAGGCCATACTTTTCACATCGTTGGACTTACAATCTTTAAACTTGGGATGGGGGTGCATTGACTAATGATGATTCGGAATATTGGGTATCGATCAAGGTCAAGGATCAAGGTCATAGACCTTGGAGGGGTAAGATTGTTTTATTGGTCATATCTTTCATGGGTATTTTTCACTTAAAGGCTTCAAAGTTGGCAGGTTTTATAGACTGCCTCAAGGTTCATGTGTGGTGCAAAGTATTCATTATCGTAATGACCTTGACTTCTGAACTTTCCTTTTTTTTAGCATTGGGTATAGTTCGGACACCATTGGGTTTACACCCACACCATTCTAGGGGGTGATTTGGGAGTTCTAGTGCGTAAATACGTACAATCTCTACGTTTTCAGAAACCCAGATCTGTTCTTTCTGCCTCAATCTACATGTAGGTGTTACACCAACGGCTACATTCCCCTCTGGGTTACTGTCGCACAACGTGCAGCAGTTTGTCTTTCAAATTTGATCAGTATCATTGATGGATAAAAACAACTCCTTAAAGACCCACCAGATCTGTGTCAAAATCACGGGTTTAGAAGACAAAATCTGTTTAACGTCCTCCGGTCTGAAACCGACACCATATGGGACTAATATTAGTAGATATAAAGATGGTGGGAACGATCCTGGAGGCAATGCCCGGAGGCAGTGCAACACCAGGAAAGTCCCGAATTTTTAACAATACAGACATTGTTCACATGTATTCCCTCTTACAGCTGGTAAGAAATCTTGTTTTGACCAGGTTTGACTCCCATACAAATGCCCCCAATTCAAAACGAAACATCATTTTAAAGAGCAGCCTCAATTTGAAGTTGGGGGAATTTGTATGTGGGTCACAGCTACCCCAGAAAAAAGCCAATGGACTTAATCGTGGTGGGTCAGTGGGTCTTTAATCTGAATGACAATCCAGATTATTTTCAAAATGAAAAGAAAACTCTCCCCCGAAGACGGAGTGTGGCTGCCCACATGGCGGGGCAATCAAAAACGGTCACACACGTGATGTTCTCATCTGCAGCTGATGCATTTGTACCACAGTGTTCAAGTGCTTGCGCTGTTAGGATGATCCCTGGAGTCTTTTAGCCAGGGTAAGCCAACATACAACAAAAGAAAAAAAGTGTACCCTAAACTGTAACCTAATTTCATTACACTGTATTATTATGAAGTATTAGGTACTTTATAGTCACGTCTGTGAAATTCGGGTTGCTCCCACACGGAGAGCGCGTCGCAGCCAGAGGCGCGCCACCCATTCTTTTTGCTTTTAGCACGCGATTTTTGTGTGACTGATGAGGAAGGAAAGGGGGTGGGGGTAAATTTTGACCAAATGACAACTTTTTCGTTGCCACTGGGTTTAACGTGTGCTAAGTACATGGGCACATGGGACCTCGGTTTATCGTCTCATCCGAAAGACTCCACATTCAGACCGTAAGGCCTAGTGCAAAGTGAGAGGAAAAATCCCCTGTACCCAGGTTCGAACTAGGGTTTACTTGACACGAAGCGAACGCGTTACCACTGTGCGACTCTACACACTGTTCATATTTAACTAAGTAATTTCTCTTACTTATGCTGTTAACAGCCAGCCATGAAAAAAAGGTAAAACCATAACATCAGACCTGTTTACCCTCAAATTGAGCTTTATGTATTCGGAATCCAAAATAAGTGTATTTTTCACAAAATAGGAGTACTCCAACAGGAACGTTTTTGAAAAACGGAAACCAAACATGCATACATTTGCATAACAACTATAGAAATACTGTGTCAAAAGTACCATCCATTTAAATTTACCACCACCACCACCACCCACACCCACACACAGAGCGCAACCGTTTCCCGAATCAGGCAATATACAGAAATGATAAGTCAGACTTGTTTTCACCATATTTTTTTTCCCATGTACCATATTAATCATATTTCTGTCAAATATGTGTACAAAATATGGTGAAATCATATGGGTAAACAGGTCTGTAACCTCCTTGGCAGGGGTGAGAGAGAGAGAGAGAGAGAGAGAGAGAGAGAGAGAGAGAGAGAGAGAGAGAGAGAGAGAGAGAGAGAGAGAGAGAGAGAGAGAGAGAGAACTACTTACAGCCAAAATGGAAAGGCACGCAAAGAATGGAAGAAGAATTTATTTTGTCATCACAAAACTGGCACACCATTACCAGCGCATCATGTTATTACACCGATCACAACACACACACACAGCACCATGAAAAGGGACATTAAGCCGCTGGGCTAGTTTCTCACAACAGGATTGCAAAGTCAAAAAAATATTATTTTTTGTCAATTTTGAGTTATGGGTATGTTTGTGTTCTCTAACATCTTATATTTAATGTTTATAAAGGATAATCTTTACTATGGCCTCTAAATGGTCTTACAAGTGATTTAAAACAAGTAGGTCAGTGCATGTTCTACAGCTAGGCTAGACATTAATTCTCAAAATGGCCGACGCTCACCCTACTAACTTTAAATGCTCATAACTCGGGAACGGAAAAAGATACAAGAATGGTTCTTGTATCATTAGAAAGAGAACTGTCTGAAGTTTTCAAATGTGTAATTTTCTCACAATGGTCAGTTTGACACTTAATGTCCCTTTCGTGGTGCTGGGTCACATATTGCAGTACAAACATAGGCTTCCAACATTCTTTTTTTCAATCAGCATCAGCCAGCCATATCCGAGTCACTCACAGATTCACACCCAAAATGTACAGATCTAGATATACTGTAAAGTTTTAACCCTTTCACCGCCAATGTCACATTTTTGCACCACAATGTTATCTGAAGACCCTATTTTTGCAACTTTGGGAGGTAAGGATAGGCCTAAGGTTATACATGTCACAGAGGAAATCACGATATTGCAGATAATTGATTTTCTCTACCCAGGTAAGTTTAATGGTATTTCTTGGCTGAAAACTGGCTGGCGGTGAAAGGGTTAAAGGAACGGAACAAATATTGAACTCAAAATGGTTTAACTCATTCGCATCGCAACGATTTTGAATTATTAAAAAAACATCACAAATCACTCCAGCCATACACACAAGCAAAACGTACATAAACAAAAGGAGAAATGAAAGAAGATTATGGGTTTTTACTTCAGGGTTTAGACATAGGTTCAGACTTTTTTATATATAGACTTTATATAGAAAAAGTCTCCACACCAATTGGTTTCCCCACAACAAACCACTACAAAAGCAAAGTCAGAGGCAAAATTGTGGTCTAAGGGAACGAAGCGAGTTTATAAGTGACCAAGGTATGGTGTGCACACAGATTTACTTCCCTTGAAGAAAATGCATCAAATTGACAGCCATCTAATAATTCCGGGCATATATCTAATAATTCCGGGCATATATCTAATAATTCCGGGCATATATCTAATAATTCCGGGCATATATCTAATAATTCCGGGCATATATCTAATAATTCCGGGCATATATCTAATAATTATGGGCTTGAATGAGTTAATGTTTAGGCACAAGAGGCCCAAAAACAAAGGGAGTGCACACACAGTGCTTTAACTCAATTGAGTCACATACAAAATGACGTAGTTTCTCCCTCAGATCGCATTATTTTGGGTCATTTTCTAAAAATCGCCAAAAATCAAATGCACATCATACAAACATGCAACATGTACCGAGTGAAAGATAAATCAGTATATTTTTGGAGACTTCTTACTTCGAACGAGTGAGCCGCATATATTTCACGATGTAAATAATCTGACGAAATGCACTTCGTCGGGAAAACAAAATATTCCTACTCCACGGGCTGACCACTTTGTTATGATCTTGATCTAGTATCACAAAGCCACTCAAGTTTTGATAGACGACGACGATGACGAAAATGGTGTTTTACGTCCTCTTGGTCTGAATCAGACACATATGGGACATTTGTAAATACAAATATGGTGGGAACAATACTGGAGGCAATGCCCGGAGGCAGTACGAAACCAGTAAAGTCCCGATTTTTTAAATTAATACAGATAGGTGTAGCGGTAACCACGCCTCGGTTAAACCTCATCGGCTATGGCACTGCTAAGTTTTGATAGACTTGGTTTTTAGTAATATATAAATAAAAAAGGAAAAAAAAAAAAGAAAAAAAAAGGATTTTAAAAAGCATGCTATAAACTATAAACATCTGTTTATTTAATGTTTGAATAAAGTGAGCTATATTCAATGAAGCAAATTCAAATTCAAAGAGGATGAGTAGTTCAATTTAAAGAAGTAACAAAACAAAATAGGGCACTATAGAAAGTCTAAGGGCAGCAACTACAAACGGAAGGTCTCAGGATTAATAGGAACAGCGAGTTATTTCCCTTTTATTGGGTTACACGACAGTCAAAACGTGCGGGGAACAACCTCCAACGTGACTCCAAAAGATGGGAGACCTGCCTGACCTCAGCTCAAGGAATTGTTTCTGCCAGTTTCTGATGGGACTGGGGAAAAAAAGTGAAATAAATGAGCAGCAGACTGTTCAGGAGACAGTTCCCATGGGTGTGCATAGTGTGCGTTATTATGGGTAGCAACAGTTCTTTTCATAAACTTATGAACAATTTATAATACTTACCTACTAAGCAAAAAGTTAATAAATAAATAACTATTACATATATACAATCCATGTGGGTTCTGTGCGTTGTTCAAGGGATTGTGCGAACACCGTCGTGGAACAGAAACCCCTGTAAGCTATATTATCTTGATCCTCCTAATATCTATTATTCAGAACATGAATTTTGAACCTTTAACGCAAACCTCCGCCAAGAAATAGCCGTTTATCCTTATTTTTTGTGTGGGCTGAACTGATGTAGGAAAAGTAAAGAGGACCTGTGTGTGTCAAATGGGAAGTAATTCTAATGAGTGATGGGCTGGACTGGCTTACTTCCCTTGCGGAATGAAAGAGAGAGAGAGTGTGTGTGTGTGTGTGTTTGTGTATGCGCGCGCAAAGCGTAGCGAGTAGGTTTGCTAGTCTGCAATAAATTAAGCACACTGTACTCACTAAGCAAAAAGGTTTTTATTTTTTATTTTTTTTAAAGGTTGAAAACAATCACATACAAACATGAGGACATATAGATTAAAAAATAAACGGATAGCATGCCCCCCCCCCCTCCCCCCCCAAAAAGTAATACGCTAAAACTAATAAGACACATGTTTGACACTAAACTCACACGAGCAGACACAAAAGAAAACGCAACACACACACACTCATTCACCCTAAAGAGTATGCTACACTACATACCATTCGCTGTCAATGCGATGCGATTGTGACCATGTGAGTCCTGATTCACGCAAAATCAATGTATCAAGAATCGTGACTCGCATCGTCACAATTGCATCGCATTGGCAGCGAATCATATGCAGTGTAGCAGGTCTTTAAAGACCCACCACATCACGTGTCAAAATCACGGCTTTCACGTGTTCTCCCTCTTATAGCTGGTAAGAAATCTTAAGAAATCTTCCAAACATAAGAGGGAATGTAACGTGGGGGGTCTTTAAGACTACATACACCCCCACACATTCTTCGAAAACATCATAAATACAAACACATTTTTTATATAATCATAATAAAATGCCAATAACCTCAGAACAAAAAAAACAAAAAAACTTTTTTTTTTGCCCCCCCCCCCCCCCCCCCAAAACAGCATAGACAAAAGATTTGAACCCTTAACTGCACAGAACTTCTCTAGCTGCGGGGCAGGGAGCACATTTCGCAGGCGGCGAGGCCCGCGGAGTTGAGGAAGGTGCAGTGGGCGCAGGTCCAGGTGGAGCCACTGCTGCCCCCTCCGATGGGGGGCAAAGGAGGGGCGCCGGGGCCCACGTAGGAGGCCTGCCGCGGGGAGTGGTCTGTTGCGGGGGGAAAACACACACACACGCACACAACGCTCGGTTAGTCAGGGCTCCCAGGGACCCCCATTTGAAACACTAAAATTCTCAAGGACCCTCTAAAAAAAATGTGCAGGGGGTCCCAGGGATGCACTAGAAAAATTCTTTTTAGCATTTGCAATGCCACTGGGACCCTCTATCCTGCCTCTAGGACCCTCTATACTGTAAGTGAAGGAGTCCCTGGGACCCCTTGTTTTGCGGGACGATTGGGAGCCCTGGTTAGTACAAGTGGAACCTCCAGACCTGCTTACCCACTACACAAGTCTTGAGTAGTCTGGATAGCTGAAATGAGTAGTTTTTGGTGCAAAATGTGCAGTTTTATTCATTAAACCATCAAACACTAATTCACTGAAAATGAGTAGTAATCAAGAATTAAAGAGCATTATCACCAATTTTGAAGAGTAGTAGAGGTCCAAATTGAGTAAATACTACTCGAAAAGAGTAGAGTAATCAGGACTGAACCTCCCTTATAAGGCAGAAAGATAGTAGATGACAGTAAGTAAAGGGAAAAGGCAGAGTCAAAGAGAGTGACAGATTAGAGGAAGTTACAAGCACAGAACTTCCCCCCGTGTGGGGATACCTGGGGGGGGGGGGGGTCTTTTGTATAAATAGTTCCCCCACCTTCTGGAAGTTCTGTGCTTGTAACTTCCTCTAATCTGTCACTCTCTTTGACTCTGCCTTTTCCCTTTGCTTAACTGTCATCTGCTATCTTTCTGCCTTTACCGGTCCATTCTCCTGCCTTTCAAAAAGATTTCCTCCAGCCGAAGTCGGACTTGCTGGGCCTAACTATTTTTTAGTTAGGCGCATAATGGCAGCATGACGCATCTGCGCTCATTATTGACAGGAAACTGTCTGAGCAATTGAAGAAGAAGAAGAAGAAGACCTTCAAAAATCATCCAAAATGAGGGTTTGTCCCATATGATCCTGTAAAGATCGGGAGGACGTAAAGCATAAATCTCGCCAAAATGAGGTCTTATAAGGGAGGGGTCTTATAAGGGAGGTAATTTTAGTACTTACAAAGAAGGGCAATGTCTCAGAGAAGTAGGTCTTATGTGGGAGGGAAGTCTTATAATGGAGGGAGAGAGAAAGAGAGAGAGAAGGAGAGAGAGGGAAGGAGGGAGGAAGGGAAGGAGGGAGGGAGAGAGAGGGGGGGGGGAGAGAGAGAGAGAGAGAGAGAGAGAGAGAGAGAGAGAGAGAGAGAGAGAGAGAGAGAGAGAGAGAGAGAGAGCGAGAGAGAGCGAGCGCGAGAGAGAGAGATTCAAATTCAAATAGATTTTTTATTGCCATTAGCATACATAAGCCTTTATGGCAAGGGGATACTGTCAAATAATATAGATCATTTTAGTAGGCAAATAAAGAAAATCAGTCTACGAGAGAGAGAGAGAGAGAGAGAGAGAGAGGAGAGAGAGAGAGAGAGAGAGAGAGAGAGAGAGAGAGAGAGAGAGAGAGAGAGAGAGAGAGAGAGAGAGAGAGAGAGAGAGAGAGAGAGAGAGAGAGAGAGTCCTAGAAAACCAGGTGCTTGGCAGCATTTTCGGCTCCAGTGACCTTGACCTTTGACCAATGACCTCCATGTTCGAACCTGTCCTAGATATCCTAGCTACCTATCCGCGTGCAACATTTGAGCGTGCTAGGTTGCTCCTTCCAAAAGTTGTCATGCCAGCTCGGCAGCATTTTCGGCTACAGTGACTTTGACCTTTGACCAATGACCTTCATGTTCGAACCCGTCCTAGATATCCTAACTACCTACCCGCGCGCAACATTTGAGCGTGATAGGTTCCTCCTTTCAAAACGTTGTCATGCCAGGAGCTTGGCAACATTTTCGGTTCCAGCGACCTTGCATTCGAGTCGGCCCAAACCGGCCAGTTAGAAGTTGCCTCTGACTTGTCCAAGTCGGCCAAAGCTTGTCCCTCCCCCCCCCCCCCTCTCGAGTCAGAGCCCCCCTGTCTGATGGCATTTCCATCACGCACAAAGTTCTGGCTTGTTGTACACACACTGTGAAAATGACTCTCACTTGCAGTGACCGGATGGTAAACTTGGTGCTCTTGTGCCAGATTTTCTCCAAAAAATTGTGGGGAAAACTTGGAACAGCAGAAGCAGTTTTTGGCTCACTCGTGTTAAACACCCCCCTCATGCTTACGACCCTCAATCTCAAAGTCAGTATTTGTTGGCAATCTCATAGTTAAAGTTATACTTTAAACACCCCCCTCATGTTTACGACCCTCAGTCTCAAAGTATTTTTTTGTTGGCAATCTTGTACTTTAAACACCCCCCTAATTCTTATAACCCTCAATCTCAAAGTCAGTATTTGTTGGCAATCTTGTACTTTAAACACCCCCCCTCATGTCTATGACCCTCAATCTCAGTCATTATTTGTTGGCAATCTTGTACTTAAACACCCCCACCCCCCCTGAGTGAGCCTTGAAGGCATTTCCTCTTGTTTGTTGTTGATCCAACCCCCCGAGTGAGCCTTGAAGGCTTTTCCTCTTGTTTGTTGGTGTTGTTGTTGATGTACGCTGGCTAAAAGACTCCAGGGATCATCCCCACAGCTGAAGCACTTCCAACAATATGGTACAAATGTATCAGCTAGGGATGAGAACATTACGTGTGTGACCGTTTTTGATTACCCAGCCACGTGCGCAGCCACACTCCGTCTTCGGGGGAAGAGTGTTGTTGCAACGAATGCGAACGCAAGTGCGTTAAGAACAGGAAGGTCTGGAACTCTTTAAGGCCTAGCCACACTGCATACGATTTGACACCCATATGACACAATTGTGACGATGTCTGTGAGTCATGATTCCCACGAAATACTTCCGTCTAAAAATAACTCTACTATTTTCGTTCACTATATACTTATGTAGTCCCCAATACACGATTCACATAAAATGCCTGACACAAAAATAAGATATTTTATCAGATTCGTGTACGGGGAACTACAAATATAGGGAACATAAGAAGTAGATGTCATCAGATTTATTTAGACGGTAGAATTTCGCGTCAATCCTGCCTCACAAATGTCAAAATCGGAGCGTAGTGAATAGACGATTTTCGGAAAAAAACTAGGGGAGAGCACTTCGTGAAAATTAGAGTTGATTACCTCGACTTACTCGGTCAAAACCATAGCAACCATGGCGGCATGCGTCGAAGCTTGAAACTGCAGGATGGCGGTTGCCCAAATTTTTTTTTTAAAATAAGGGGTGGCCAGTTGCTACAAAGTGATAGAACTTGCAAACCGTGACGCAAAAATATAAATGACATCAATTTTAGAATGACGCACTGCGTTCTACATGCTGTGTGTCTCCTCAAACACACGAAGCGAGGGCTGGGGATTTACCTGATGTTAGAGCAACTTCGCCCATTTTGACCGATTGAATTAGGCGAGATCGCTCCCCCACACACACACACGAAATTACTCCACTTAATTATTTCCAAACAATTGCTATTGAATCGTATGCAGCAAGGCCGGCCCTTCAGGGACCAAAAGAGAAAAAGCGCTGACCATGGGCAGACATAATCTCCTCGACGGTGGCCCACTCCTCCGTCTTCTTGAACTGCAGGGCCAGTTGCTCATCCTGCTTCCTCACCGCCTCCAGCAGCAGACCCATCTTCTCCTGCACACACGCCCAACACACACACTCAGACCTGCCTACTTGGAATTTTTCCAATCAGTAGCCCAGCCATCAATTTTCAGTAGCATGGCAAATTTTTCAGTAGCATCCACAAATGACAGCCGAAACGTACTGCTTATGTTTGGCCGATTGAACGTGTCGATGGCAATTGTCTCTACCGCCATGATTCACAGAAAGTCCGCATGGCAGAGGTTGCAGTGAGCATGGTTCGCACCGAGTCGACTTCTGACGATGCAAGGCCACTCCTCCGTGTAAGCTATTTTGAAAACTTGTGCGGCAGGCCAATGTTTTTTCTTAGAACAGATGATTTTCGTTTTCTGGTTTGGGTTCATTTTTCTTCATTTGAAACATCTCCCGAAACGCTACTGCTGCTGGAGTCCGCCATTTTTTCAGAGAAAGTAATAAGAACGCATGCGCTGTCACTTTGATAAAAACGGAAGTGACTAGGTTATCGTGCGTCTGCTCTTGGAAACAGACAAAACCGGGAACGGCACAAGCAAAAATAAAATGTGTCTGCAATTTTTGGGTTCCCGTAACAACGTTGAGGTTGCCGTAGCTCCGTAGCAAAGCTTTATTTTTCGTAGCTGCTACGGCCAAATCGTAGCAGTAGGCAGGTCTGCACACTGAACAGTTAACTCATCCCCACACCTCCATCCTCTTGACTTCCTCACTGCCTCCAGCAGTAGACCCATCTTCTCCTGCACACGCCCAACACACACCCTGAACAGCTTAACTCATTCCCGGACGAATTCCGAATATACATCGGAGCCGGGAGAACGCAGTCAGGGCCTAATTCCGAGTTTTCCCGGAACAGCAGTTTCTGGGTCTAAAACTTGTCTTCTTCTTCTGCGTTCCCGGGACATAAGGCCACAATGGGTACGTATGTGTCCGCTTTCCAGGTTTCACTGGTCTCCCACCTGCTTACAGCAAACACATTCAGATTTCGGAGGACCTCAAAGGAGAAAAATTATTTGGAAGATTTTGTTTCTTGGGAACTAATAAAGATATCTACATGAAATTCTGCACACCAATACAGTACATGTATGCCTGACCATTCATGCCAAATTTTAAGACTGTATGAAGGCATTATGAAAGTATGGAATCTACCTAAACAAAAAAATTTAATTCGAAAATTTCCCCCCTTACCAGCACTGGATTTAAGTACTCCATGGCAACTGCATGAAATTAGCATGTCTGAACTGTTAACTCGCATTCTTTGTCTCATCAAACAACAATACATGTAGTGAAAATTCACAGGATCCCTTCACACACAGTCTTCAAATTTGAGTGAGAGGAAAAATCCCCTGTACCCAGGTTCAAACTCGGGTTTACTGTATATACTGTACGAGGCAAATGCGTTACCTCTGTGCCACTGTGTACCTCACTTTTTTCATTTGGTGTTTGGTATTTTGGTATATTCTAGTCACAGAGACTTGTGAAATTCCGGATGCTCCCACCTGGAGAGTGCATCACTGCAACTGCAGTGCATCCCTTTTTTTTGGGGGGGGGGGGGGGGGAGGGGGATCGGACTTTAGAAACCTAGCTAATATTTTAGTCATACCAGGCAGCGGGATTTCTCCCTATTCTTACCGACTTTTAACTGCCATGGGAATTTTACGTGCATAAAGCGCACGGATCAGACTTACTCTAAGTCCCCATCCGAAGGACTTGACGCTCAGTTCGATTTTCCCCGTCGAACTGGAAAGAAAGGGCGAGGCTGGGATTGGAACCTGGGTCACTCACGCATTGAATTTGACAGGCGAAGGTCTTAACCACTCTGCCACTTTCCTTCCCTAAAAGCATGGGTGCAACTACACAAAATGAAAAAAACATGAAATGCCGGGGTCCAGGAGTAATGTCCCCCTGCAGCTGAAGAAAAAATTGATTAATGAAGGTATTTTTTCACAATTTTCTACAAATGCTTATTTCAAAGTGTTTGAAAAATACAGTAGACACACAAAGATCTTGTTTGACTAATTTAAAAAAAAAAAGGAACTTCCTTTTCTGGTAAAATTCAAAAACAAGGAAATCCTTGTATACCAGGAAAGGTTGCACCCATATAAAAGTGGGGGGTGGGAGTGGGGGTACCTACCCTGACGGGGATGATCTCCGAGGTGCAGAGGAAGAGTAGCAGGTGGAAGTCTGACATGGCCGTCAGGAACTGGCTGGGGCTGAACTGCTGCATGTACTGCACCAACGCTCCAAAGTCCTGAAACCAAGGCATTGGGCAATGTAGGCACTTCAATGCTCCAAAGTCCATTCATTAACTGCTGCATGTACTGCACCACGCTCCAAAGTCCTGAAACCAAGGCATTGGGCAATGTAGGCACTTCAACGCTCCAAAGTCCATTCATTAACTGCTGCATGTACTGCACCACGCTCCAAAGTCCTGAAACCAAGGCATTGGGCAATGTAGGCACTTCAACGCTCCAAAGTCCATTCATTAACTGCTGCATGTACTGCACCACGCTCCAAAGTCCTGAAACCAAGGCATTGGGCAATGTAGGCACTTCAACGCTCCAAAGTCCATTCATTAACTGCTGCATGTACTGCACCACGCTCCAAAGTCCTGAAACCAAGGCATTGGGCACTGTAGGCACTTCAACGCTCCAAAGTCCATTCATTAACTGCTGCATGTACTGCACCTACCACTTCCCTAGGTCTAAACCTGAAGTAAAAACCCTTAATCTTCTTTCATTTCTCCTTTTGTTTATGTATGCTTTGTTTGTGTGCATGGCTGGAGTGATTTGTGAGTATGGCTGGAGTGATTTGTGTGTATGGCTGGAGTGATTTGTGTGTATGGCTGGAGTGATTTGTGAGGTTTTTTAATCATTCAAAATCGTTGCGATGCGAATGAGTTAAGAACGTGGTCAGACAATTTTGAAAATTCCAGGACTCTTCCAGGTTTTTTTTTTGCCTTTGCTGTATTTCAAGCACTGGAAAAGGCCATGTCAATTTTCCAGGACTTTTTTCAAGGTTCAAGGACCCTGTAGGATGCAAGAGGGTTCAGGACGTGGTCAGACAATTTTGAAAATTCCATGTCTTTTTGGCCTTTGCTGTTTTTGAAGCACTGGAAAAAGGCCCTGTCAATTTTCCAAGGTTACCCTGCAGGAACCCTGAGCATAACATGGAGACAAACTACCTGCGCCTCCCCCATCTGCTCCCTGTGTAGGAACCCTGAGCATAACATGGAGACAAACTACCTGCGCCTCCCCCATCTGCTCCCTGTGTAGGAACCTTGAGCATAACACGGAGACAAACTACCTGCGCCTCCCCCATCTGCTCCCTGTGTAGGAACCCTGAGCATAACATGGAGACAAACTACCTGCGCCTCCCCCATCTGCTCCCTGTGTAGGAACCCTGAGCATAACATGGAGACAAACTACCTGCGCCTCCCCCATCTGCTCCCTGTGTAGGAACCCTGAGCATAACATGGAGACAAACTACCTGCGCCTCCCCCATCTGCTCCCTGTGTAGGAACCCTGAGCATAACATGGAGACAAACTACCTGCGCCTCCCCCATCTGCTCCCTGTGTAGGAACCCTGAGCATAACATGGAGACAAACTACCTGCGCCTCCCCCATCTGCTCCCTGTGTAGGAACCCTGAGCATAACATGGAGACAAAACTACCTGCGCCTCCCCCATCTGCTCCCTGTGTAGGAACCCTGAGCATAACATGGAGACAAACTACCTGCGCCTCCCCCATCTGCTCCCTGTGTAGGAACCCTGAGCATAACATGGAGACAAAACTACCTGCGCCTCCCCCATCTGCTCCCTGTGTAGGAACCCTGAGCATAACATGGAGACAAACTACCTGCGCCTCCCCCATCTGCTCCCTGTGTAGGAACCCTGAGCATAACATGGAGACAAAACTACCTGCGCCTCCCCCATCTGCTCCCTGTGTAGGAACCCTGAGCATAACATGGAGACAAACTACCTGCGCCTCCCCCATCTGCTCTCTGTTCTCTGCGGGGAAGTTGTGCAGCTGGTCGTGGGTCTTGAAGGTGTACTGGAAGTCCGAGGGGAATGCGGCGGGCATGTCCACCAGCAGGTACTCCACGGGCAGGGGCCGGGCCAGGTGGGTCACCTCGTTGCCGTAGCTGTCCTTGCCCTGAAACCACCACCACCACCACCACAGTCAGTTTTCGTACTTAGCCCTTTCACCACCAGCCATCTTTGAGCAAAATAATTTCCATTAACTCTCTCAACACTAATGTACGCAGCGTACATGCCACGCACAAACGTTCAACACTAGGCAGGTTTGCATCATTACATAAAAATTATTTAAAAAATAATGCTTAACCACAGTTTTGAAAATTTGCGGTATTGTTTATAATTATAAAATCTAGCATAATTATGTTATAACTCCAAAGTAAAAATTTTATTATTAGCAGATTTTTTTAAAAAGCATGACAAAGAAAAGAGAGGGGTAGTGGCTCATTTGCATTCATTGCGGTACTAAAAATAGACTGGAAGTGATTTCATTGGTTGAAATCTATTAAGGGACCGTAGAGGAACACTTCTATACCAGTTTGGGTTGCATGGCTTCGCGGAGTTGTGAATTGTGAATGGCTAAACACTATGTACGCTATAGCGTACATTAGTATTGAACGGTTGTAAAGGGAAGCAATCGGCCAGTGTTGAATGAGTTAAACTTACTTGGCTACAGAAAAGATTGCATCTGCAATATTGTGCGATTTCTCTGTGACACATTCAGAGTAGGGTCAATCCTTACTGCCCAAATTTAGGAACACAATATCATTGAATAATAGACCCTCATTTCAAGAGTTTTAATGACATGGGTGCTAAATCATTGTGGTGTAAAAATGCGACATTGGCGGTGAAAGGGTTAAAGGATCTTCACAAGAGGTCACACTCTATTCGCTCTGAAAAACGTCACAGCGTGGCTTTAGAATATCAATAAGTACAAGCTGCGAACTCTATCCCTATTACCTACCTACCTCTTGTGTCACAATAAATTGAGCACTCCAGCATTTATTTCCAAGAAAAAATTGCATATCAGATCTGAGAAGGTACCAGCCGGAATCACCCCAACCATTGCATCTCACCTAAGACGTCATTTCTTTCAAGATCATACTTTCTTGGAATGACGTCAAGCAAAGTGATCTTGAGGAATTCTTTGAATGACGTCATTGCTTTATAGCTCTGGCGAATGTGATTCTGGCGAACGTGATCCAGATCCAGATTTCACGGAGAGCAGATGACGTTCTAGTGAATTCCACAGTGCATTTTTGCAAATGATGACTTATTGGCTCAATTTATTTTGAAGAATGTGACACAAAAGGTCGCGTTTGAAGAATGTGACACAATAGTGCTATTGCTTATAATTCTAGTTGCTATAGCTGTCTTTGCCCTGAAACCACCAACACGTCAGTCTTTGTACTTAAAGGTTAGGTTAGGTTAGGTACGGTACATTACAGTCACAGAGGCGTCTCTGTGAAATTCGGGTTGCTCCCACCTGGAGAGCGCGTCGCAGCCAGAGGTGCACCACCCAAAACGGATGAGGTGGACCCTGACGGACGAGTTTTTGCAAGAAACACGTCGAGATCACCAGAAAGACAGCCTTTTCAAGGACCGGAACACTCACTTTGCTCTGGTTTCTTAGAAATTAAACCGTCAAAACGGCGATTCCTCCTTGGCGGAGATGCCGGAGAGAGTTGGCGCGAGTTTCCGAGAATAGGTACAGTGGAACCTCCCTTTTAAGACCTCCCATTATAAGACTCCCTCCCACAAAAGACCTACTTCTCCGAGACATTGCCCTCTTTGTAAGTATTAAAATTACCTCCCTTATAAGACCCCTCCTTTATAAGACCTCATTTTGGATAATTTTCGAAGGTCTTGCAAGGGAGGTTCCAATGTACTCGTAGTAGAACGAGTTGACAGAAAGGCTAACAACATCAATGCAATGCGACAACTGGCTCTGACCTTGTAGAAGACGTCCGGGACGTACTGCTCGTTGGAGGACTCCTTGACGTAGCCCAGCTCGGGGATGTCCCTGGTGGGGATGAGGCAGTCGTCGCGCTCCAGGGCCATGCACTGGTTGGACACCTGGTAGCCCTCAAAGTGGATCTGGTTGTTGTTGTCCCCTGGCACAGAAAAACACTTCTCTCTAGACCCTTGCTTACACCATGTCTGTGTCTGTGTCTGTGTGTGTGAGGCTCCAGGGCCATGCACTGGTTGGACACCTGGTAGCCCTCAAAGTGGATCTGGTTGTTGTTGTCCCCTGGCACAGAAAAACACTTCTCTCTAGACCCTTGCTTACACCATGTCTGTGTCTGTGTCTGTGTGTGTGTGTGTGTGTGAGGCTCCAGGGCCATGCACTGGTTGGACACCTGGTAGCCCTCAAAGTGGATCTGGTTGTTGTTGTCCCCTGGCACAGAAAAACACTTCTCTCTAGACCCTTGCTTACACCATGTCTGTGTCTGTGTCTGTGTGTGTGAGGCTCCAGGGCCATGCACTGGTTGGACACCTGGTAGCCCTCAAAGTGGATCTGGTTGTTGTTGTCCCCTGGCACAGAAAAACACTTCTCTCTAGACCCTTGCTTACACCATGTCTGTGTCTGTGTCTGTGTGTGTGTGTGTGTGTGTGTGTGTGAGGCTCCAGGGCCATGCACTGGTTGGACACCTGGTAGCCCTCAAAGTGGATCTGGTTGTTGTTGTCCCCTGGCACAGAAAGACACTTCTCTCTAGACCCTTGCTTACACCATGTCTGTGTGTGTGTGTGTGTGTGTGTGTGTGTGTGAGAGGCTCCAGGGCCATGCACTGGTTGGACACCTGGTAGCCCTCAAAGTGGATCTGGTTGTTGTTGTCCCCTGGCACAGAAAGACACTTCTCTCTAGACCCTTGCTTACACCATGTCTGTGTGTGTGTGTGTGTGTGTGTGTGTGTGTGTGTGTGTGTGTGTGTGTGAGAGGCTCCAGGGCCATGCACTGGTTGGACACCTGGTAGCCCTCAAAGTGGATCTGGTTGTTGTTGTCCCCTGGCACAGAAAAACACTTCTCTCTAGACCCTTGCTTACACCATGTCTGTGTCTGTGTCTGTGTGTGTGTGTGTGTGTGTGTGTGAGAGGCTCCAGGGCCATGCACTGATTGGACACCTGGTAGCCCTCAAAGTGGATCTGGTTGTTGTTGTCCCCTGGCACAGAAAAACACTTCTCTCTAGACCCTTGCTTACACCATGTGTGTGTGTGGGATGAAGAAAACAGCAAACACCCAGGTAGAGGCAATTTAAAATTTTCGGTTTATTGTTAAAACCTTTGTTGATAAAACCAAGGACTGCTAAAGAAAGTGAATGGCTGTGCCTTTTTATACCCTGTTGTGAGCAGAAATCACCACTCACTCACTCTTTAAAATTTTTAAAAAATCGCGCAACCCCCCCAAAAAAAAACCCAACCCACCCCAACCTTGTTCACCTTACATGTCATTCACGCTTTTTCTCTAAAAAAGCTACCATGTGTGTGTGTGTAAATGTGTGTGTGTGTGTGTGTATATGTGTGTGTGTGTGTGCGTGTCTGTGTGTGCGTGTCTGTGTGTGTGTGCGTGTGTGTCGGTGTGTGTGTGCGTGCGTTCGTGCGTGCTGCGTGCGTGCGTGCGTGTGTGCGAGGCTCCAGGGCCATGCACTGGTTGGACACCTGGTAGCCCTCAAAGTGGATCTGGTTGTTGTTGTTCCCTGGCACAGCACAGTACAGTAGAACCTCCATTATAAGGCTCCCTCCCACATAAGACCTATCGTATTTTACGGACCATAAGGCGCACCTCATTATAAAACGCACCCCTCAAACTTAACCCAAAATTCAGATTTTGTTACTCTGTTTTCTTACTATATTATCAGTCACATTATAAGGCGCAGGGGCCTCTGTCTGGGAAAAAAAAGTATCTCCTTATAGTCCATAAAATATGGTACTTCTCTAAAACATTGCTCTTCTTTGCTAGTAATAAAACCACCTCCCTTATAAGACTTCATTTTGGATGATTTTTGAAGGTCTTATAATGGAGGTTCCACTAACCACCTTGTGCACAACACTCTCTTTAGACCCTTGGTTACACCATGTGTGAGTATCTGTGTGTTTGATGTGTGTGTGCATGTCTGGGTTTGTGTGTGTATGTGTGGCTCTCCGTACATACCAGTAGCAATGACAGTGACAAACTTGGAGCCAAAGTTACCTACCAGTGGCAATGACAAACTTGGAGCCAAAGTTACCTACCAGTAGCAATGACGGTGACAAACTTGGAGCCAAAGTTACCTACCAGTAGCAATGACAAACTTGGAGACAAAGTTACCTACCAGTAGCAATGATGGTGACAAACTTGGAGCCAAAGTTACCTACCAGTGGCAATGACAGTGACAAACTTGGAGCCAAAGTTACCTACCAGTAGCAATGACAAACTTGGAGCCAAAGTTACCTACCAGTAGCAATGACAAACTTGGAGACAAAGTTACCTAACAGTGGCAATGACGGTGACAAACTTGGAGCCAAAGTTACCTACCAGTAGCAATGATGGTGACAAACTTGGAGCCAAAGTTACCTACCAGTGGCAATGACGGTGACAAACTTGGAGCCAAAGTTACCTACCAGTAGCAATGACAAACTTGGAGACAAAGTTACCTACCAGTAGCAATGACAAACTTGGAGACAATGTTACCTACCAGTAGCAATGACAAACTTGGAGACAATGTTACCTACCAGTAGCAATGACGGTGACAAACTTGTAGCCAAAGTTACCTACCAGTAGCAATGACAAACTTGGAGACAAAGTTACCTACCAGTAGCAATGACAAACTTGGAGACAAAGTTACCTACCAGTGGCAATGACGGTGACAAACTTGGAGCCAAAGTTACCTACCAGTAGCAATGATGGTGACAAACTTGGAGCCAAAGTTACCTACCAGTGGCAATGACGGTGACAAACTTGGAGCCAAAGTTACCTACCAGTAGCAATGACAAACTTGGAGCCAAAGTTACCTACCAGTAGCAATGACAAACTTGGAGACAATGTTACCTACCAGTAGCAATGACAAACTTGGAGACAATGTTACCTACCAGTAGCAATGATGGTGACAAACTTGGAGCCAATGTTACCTACCAGTAGCAATGATGGTGACAAACTTGGAGCCAAAGTTACCTAACAGTGGCAATGACAAACTTGGAGACAAAGTTACCTACCAGTAGCAATGACAAACTTGGAGACAATGTTACCTACCAGTAGCAATGACAAACTTGGAGACAATGTTACCTACCAGTAGCAATGACAAACTTGGAGACAATGTTACCTGCCAGTAGCAATGATGGTGACAAACTTGGAGCCAAAGTTACCTACCAGTAGCAATGACAAACTTGTAGCCAAAGTTACCTACCAGTGGCAATGACAAACTTGGAGACAAAGTTACCTACCAGTAGCAATGACAAACTTGGAGACAATGTTACCTGCCAGTAGCAATGATGGTGACAAACTTGGAGCCAAAGTTACCTACCAGTAGCAATGACAAACTTGGAGACAAAGTTACCTACCAGTAGCAATGACAAACTTGGAGACAATGTTACCTACCAGTAGCAATGACAAACTTGGAGCCAAAGTTACCTACCAGTAGCAATGACAAACTTGGAGCCAAAGTTACCTACCAGTGGCAATGACAAACTTGGAGACAAAGTTACCTACCAGTAGCAATGACAAACTTGGAGACAAAGTTACCTACCAGTAGCAATGACAAACTTGGAGCCAAAGTTACCTACCAGTGGCAATGACAAACTTGGAGACAAAGTTACCTACCAGTAGCAATGACAAACTTGGAGACAATGTTACCTACCAGTAGCAATGATGGTGACAAACTTGGAGCCAAAGTTACCTAACAGTGGCAATGACAAACTTGGAGACAAAGTTACCTACCAGTGGCAATGACGGTGACAAACTTGGAGACAATGTTACCTAACAGTGGCAATGACAAACTTGGAGACAAAGTTACCTACCAGTGGCAATGACAAACTTGTAGCCAAAGTTACCTACCAGTAGCAATGACAAACTTGTAGCCAAAGTTACCTACCAGTAGCAATGACAAACTTGGAGACAATGTTACCTACCAGTGGCAATGACAAACTTGTAGCCAAAGTTACCTACCAGTGGCAATGACAAACTTGTAGCCAAAGTTACCTACCAGTAGCAATGACAAACTTGGAGACAATGTTACCTACCAGTAGCAATGACAAACTTGGAGACAAAGTTACCTACCAGTAGCAATGACAAACTTGGAGCCAAAGTTACCTACCAGTAGCAATGACAAACTTGTAGCCAAAGTTACCTACCAGTAGCAATGACAAACTTGGAGCCAAAGTTACCTACCAGTAGCAATGACAAACTTGGAGCCAAAGTTACCTACCAGTAGCAATGACAAACTTGGAGACAATGTTACCTACCAGTAGCAATGACGGTGACAAACTTGTAGCCAAAGTTACCTACCAGTAGCAATGACAAACTTGGAGACAAAGTTACCTACCAGTAGCAATGACAAACTTGGAGACAATGTTACCTACCAGTAGCAATGACAAACTTGGAGCCAAAGTTACCTACCAGTAGCAATGACGGTGACAAACTTGTAGCCAAAGTTACCTACCAGTAGCAATGACAAACTTGGAGACAATGTTACCTACCAGTAGCAATGACAAACTTGGAGACAATGTTACCTACCAGTAGCAATGACAAACTTGGAGACAATGTTACCTACCAGTAGCAATGATGGTGACAAACTTGGAGACAATGTTACCTACCAGTAGCAATGATGGTGACAAACTTGGAGCCAAAGTTACCTACCAGTAGCAATGACAAACTTGGAGACAAAGTTACCTAACAGTGGCAATGACGGTGACAAACTTGAAGCCAAAGTTACCTACCAGTGGCAATGACGGTGACAAACTTGAAGCCAAAGTTGCCTATACATATACTACCAGTGGCAATGACGGTGACAAACTTGGAGCCAAAGTGTCCCTCCGTACAAACTTGTAGCCAAAGTTACCTACCAGTAGCAATGACAAACTTGTAGCCAAAGTTACCTACCAGTAGCAATGACAAACTTGTAGCCAAAGTTACCTACCAGTAGCAATGACAAACTTGGAGACAATGTTACCTACCAGTGGCAATGACAAACTTGTAGCCAAAGTTACCTACCAGTGGCAATGACAAACTTGTAGCCAAAGTTACCTACCAGTAGCAATGACAAACTTGGAGACAATGTTACCTACCAGTAGCAATGACAAACTTGGAGACAAAGTTACCTACCAGTAGCAATGACAAACTTGGAGCCAAAGTTACCTACCAGTAGCAATGACAAACTTGGAGCCAAAGTTACCTACCAGTAGCAATGACAAACTTGGAGCCAAAGTTACCTACCAGTAGCAATGACAAACTTGGAGACAATGTTACCTACCAGTAGCAATGACGGTGACAAACTTGTAGCCAAAGTTACCTACCAGTAGCAATGACAAACTTGGAGACAATGTTACCTACCAGTAGCAATGACAAACTTGGAGACAATGTTACCTACCAGTAGCAATGACAAACTTGGAGCCAAAGTTACCTACCAGTAGCAATGACGGTGACAAACTTGTAGCCAAAGTTACCTACCAGTAGCAATGACAAACTTGGAGACAATGTTACCTACCAGTAGCAATGACAAACTTGGAGACAATGTTACCTACCAGTAGCAATGACAAACTTGGAGACAATGTTACCTACCAGTAGCAATGATGGTGACAAACTTGGAGACAATGTTACCTACCAGTAGCAATGATGGTGACAAACTTGGAGCCAAAGTTACCTACCAGTAGCAATGACAAACTTGGAGACAAAGTTACCTAACAGTGGCAATGACGGTGACAAACTTGAAGCCAAAGTTACCTACCAGTGGCAATGACGGTGACAAACTTGAAGCCAAAGTTGCCTATACATATACTACCAGTGGCAATGACGGTGACAAACTTGGAGCCAAAGTGTCCCTCCGTACAAATTTGGAGCCAAAGTTACCTACCAGTAGCAATGACAGTGACAAACTTGGAGCCAAAGTTACCTACCAGTAGCGATGATGGTGACAAACTTGGAGCCAAAGTTACCTACCAGTAGCGATGACGGTGACAAACTTGGAGCCAAAGTCATGGGTGCTCCTGGGAAATTTCAAAAAATCCTGCAAGGCAGGGGTCCAGGGGCTGCCCAGTTAACAACTTGACTTAAACAATCCTAAATATATAAAGTTTATGGTAAAAGCATGTGCATATTTATCTGTATTCATTTCTTTTATATTCTACACATGCAGGAAACAGACAAAACGTTTATAAATAAGAATTTTTTTTGCTTTTTAAATTCTCATAATCCGGTGAAGCCGGCTCCAGGCAATTAAAGAATGGTGGATTTTGATTAATCCTACTATCTATTTAATTTAATACTTACCAACACTCAAAACAACTGCATTAGCCTAAAACAACCTGGAACCTTACCCTAGCAATAGCTAAAACGAAAGTGGCCCCAAGGGACTGCACCCATACCGCAGGGAGTAGCGGGAGTGACTCCCCTTACTTCCGGGTATGACGCGCACCCTTGGGACACCGGATATGTCATTCGTGTAATTTTACAGCCCCGCATCAGGAGGGAGGCTGGGAGGGAACATTTTTTGTTTTGAGTGTTGGTAAGTATTAAATTAAATAGATAGTAGGATTAATCAAAATCCACCAATCTAATTTAATCATACTATACCAACACTCAAAACAACTGCAGATTACCACCGTGGTGGAGGGTGATGCGTGCCAACTGACACACCAACAACCCCAAAAGCATATCAGTAAAAGAGGGAAACACTCCTAAGAGAATCCCCCGAAAGATGTACAACATCCCTGAAAATATGCAAATAAACACCCCCAAACAGTCATGTCAATGATATACCAAAGAACACAGAGAAAAAACAGAGGCACAAAAAACACCGGTACTCACACTACAAGGAGACCGGGACCTGCGCAACGACCACCTTCTTAATGGAAAAGGAGTCGTCTTCGCCCTGAGCGGAGATATCCCTCAGGTAAAACTGAAGAAAGGTGTTCTGCGATTTCCAGAACGCTGAGGCCATAACTTTCACAAGAGGGACACCCTTGACTACCGCCAGGGAAGAGCTGATGGCCCGCAACTCGTGGGCGCGAATGGGGTTATCAGGTAACCTAACCAGAGAGCGGGCATAGGCCAACTTAATGAGGTCGAGGATCCAACGGGACACAGTACCCTTAGCCACATCGCTGCAGTACTTGGGATTAATGGAGACGAACAGGCGACGTTTAGCCCCTCTGAAGGACTTGGTACGAGCCAGATAAGAACGAAGAGCCCTAACGGGGCAGAGGAAGATATCACGATCATCAGGACCCAGAACGGAGCGAAGACTCGAAATAGAGACCAAGGGAGAGGAAACATCACCAGACTGGTTCTTTGCACGGAACTCCGGGAGGAAAGAAAGGGAGACAGATGAAAAATCCTCCTCGAACTGGACGTCCTTGGTGAGACCACTCAGAGCATGCAAACCACTGATGCGACGGGCAGTGGCGAGTGAAATGAGAAAAACTGTCTTGAGAGTCAGAAGCTTAAGAGACAACGACTCCAGGGGTTCACATTTGTCCCTGAGAAAAGCCAGAACCAAAAAGATGTCCCACTGAGGACACTGGACCGTTCTGGACGGGGCTTGGAGGCGCACAGCGTCCAGGAAGTGAGAGACTGGCAAGGCCGAGAGATTCTCCGTAAACTTGGAACCTAAAGCCAACGAGATCGTGCTAACCAGGGCCGCCCTATAACCTGACAAGGTTTGAGAGGACAAGTTTCTAGTTCTAAGCAAGTGAGAGAGGAACTCCACGAACTGAACCGTTGAGGGACGAAGCGGATCAAACTTCCTCTCCTGACAAAAAGCAAACCAGGTGGCCCAGCGAAGATCATACAGATCGTTTGTAGACTTACGCCGAGAGGAGACCAGCAGATCCACGGTGAGCGTGGAAAACCCCTGAGAGCGAAGGCCTAGACGGACAGTCGCCATGCGACCAGGTTTAGCCTTGAAGGGCAAGGGTGTCCGACCCCGCTTCTTGGCTGAAGAAGAGTGGCGGGAGTGAGATTGAGCGGAAGAGGACCGTCTTGCGCCATGTCGAGGAGCTCTGGGAACCAGTGGCTTGTGGGCCACATCGGAGTGACCAGAATCAGGTCCGGGTGCTCTCGGAGACACTTCTCCAACACCCGAGGAATGAGAGCCGTTGGGGGGAAGGCATACATCAGCATGCCCTTCCAAGGGAACGAGAAGGCGTTCCTGGCAAAGGCCTGAGGGTCCCTGACTGGAGAAACATATAGGGTCAGTCTGGCAGTGAACCTGGTGGCGAAGAGGTCGAGGAGGGGTTTCCCCCACCGTCTCCACACAGGAAACAAGGCCTGGTGAGCAATGGTCCATTCGGTGGCCAGAATTTGGTCCGAGCGACTCAACTGGTCCGCCACCACATTGAGTTTGCCCGGAACAAACTCGACCGTGAGGGAGATGTCGAGAGAAAAAGCCCACCGCAGAATCGCCTCCGCCGTCAGGGAGAGTGAAGCGGACCTTGTGCCTCCCTGACGACGCAGGTAGGACAGGCTGGTGGAATTGTCGCCACAAATCACCACACACCTGCCGTGAAGCCTTGGAGCGAAATGAAGGAGGGCCAGGCGAATGGCCTCCAGCTCCAGCCAGTTGATGTGACGCTCTGACTCCGCTTCGGTCCATTTCCCAGAGACCTCTTCGGAGTCGAGATGCGCGCCCCAACCGGTGAGAGAGGCGTCGGTGCAGATGAACAGCTGGGCCCCCAAACGACTGATTGGGACCATACTGTTCATCCACACCGAGTCCGTCCATTGGGAAACCGAATCCCGGAACCAGGTGCCCAACTGGACCACCTGATCGAAATCCGACTGATCTCGCACTCGAGCAAGGACCTCGCGTTGCAGAGGCCTTTTGTGAAGGCGACCTAAGGGAAGGAGGCCCGAGACGGACTCCATTTGACCGAGGAGGCACAGAAGCCGTCTGAAGGAGGTGGACTGGGCTGCGAGAAGTTCTGACACCAAGTTGGAGAGAGACAGAATTCTTTCCGGGGTGGCAGAAACCTGAAACGACTCGGTGTCGAAGATCATGCCGAGGTATTTGAACCGCTGAGAGGGGACCAAATCCGACTTCTCCTGGTTGATGTTGAAGCCCAGGACCGTTGAGAGACTGAGAAGGAGCTCCGTTTGTTGGGAGGACAACTGGCGACTCGACGCAAGCAACAGCCAGTCGTCGAGATAGACCTTTAACCTCAATCCCCGAGCCCTGGCTAGGGCTGCCATTTCCCTGGTAACCTTGGTGAAGATCCAAGGTGCCAGGGAAAGGCCGAAAGGGAGGGAATGGAACTGGTAGACAAGGCATTGCCAAACGAAACGAAGGAACTTGCAACGGCTGGGGTGAATCGACACATGGAAGTACGCATCGCGTAAGTCGATGGAGGTGGCCCAGTCTCCCTGGCGCACAAAGGCCCTGACAGTGGCCGCCGTTTCCATCTTGAAATGGATCTTCCTTGAAAACTTGTTGAGGGGAGACAAGTCCAGGACCGGTCTGAAGCCGCCTGTCTTCTTGGGGACCGTGAAAAGTCGGGAATAGAAACCCGGACTGGGATCGTTCACGATCGTAATCGCGCCCTTCAAGAGAAGGCCCTCCACTTCCTTCTGGAGGATCTCCAAACGGATAGGATCTCTGGGTGGAGGGAAAGAGACAGGGGACAGAGACAGAGGGGGTTCCCGATCGAACTGGAACCGAAACCCGTCCCGCACAACTCCGAGAATCCAAGCATTTCCCACAAGCTTGTGCCAAGCGGGATACGCCCGCAAGAGAGCATCCACACTCGACACAGGGACGCCTAGGGATTCTCGGGGCCGTGCGGGGCCTACTGAAAAAGCTGTTTCTTGGACAGACTCGGCCTCCTGTTGCCACGAGAAGACTGGGAAGGGGGGCCTCAAGGCCTTGAACTGGGGAGGAGGCCTAGAAGAGTATCTCGCACTCTTAGAGCGGGACGGAACGTACCCAGCTCTAAAAGGCTTCCTGAAGCCGAAACGAGGGCGAGAGGCCTGTTGCGGACGGAAGGGTTGGGCACGGGGCTGGTTCAACAGGGCCCGATAGATAGCCTCCTGGCTATCAGCCGATTTCCTCTTTGAAGAGGACTCGAGAACTGGGGCAACCGATTCTTCCCCGAACATGCCCGACTCCGGAAGGGGAAGAGAGCGCAAACGCTCTTTTTCCCTGGACGAAAGGGACCTGTTCTGTGCCAGAAAAGAGTCCCGGGCCAAGGCACAGGTTTGGACCTTCAAACCAGCCGTGACATCAGAGAGGCCCTGTAGCACATTGCCCAAAAGGGCTAGAGAGACCCCAACGGAAGCTTCATCTATCTGATCAAAGCACCGAAAATCCGCGGGTGAATCAGAGGCTGATTTGCCCAGAGACTCCGCCAAGGTGTGCACGAGAGAGGTGGCCATGCCACAAGCCCTGAGAGAACCAGACAGAGATTCCTCGAGAGACTTAAAGGCCGAAGGTCTGAAAGTGACGGGCGGAACAGCAGCAGGACCCTTCAAGGACTCCACCTCCTCAGCAGAAGGTTTGGAGACGGAGGGGAAGGGCAGGTATTCCGTCGGTAGGGGGACGAAAGGTCTGAATCTGGGTACCACAAAAGAAGCGGACTGAGACGAGACCGGCTGAGAACGCCCCAGATTAGCCTCAGCAATTTGTTTCAACGAAAGGACCTTGCCGGTCCTCAAGGTGAACTCCGCTTTAACCACCGAATCCTCCAGGAAGGAGGGGGCTTGGAGAGTCAAAGAGCTCTTGGCCTGTAGGAGAGAGCCAACCGCGTGATCAGTGGCGGACTCCTGATGGGAGGAACGCACAGGTACCACATAAGGGCACGAACGAGACAGAATCTTGAGAAGATTCTGAACCGATGGCTCAGTGTGAGAGTGAGGGACCTCTGACTGAGGGTCCAGTTCCATGTCCGACTCATAGTCGGACTGAAACTCAGAGAATTCCCCAGAGGGGTCTGGCCGTTGAAGCTTCTGATAGGGGCGGCCCGAAGAGTCAAACACCACCGAAGGGACATGCCTGGAAGAGGGCTCTGCCGGTTGGGAGTGAGAGGATCTCTGAACACCGGCAGGAACCGGGAGAACGTGACGCCCTCCGTGCGAGCGAGACATTCCCGGTTGACCCAAACCGGAGGAACGAACCGGAAATTCATCATCGGAATTTTCCGGTTCTAGGCGAACCCTTTCCCGGTATGCCCGTGTTGACCAAGCAACCGGGAGACAACCGGGAGAAACTGGATGAATACCGGGTGAAACCGGGTAAACACCGGGAGAACCGGAGGAAACCGTCTCACAACCGGGAGAAGCGATTTTCCGGTTGCGGCGGGACTGCCAAGAGGCCCCAGCCGCGCCAGTGCCAGGAACACTGGAGAGCCATCCCCCGGGAGGGGGGTATGGACTCTTATCGGTATGAAGGTGCCCCGCACCGACCGATTTGACTGTCCTGGTAACTTCTCCCTCAAAATGAGTGGAGGATTTGAGCCCGGACTCAGGAAAGGGAACAGGCCGTTCCCGATCCTGGAGGTACCTCCCAGGTACCACCGGATGATTGCCTGACAGACTAGCCAGTCTGGTGACAGAGGAGTCACCTCTGTCACTAGGCAAGCTCCCCGGAGGGGAGCCTCTCTGTTCCGTAAACATCATGCCCACAGGACGGAAACCAGAGGTGGAGAGGGATTTCCTATCCCTGTTGAGGTTGACGCTGGCCTTAGTGGATAAGGGCCTCCTGGAGGCAAGCCTGTGAACAGACGAAGGAGAGAGGGTTGCGCCAGTGACGGTCTCACGCGAAGAGACAACTGGCGGAACCTTCTCTGGCCTACTCATAGAACCGAAGTAGGAGGAAGATTCTGTCGAAGTGACAGGGAGAACTCTGAAACCCGAAGAGTCCAAGTGACGAAAGAAGGCGTCGTAAAAAGCCTGCGAGTCCAACGGAAAAGGAGAAGGAGCAGAAACCTCCGAAGGGAGAGAGACTGGAGCGGGCTCTGAAACCGGTTTAGCCGGTGTAACCGAAACAGACTGAGAATGAGACTGTTTGCTCGAACGAGACGAAGATTTGTGAGAAGATTTTGAAGAGGACTCTAGAGAAGATTTAGAGAACCTGCCCAAAGGGTCCCTAGCGAGAGAAGAAGGGTCATCCGACTTGGAAACCGAAACAAGAGAAGCAGAAACTGCTTTACTCGAAGTGGGAACCGAAGGGGTGGAAGAAGCCATAATGGCCGACGCCACCCCGAAAACAAACAAGAGAGTGAACGAAATAATTTTTAAACTAAAACGAACACCCCGTAAATGACAATGAAATAATAACGACAGGAAGACTAACAGGCTTCCCAAGAAAAGAAGTAGAACAAGCTAAGAAAAGGAACAAACCCACCAGAAAGCTACAAGAGTAGAAAAGGCGGAGCAGGGTAGGCCCAGGTGTGGAAGTATGGCTGGAAAATTCAAGAATGACATATCCGGTGTCCCAAGGGTGCGCGTCATACCCGGAAGTAAGGGGAGTCACTCCCGCTACTCCCTGCGGTATGGGTGCAGTCCCTTGGGCCCACTTTCGTTTTAGCTATTGCTAGGGTAAGGTTCCAGGTTGTTTTAGGCTAATGCAGTTGTTTTGAGTGTTGGTATAGTATGATTAAATTAGATTCCTGCATTCCAGGACATCCTGAAAGCAGGAGCATCCATGCAAAGTGACCTACCAGTGGCGATGACAGTGACAAACTTGGAGCCGAAGTGGCCCTCCCTGGCCAGCTTGCAGGGGCTGGGGTGCTTGTTCTGGAAACGTGCCGCCATGATGCACTCCTCCGCGCTTAGGAAGTGGGAGTCCTGCCAGCGACACGTACACACATTACCGTTTCACCAATTTCACATGCAGACCTGTTTACCCCTATTTTGCAAAGTTGTAATTTCTGAAACAAAAAAAACGTAATTTTGAAAAAAAAACTGTCATCCAACGCGTGACCAATGAACGTCGATATCGTACTGACCTGAGTGTGCAATACTAATGTCCGTCGAGCAGTAGACACAGAACACATGCTCGTCACCTAGTGAAATTCAGTTTCTGGTAAAAATTAAAATATTGAAATAAGTGTAAAACTGAAATACAGTGGAACCTCCCTTATAAGACTCCCTCCCATTAAGACCTACTTCTCTGAGACATTGCCCTTCTTTGTAAGTATTAAAATTACCCCCCTTTATAAGACCTCATTTTGGATGATTTTTGAAGGTCTTAGTTATAAGGGAGGTTCCACTGTAGCAGCACCCATGTTTGTTCCACTCACGATGTTTCCCCTGAAGTTCTTGACGGTGCCCTTGGAGAGGTCTTCAGCCACCAGGTCCAGGAAGATCCAGCCCACGGGCACCAGCCCCAGGCCCCTGGCCACCTCTGTCACCTGGTCCCCCTTGGGGTCCTCCAGCAGCTCCACCCGGTTGGGGGAGTTCACCTGGTTCAATAGGAGTTGCCCGGAAATAATTAACCCTTTCATTGCCACTGTCGCCTCTTGGCACCACAATGATTTAACAGCCATGTCACTGAAAGGCATCAAATGAGGGTCTGGCATCCAGTAACCTTATGTTCTTAATTGTGGGAGGTAAGGATAGGCCCTGTTTTATGCATGTCACAGAGGAATCCCCAATATTGCAGATCAAATATTTTCTCTACCCGGGTAAGTTTAATGGTAAATTTTGGCTGAGGAATGGCTAGCGTTGAAAGGGTTAAGGGGAGTAATTTCATGGTGTGTGGGAGTGATCTTGCCTAATTCAATCGGTCAAACGGGGGAAGTCACTCTACCATCAGCTCTCGTAGCCTATCGACTCGTGTATTTCAGCAGACATACAGCACTTAGAACACCTTGCGTCGTTCTAAAAATTTATGTCATATATTTTTACGTCACATTTTGCAGGTTTGATCAGTTTGTGGCCACTGCCCACCCCTAATTTTTCCAAAAAAATGTTTGCAAGTCGCTGACTCGCATCCTGCGGTTTCAAGCTTCGACGCCACTGTTGCATTGTTGCTATGGTATTTGACTGAGTAATCTCTAATTTTCACAAAGCGCTCTCCCCTAGTTTTCCCCGAAAATCGTCTATTATACAGTCAAACCTCCATTATAAGACCCTCCGTTAAAATACCTCCTCTCATTTAAGACTGATTTTTATTTTTGGAACGGATGTTGAATACTTTATATTAAAACGACCTCTGTTATAGGACCACCTCCAATTTAAGCTTAAGACCGATTTTTCCTGACTTTTTTGAAATCTTAAAATAGAGGATTGACTATACTTTATTGTCTCAAAAAGGGGAAATTCATGTTAGGTGCAACAACGTGACAGAAGCACAGCAGGACTGAAAAGAACATTAATCAAATCTGGTGTGAAACGCAATTCATCATACCAACCAAAATATTATCATTAAAATTTATTACATCAAGTTAGAAATGTGCATATTTAAAAGACACACTCACACACAGAGAGAGAGAGAGAGAGAGAGAGAGAGAGAGAGAGAGAGAGAGAGAGAGAGATAAAAAAGAGAGAGGATCGTATGAGAGCATGAACGTGGAGAGAGAGAGAGAGAGAGAGAGAGAGAGAGAGAGAGCAAATACAAATAGGCCAAGGCCCCTTACGAAAAGGAAGTGAACAAACATACATCAACAGCCATTGTTAACTGGTTAAGATTAAGATTAAAATCATAGCCCCGTCGACAACTAACGGCCATTTCAAGGCTGACACCACGTTAAATCTCACCACGTAATATTAAAAATGGATAAAAACACAAGGTAAAAACAGTCCACGGTAAACTTCTACTGTCCATAAGGGTCTCTGACCACAAAGAAACAAATATACCGTTAGGGGAAATACAGACACATACATACATTTTTGTTTTTCTTTTTAAAAAAACTTATTTACCGTTTCATTTCCAAGCGGGACACACACACGCGCAAACACACACATACACACTGAGCGAGTCATTGCGGGCTTAGCCCCCTTTTTTTTTCTTTAGCGCCTCCTGGTGCTGACCTGGGGGGGCTCATAGATGGCGGCCACGGTGGCCTTGAGGCCCAGGGGCACGTCTTTGTGCGGCTCGTAGCGGCCGTACAGGATCCCGATGCGCTGGTTGCCCGTGCTGCGCCAGTAGTTCAGCAGGCGGTCAGCCACCGTGGGGTTCTCAAACATGATGTAGTCCACATGGCGGTACGTCTGGGGACAGACAGGGACCATAACTGACACTTCATGTACTTCTTCCTCTGCGCTCCCAGGCCAAGTGGCCATAATGGGGTTCTCAAACATGATGTAGTCCACATGGCGGTACGTCTGGGGACAGACAGGGACCATAACTGACACTTCATGTACTTCTTCCTCTGCGCTCCCAGGCCAAGTGGCCATAATGGGGTTCTCAAACATGATGTAGTCCACATGGCGGTACGTCTGGGGACAGACAGGGACCACAACTCACACTTCATGTACTTCTTCTTCTACTTCTTCCTCTGCGCTCCCAGGCCAAGTGGCCATAATGGGGTTCTCAAACATGATGTAGTCCACATGGCGGTACGTCTGGGGACAGACAGGGACCACAACTCACACTTCACATACTTCTTCTTCTACTTCTTCCTCTGCGTTCCCAGGCCAAGTGGCCATAATGGGGTTCTCAAACATGATGTAGTCCACATGGCGGTACGTCTGGGGACAGACAGGGACCACAACTCACACTTCATGTACTTCTTCTTCTACTTCTTCCTCTGCGTTCCCAGGCCAAGTGGCCATAATGGGAGGGGAGGGGGGGGGGGAGAAAAAGGAGGGGGGGGGGGGGGGAGGGGCTATAGGCAGCTCTGCTGTACCTATTGTCATAAAAATACATTGGTGCTCCTGGGAAATTAAAAAAGGCAGCCCCATCCGAGTACAGGGGCAGCGCACACCCACACACACATTTACTGCTCTTTCTTTCACCCCTCTAGACTAGTACAAGTGCTACATTCCTTTGAATACAGCACTAAAATAAAATTTGTTTCATTGAATATAGCAAATGCTTACCATATTTTTCTGACTATAACTAGTATAAGGCGCACCTTTGTATAAGGCGCACCCCCAAAATTTCAGATTTTGTTATATTTTCTTACTATTTCATCAGTCACATTGTAAGGCGCAGGGGTTTGAGTCTTGGAAAAAAGTATCGCCTTATAAAGTTATAGTCCGAAAAATACGGTATATAGGCCCTTTTTATTGAACAAAACTTATGTGTGTGTGTGTGTGAGAAAATCGTTGTTTCTCAAATTCTCATAATCCGGCGATGCCGGCTCTAGGCAATTTAAAAACCCTGCAATTCAGGACATCCTGAAAGGAGGAGCATCCCTAAAAAGATGAGATAATGGTACAAAATTGGAGGAAACCCCATCCCCCCAGAGAAAATAGGCACAGGCCCCGTGCAGCCCCTGACCTGTCTGTTGAGGGTGACGGCGTTGGGCTGACACTTGGTGCAGATGCCCCCCGGCCAGGGCGGGTGCTCCTTACACCCAGCCTTGATCTTGCACGAGATGTTCTCCAAGTTGACAAACTTCCCTCTGAAAGATAGAACAAAAAGGACACGTTTTTCCACTGGAATGTTGCTTACATCCATGAGTTCCTTTTTATTAAAAAAAACAAAACAAAAAAGGTTCCTCGTGGGGATACCGGGGGGGCTTTCGTAAAAATAGTTCCTCCGTCTTCTGGAAGTTCTGTACTGGTAACTTCCTCTAATCTGCCACTCTCTTTGACTCTGCCTTTTTCCCTTTGCTTACTGTCATCTACTATCTTTCTGCCTTTTTTTCCAAAAAAATCTTCCAAATATTTTTTTCCCTTGAGCTCCTCCGAAATCGGAATGTTTCTGCTGTACGCAGCGGGGAGACCAGTGAAAACTGAAAACCGGACACATACGTACCTTACCCATTATGGCCATTTGGCCTGGGAATGCAGAAGAAATAATTTTTTTTTTAAAACACACAACAAACCAAAAACAAACAAACAAACAAAAACTTGGTAAATGAAATGGCTAATCAACTGAATTCATTGCTTGAACCAGTTTGTTCTGGTGACTTTCTTTAATGAAAAGCAGTCACTGCAAACATAATGATGATATTGATCATCGTCCTATGATTGGTTGTGCTATTATTTGTAGTTTTTGAGAAAATTGCTATGTTCAAGCTTTTAATGAACCAAGGACCCCACAAAACAACAGCATACAGCGCTGAATCTTGATATAAATCAAATCGAAGCGCGCACACACGTTAGCATTCAAACAAAATACAATACAAAGCGAACACACACATATGACATAAATGGTATACAGCAGAAACAGACCTAAAGGCAAGAGAGAGAAGAGAAAGAGAGTGGAGCCTCAATGACGGGGAAACAGGTGGGTTTTGAGGTTAGATTTTAAAAGCACACACACACTACTACCCCCCCCCCCCCACACACACACCAAAGCATGCATGCATATACTCACTTCGCTTGTCAAAAAGAGCATCCAAAGATTAGATGCGTATGTTTTTCATTTCATTTCTTACTGAAAAAATACTCAATAAATCTAAAATTAATCTATAAAATGTAACCTACTTGTCCACTCCTCCGGTGAGTTTGCGCAGATGGGAATGAAAGGAGAGGAACTTGATAGGGGGGTCACAGCTCTTCAGGAACTGTTCATCGTAGGGCTGAAACAAGGCACATGTTCTGTTCAACATGGGGCTGAAACAAGGCACACATCCCAGTCACACAGCTGCCAACTTTCCAGAATCAAAATCTGGAAATATGGGGGGGTGACCCCCCCCCCCCCCCTCCCCCTGAGAGTGGGGGTCAGGGAGCGCAGCCACCTGAAGCTGAAGCATTTTTTTAAATTTTTATAAGGAAGCAATGTCTTCATCTCCTGACAAGAAAACAATGTCTTACACAAGCCGAATAAAAGCTTACCTCTCCACTGATTGTGCCATTTTAAGCATTGAAGCATTGTATCATGACTATGTCATGGCGATAGTTTTCACAACTGAAGACTTCTGCTTTCAGTTTCTGTTTCACGGTACAAGCTTCTCGTGAACAGCGATGTTATTTTAGATCCCCATAAGAAATTTTGAAGTTGCGTCGGCACACAGTGCAGAAAGCGTTAACTATCCTCTTCGTGGGACACATCGTTGATGGGAAATTGTTCTCTATACCGAGGAACAAACTTTGGTAAACTTGATGCAACTTTGCAGTTTGTTTGTTTCTAAATTAATGTATCTTATCTTAACTCACTCGGGACTGGCCAAATTATTTCCCCTTGTTCTGTGAGGACTGGGCATTTGACTAGGTTCGTAAAATAATCACCCAAACCAAGTTATGAAGAGTTAGGCATCAATATCTTTAGAAAAGACTAGCAACACCATGCACTAAACGATCGTAAAATATCAGATTCCATACCTTCGTCGTTTGTCTCCTATTGACGAAAACAGCTAACACATAGAAAGAAGGAAAATTTCACATTCCGATCTTTGATCTTTTCTACAACCAAAGCTGAAAATAAAGTCTGCAATGATTGGTTGATTTCAAGAGAGGCAAGGTCAAAGCAAACTGAAAATAGGTTATGACTTCTCACCGGAAAGCTGGTTACACGCCATAAATCAAAACCTCTTGAAAACTCTTATGAGCCGGATCCGGGCCATTCGTCCTAAACGGTTGTGCGAGCCATGAGCCGGATCCGGCTCATTCGCCCCGAGTGAGTTAATAAATTGTAAAGCGCAAAGAGCTCCAGTTTAACTGAGAGGTGTTGCGCCATATATAAAACAAAAATCAATACATACCTCTAGAACATTTCCTTAGATTGAGTCCAACAGGTCTCTTTTAAAGACTCACCACGTCACGTGTGTATTTTCCCTATTATGCTTGGAAGATTTCTTAAGATTTCTTACCAGTGATAAGAGGGAAAACATGAAAACACTGATTTTAACACATGGGAGTGGTGGGTCTTTAAATTGCATAATAAGAAAATCGATAATTGAATTTTTGAGTTTTCCTTTGGCAGTGAAGGGGCTAATGTTATGGTTAGTTGGTTGTGTACCCTGGCTAAAAGACTCCAGGGATCATCCCAACAGCCGAAGCACTTGAACACTATGGTACAAGTGCATCAGCTAGGGATGAGAACATTATGTGTGTGACCGTTTTTGATTACCCCGCCACGTGGGCAGCCACACTCCGTCTTCGGGGGAAGTGCCAATGTTATGATAAACACAATAAAGCAGACAATCCCCTCTAATATAAAATAACTTTTTGATAAAATAATCCTGGTTTCATCATGATGTCTTTCTTCAATGTCTATACATTTCTTTTCTAACAATCATTCTTCAGAATTTCCAAATCTAAATTTCTTTCAAACTTGGTAACTGATAGTCTAAAATTGAATAGAAACTCAAAAAGCATTTCTCAAAAATAATTTGGCCTCAACCTACCTACCTTTCAAATGCTTTAGGTTGTAAGCGTATTTAAAAAAATGAGTTTTCATCGCAACAAAATTCATATCTGTTATTGCAGAGAAAAACTGCACCCAAAATGAAAATAAAACCTGACCAGATCTGCCTTTCTTTAAAATTTTGGTTGTTGTGTCAAATGTTACAGAAAACACAAAAAATAAAATGTCCCCATTATCAAATGTTCTAAATAATATAAATGTTTTCATTTTGCTTACCTCCAATGGTACGCAATGAAGACACTTTCCTTTGGGCCCGTGGCGACACCTGTGAATAGACGACACAAACAATTAACCACTGAACCTTTATAAAGTATATACTGTAAAAAAAAAAAATGAAACAGACTGCAACGTCACTGGAACATACAGCAAACAAACAACTACACGACAAGTGCAAAGTGACGTTATTTTATTCACAAGAGACAAAACAAAACTACTGGATATTTCGGCGAATGCGCCTTTATCAACACAGACAAGCAATTAAACAGCAAACATCAAATATAGCAAAAGGAGCAAAAAGTAGGCAACAGAAGGAGCAAAAAATAAAAAACACACACATCAAGATCAAAATAAAAACAATACTTCCCCTCTACAGTCCAACGTGTAAATGATCTGGACTATAAGACGCACCTGTATATAAGCCGCATCCCTTAACTCACTCTTTACTGGCCGATTGCTTCCCTTTACAACCGTTCAATACTAATGTACGCTATAGCGTACATAGCGTTTAACCATTCACAATTCACAACTCCGCGAAGCCTGCCAACCCAAACTGGTATAGAAGTGTTCCTCTACGGTCCCTTAATAGTTTTCAACCAATGAAATCACTTCCAGTCTATTTTTAGGACGGCAATGAATGAAAACGAGTCACTACCCCTCTCTTCATCTTCTTTGTCATGCTTTTTTTAAAATCTGCTAATAATAAAAATTTTACTTTGGAATTATAACATATGCTAGCTTTTATTATTATAAACAATACCGCAAATTTTCAAAACTGTGAGGTTAAGCATTATGTTTTAAATAATTTTTATGTAATGATGCAAACCCGCCTAGTATGGAACGTTTGTGCGCGTCGCGTACGCTATAGCGTACAATAGTATAGAGAGAGTTAAATTGACAGAATATTAGGTATTTATTCACATATAAGCCGCACCAGTTTATAAGCCGCAGAGAAAATTGTATGTGCACAAAACGACACAAATATAGAAATTCTCCTTTCAGAACATTCTCCTTTCAGAGTATTGAATGCTCTCAGATACTTTAAACATGAGATTTGAATCTATTGATATTAACCAAAACCAGTTTGGAGTCTAAAGAAGCTCAAAGTAGGCTGAAGACTGTGGCCAGAACCAGATTTAATCATACTGATAAATGTAGAGTGGAAAGAAATCCGCAGATAAGCCGCATCAGTCTATAAGTGCTAAGGTCTATGGGTGCTAAACCATTGCGGTGCATAAATGCGACATGGGCAGTGAAAGGGTTAAAGTGAGGAAAAAAGTAGTGGCTTATAGTCCATATTTTGCGGTACTTTTAACCCTTTCACTGCCCATTGTTCGCATTTATGCACCACAAAGGTTTAGCACCCATGTCTCAAAAGGCATGAAATCAGGGCCTGTTATCTGAAGACCCTATTTTCATAATTTGTGAGATAAGGACAGGCCTAAGCCTACGCTACATTAGCTTACACAGTCTGCTATTTTACAGGAGCTCAAAGGAGAAAATTGTTTTAAAGATTTTTTTTTAAATGGCGGCAGAATACCAAAGCTACATCAAAATGTTGTTATGTTCGGCATAGGTCGTGTGGGATTGTCTTTTAGCCTTGGCAAGCTCCTAGCATAAAAACATCAATCAGTCTCCAAATCCTTCGAAGTCGGAGTGTGGCTACCCACGCGCGTAGCGGGGTCATCAAAAACGGTCACACAACACGTGTAATGTTCTCATCCCTAGCTGATGCATGTGTACACATTGTGTTCAAGCGCTTCAGCTGTATGGGACGATCCCTGGAGTCTCTTAAACTTGACACCACCAACGTCGCATTTTATGCACCACAATGATTTAACACCCGTGTCAACTAAAAAGGCATCAAATCTGGGTCTGTTAACCAAAGACCCTATTCTCTTAATTTTGTGAGGTAAGGATAGGCCTTGACTTTTACTATGTTTTCGGACAGTATTATGATTGATTAGCGTTTGTGTATGAGGTGGGGGGGGGGGTGGGCTGGGTTGGGGGTGGGGGTGGGTGTCCCGGTTCGTTTTATTGCAGAAATCTCTGTAACAAAAAAAAGTATTTACAATTATGTTCCATTCGGATGTTGTATGTAGAATGTCTACGTTTTGTAAACTGTAAATGCTTGTAAATGAGGTAGAAGGGTATTTTTTGTTCTTGCAAAATTTGTCTATTAATTATAATTAGTCATGTAATTGGTAAGTCGATGGCAGTATGATTTTATTTGAAGTTGCAGTATTGTATTCAAACTAGATTGAGAATGTGAATGTGGTCTATGTTTGCTTCACTTAGGGGTAGAGAAAGTGAAGTTGGCGTAAATAATTATGTGTGATTTATGTGTGTGTGTGTGTGTGTGTGTGTGTGTGTGTGATGTGTGTTGTGTGTGTGTGGTGTGTGCGTGTGCGTGCGTGCATGCGTGTGAGGGTGTGTGTGCGTGGTGTGTGCGTGTGTGTGTGTGCGTGCGTGCGTGTGTGTTAAAAGAGAGAGCGAGAGAGAGTTGCTTTGCGTCATGCGCTGTTGGTGGTTGGGTGTCACTATTGAATGTTAGTTTTTTGTTATCTGTTGAATGAATCAAGGTGATTGTAAAAGCGTGTGCTTTTGCGGCTCATTCTGAGGTTAAAGGCGCTATATATAAATGTACTGTTATTAATTATATTATTATTAGTTGATTTCTTAGAAATTTCCTATATTGTAACTATATTACTCTTGTCATAATGTGTGTGTACGTGTGCGTGCCGTGCGTTCATGTGTGCGGTGTGTATTGTGCATGTATGTGTGTGTGTGCCTGCATGCATACATGTGCGTGCATACGTGTGTGTGTATGTATGTGTGCGCACACGTACGTGTGTGTATGTGTGTGTGTGTGTGAGGAAGTAAGACTAAGAGAACGTTGTGTGCAATCATCATGTTTATTATTTTACTTTCTAATGTTTCATTATTTGTTTGCCTTTAATGTTGTTTTTATCAATGTAAAGCGCACTGAGCTCATGCTTGAGAAGAGCGCTATATAAATTCCCATTCTTATTATTATTATTATTATTATAAATATGTCACAGAGGATTCCCCAATATTACAGGTGACAGATTCTTTTCTCTACCCAGGTAAGTTTAATGGAAATGTTCTGCTGAAAACATGGCTGGCGGGCGAAAAGGTTAACGTCTAAGCCAGGGTACGGGACAACAACAACACAAACCAGGGCTCCCAGTCGTCCCGCAAAATAAGGGGTCCCATGGACTCCTTCACTCATAGCATAGAGGGTTCTAGAGGCGGGACAGAGGGTCCCAGTAACAATATAATATGCTAAAAATAATTTTTCTAGTACATCCCTGGGACCCCCTGCACATTCTTTTAGAGGGTCCTGTACAATTTTAGTGCTTCATAGACCATTTGTCCCTGGGAGCCCTGACAACAACAACAACAACAACAACCACACACGCACACACAATAAGAGACTGCAAGTGCAACTCACAACTGTTCGTTCCTGTCCCTGTAGATCTTTCCGTCCTGCTTGCTGAGGATGAGGTCCACCTCGTCCTCCTTCTCCTCACCGCCTGCCAAGGAGGAGGTGGTGGTGGTGGTGGAGGCGCGGTGGAAAGGTGCGGGGAGGGGGCCGCACAGTCTGCCCTCGGCCGCTCTCTTACTCAAGGCTGCTGCAGTCGGCCGCACCCCCAGCACCTGCGAAGGAGGTGGATGCCGCCTCGGCCCCGTCCGTCTCCATGGCGCTGCTCTGCGCCCCGGCCCGCTCCTCCAGCTTCATGTACAGCATGTCTCCGTGCCTGCGCCACGGCCATCGTCATCATTTGGTATTTGTTATTTGGTACTTTAAGTCACAGAGGCGTCTCTGTGAAATCGGGTTGCTCCCACCTGGAGAGCGCGTTGCAGCCAGAGGCGCGACACCCATTTTTTTTTTTTTTTTTGGCATGCGATTTTTTTGTGTGACTGATTGAGGAAGGAAGGGTCGTGGGGTAAATTTTGACCAAATTATAACTTTTTCTTTGCCACTGGGTTTAACCGTGTGCTAATTGCATGGGCACACAGAAAACAGGACCCTCAGGTTTATCGTTCTCAATCCGAAAGACTCATCATTCAGACCGCGGGTACCATAAGGCCCTAGTGCAAAGTGAGAGGAAAAATCCCTGTACCCCAGTTTGAACATCGGGTTTTACTTGATACGAGTCGAACACCGCTAAGGCAGCTGCCACTGCGGCCATTCTATTTAGTACTATCGTATTAGTAGTAGTAGTTAGGGCTGAAAGTGGTCCTCGCGGCCCTTTTACAAAAAAACCGCCCTTTCGTCATTTGTGACTTTGATTCGGTTCAGGGTGGCTTTGCTTTCTAAACAGCTAAACTATAAAGTTTAAAAACAAAATTATTAGAAATTGCTTTTTTTCTTCTTTATTCATCGAAAGTAGTATAAAAAAAATTGACATCATTGTGTCTTTGTCCAGAAGATGTTTGAATATATTTTTATGCTTAGGTGCAGCCTTAATGTTGTTAGTTGATAAATTATTCCAGTATTAAACAACTTGGTTAGGAAAGTAAAACTTGCGGATGTTAGTAACTGATCGTCTCAAAAAATAACTTCTCTGTACTATTTCGTGTCATGTTTGTGATACTTTTAACAAAAAGGTTGTTAAAGTGTATGTCATAAATATTATTTATTATTTTATATACCAGTACTTGTATACTTGTGTATGATAGTGATTGTTTAAAGAAAGAAGAAGAAGAAGGTATCCCTACTCTGCTCTGCATAGTCCAGAAATAATTTTTTTTGAATGCAAAGATAATTTATTTCAATGATGTGTTATCGCTGGAAAGGTTGGATAGAAAATCTACCTATGTGATATGTTAAAGAGTGTCCCCGTAACCAACATACTG
>CM065682.1:76096378-76118460 GCA_017654935.2 Phymorhynchus buccinoides | reverse complement strand
ATAAGAAGAAAGGAAGAAAAAGAAATGAAAGAATGAGGGAAGCTTACACTTGCAGCATGATGGTTATGTATGAAATGTTTGATATTGAAATGGTTGCACGTTCGACATTGAAATGGTCACATGTTCGATAGCGCCAAAGAAGGGTTCTAAGAAACGACCTTACAAAACATTTGGCGGAGGAATATTACAAGCTCTAAATGTCTGCTTGGTAAAAAAAAAAAAAAAAGGATTATTTTTAACCAAAACTTTTAATGGGCCAATCAACAACAAAAAATGCATTAACCCACAATGCAAGTCACGTGATAGTTCGCCGCGTGCTTGCTTGGGAAAGAGGCTCAGAGCGCTCGCCAAACTATCGGCAAAACCAAAGGTGTTTCTAATTGGACCGTTTTTGACCGAATTAAACCAGAATAACACGATTTTCGATGAGAGGAAAAAAATAGGAGAGAGCACTTGTGAAAATTTTAGAGTTATTTACCTCCATTACTCGGTTCAAATACCACCAGCAACAATGCAACAATGGCGTCAAAAGCTTTTGAAACCGCAGGATGCGAGTCAAAAGGGGGGGGTGTCGACTTGCAAAACATTTTTTTTAGATAAAACCTTGCAAATAAGTGACGTAAAAACAAATAAAAAAAATACAAATGACATAAATGTTTTAGAGATGACGCACTGCTTTCTAATGTGCTGGTACTGTCTGCTCAAACACACGAGTCGACTACGGCTACGAGAGCTGATTGGCACGAGTGACTTCCACCTGTTTGAACCGATTGAATTTAGGCAAGATCACTCCCACACACCATGAAATTACTTCCTTTAATTATTTCCGAACAATTCCTATTGCGCAAACAGCTGCGCGGGCGTTCCCTCTCGTGATTGTGTTGAAACGGCACCCCCCATGGATTCTTGGGGTCGATTCTTGGCCATGCCCCCATGGTCCTTGGTCAACAACAAAAGCCAAACAACGGGGGGGGGGGGAAACGTTCCGAATCAATCAAATTATATCGGCCTATCTTTTCAAAAAAACAATGTCTTCATATTTAAAACACCCCCCTCCCCCTCTCTCTCTCTCTCTCCTATGTGTCTCTCTATCTTCGATCATTTCTCTCTCTCTCATCTCTCTCTGTCCCTCCTTTTATATCTGAATCACTTCGGGGAACCATAATCCCACTCTCTTATTTATTTCCCCTCTCATTTGATAATCCAGTACCTCGAGAAATTAATGTTTTGCCTTATAAAATTTTTGACTTTGGTTATTATGTATATATAGATACGAGAAACCGACCCTATAACTTTCTCGTCTCTTTCTTCTTAATCTTCTCTCTCTCTTTCCTCTCTCCATTCCTAATCCTCTACTCGACCACACTCCCCACCCCTCTTCCTTCTCGTCTGTATTTAAAATTCACTCCCCCCCTAAATAGGGTAGTGCGGGGCATTTTAACAGGTTTATGTAGAAGCATGTCATTGAATATATAAGATATATGATAGCTCTATACACATCATATCCCCCTTTCCTTCTCTTATCTACTCTCTCCTCTTCTATATCTAATCTTCTTCTCTACTCTTTCTGCCCTAATTTCTCTCTAGATATTCCCTATCTTTTTCTTTTCTTCTTTCTCTCTCTTCTTTTCACTCTCTTCTCTACTTTCCCCTGCTCCTCTCTCTCTATTCTCTCTCCCCTTCTCTCTTCTCTCCTCTATATCTTAAATTATTTAGATTATTGTCCTCCTCCTCCGATTCCCTCTACTTTCTTTTTCCTCTCTCTCTTCTCTCTTTATCTTTCTCTCTTATCTCTTTCTCTCTTAATCTCTCTCTCTCACTCTCCTCTCTCTCTCTTCTCTCTTTTTCTATCTCTCTCTATCTCTATCCCTATCTCTCTATCTCTCTCTCTATCCATCCTATCTCCACAAACACGCCCCCATCCTCTTCTCTACTCTCACTACTTTCTCTATCCTCCCTCTCGTCTTTTACTCTCTCTCTCTCTCTTTTCTCACTCTCTATTTTTTTTCTTTCTCTCTACTCTCTAGTCTCTTTCCTCTCTATCTTTTCTCTCTCTTACTCCTCTTTCTCTCTCTCTTTTTTTTTTAGATCTCTTATCTCTCTCTATCTATATCTCTCTTCTCTCTCTTTCTCTCTCTTTCTCCCCTCTCTCTCTCTTTCTCTCGCATCTCTCTCTTTTCTCTTTTTCTCTCCTCTCTGTCGTCTTTTTTTTGTGTCTCTCTCTCTAGGTTTTTCTTTTCTCTATCTTTCTCTCTATATCTCTATTTCGCTCTCTCTCTCTCTCTTTCCCTATCTCTTCCCTCTCATCTCTCTCTCATCTCTCTCTCTTCTCTTTCTATATCATCTCTCTCTCACTGTTATCTCTTCTCTCTCTCTCTCTCTCTTCGTGGAGTCTCTCTCTCTCTCTCTTTCCTCTCTCTCTTTCCCTCTCTCGCTCTCTCTCTTTCCCTCTCTCTCATCTCTCTCTCTCTCATCTCTCTCTCTCTCTCTATCTATCTCTCTCTCTCATTCCCTCTCCTCTCTCTCTCCTCTCTCTCTGCTCTCTTTTCTCTCTCTCTCTCTCTTTCTCTATCTCTCTCTCTAATCTTTCTCTCTCTCTCTCTCTCTTCCCTCTATCTCTCTCTCTCTTTTCTCTCTCTCTCTCTCTCTCTCTCTTTCTTTCTCTCTCTCTCTCTCTCTCTCTCTTCTCTTTGCTCTCTCTCTCCTATATACTCATCTCAGTCTCTCTCTTTCTCTCTCTCTCTCTCTCAAAAAAAAGTCTCTCTATCTCTCTCTTCTACTCTCTCTCTCTTTCTCTCTTTCTCTCTCTCTTTTTCTCTCTCTCTCTCTCTCTCTTTCTCTTCTCTCCTCTCAAACAACCTCTTCTCCTCTCTCTCTCTCTCGTCTCTCTCTCTCTCTCTCTCTCCTATTCTTCTTTCTCACTCTCTCTCTCTCTTTTTCTCTCTCTCTTTTTTTTTTTTTCTCTCTCTCTCTCTTTATATCTTTCACTCTCTCTCTCTCTCTCCTCCTCTCTCTCTCTCTTTCTCTCTCTGTCCTCTCTCTCTCTCTCTCTCTGTGTCTGTCTCTCTGTCTCTGGCGTTCTCTCTCTCTGGCTACTATCTCGCTCTCTCTCTCTTTTTCTCGCGTCTCTCTCCTCTCCTCTCTTCTTTTTCCTCTCTCTCCTCTTTCTCTAATCTCTCTCCTACTCTCTCTCCCTCCCTCTCTCCACTCTCCCTCTCTCTTCTCTCTCGCTTCTCTCTCTATCTCTCTCTCTTTCTCACTTGTTTTTTCTTCCCCTCTTCTCTTGCTCCTTCTGTCTGTCTTTATTCTTTCCTATAAATGGGGTACCTTCTCTCTCTCTCTCTCTGTCTTTCCCTTGTCCTTTCCTCTCTCTCTCTCTCTCTCTCTCTCCCTCTCTCTCTCTCTCTCTCTCTCAATCATCTCCCAGTCCCCCCCCCCACCTCTCTCTCTCTCTCTCTCTTTCTCCTCCTCTCGTCTGTTCTCTTCATCATCCTCTTCTCTCCTCTCTCTTCTCTCTCTGTCTATGTCTCTCTTTCTCCTGTCTCTCTTTCTCTCTCTTTTTCTCCTCTCTCTCTCTCTGTCTCTCTCTGTCTGTCTGTCTCTCTTTCTGTCTCTCTCTCATAATCTCTCTCTCTGTCTGTCTTTTCTCCTCACTCTCTTCCTCTCTGTGTCTCTCCTCTCTCTCCTCCTCCTCATCCTTCCCCTCTCTCTCTCCTCTTTGTCCCACCCCCCCTCTCTCTCTTCCCCCCTTGGTCTTTCCTTGCTTTCTCCTTCCTAAGTAAACCTTACCCCCCAAATCTTATCACACAAAATCTCATTGAAAAGCCTCTTTCATTTTCGCAAAATACACCCCCGCAGAGACCCTTTTAATAATAAAAGAGAGAGGGGGGGGGGGGGGGGGGGGGGGGGGGGGGGGGTGGGGGGGGGGGGGGGGGGGGGGGGGGGTGGGGAGGGATCCTACTGATACTACAGTGTATTATACCTTACTGTTATTACGGTGCTACTGGGTTCAAAGCAAACCTGGACAAATTCCTACGCTGGCATGACAAAAGTTAATCAAAGACATTTTCTATTTTGTTTGTTGAATTATTTTTGGCTTTGTTCCTTTGTTTGTGTTTCGAGTTGTTTGGTTTTTCAACTGATATTCTTCTTCTTCTTCTTCTGCGTTCCCATACCATATGGCCATAATGGGTAAATTACGTATGTGTCCGGTTTTCATTTTTTACTGGTCCCATCCCGCTGTGTACAGCCGACGACATTCCGATTTCGGAGGAGCTCAAATGAGAAAAAATATTTTTTTGGAAAAAAGGCAGGAGAATGGGCCAAGATCAAAATTCTTTAATCAGCCAATGCACCGTAATACAAAGGAAATCGTTTTGGTTTTGCACAAGACACAATCCAACAACAACGAAAGCATGCACATGGAATGGACAAATTACATCATCATGTATCAAGTCTCTCCCTCAGATTCTCTCTTTCTCTCAGACGCACACCTACACATACACCAACACACACACATACACGTGTGCATACACATTTATACCACCTCCTGCACACACGCTTATACGCACACGCACACACACACAAGACCACGAGCATGCAGGCACACCGATTGACACAAGTCTGGGCAAAAGAGGATAAAGAATTCCCCTAGGGGAGTGAGCCTACTGAGTATTGATGGCTCTGACAGCAGAGGGGTAAAAGCTGTTCTTCAGGCGGTTAGATTTGCACTTAAAAGAGCAGAACCTTAGTTAAGACTGATACAAATTGAAGGATAACAGGTTAATAGCTTTTAATAACATTTCTGGCATTTTTTATTTAGCCCCAAAGTGGAGAACTGATAACTAAAAAACGGATAACTCAAAAACACTGGATAACTCAAAAACACTGGATAACCCAAGGAGGGACCTAGGACGCTCATATTTTGCATGCGGATTGGTACTTAGGATATCTAGGCCAAGTTAGGAAATGAAAATGATTGGTCAAAGGTCAAGGTCGCTGGAACCAAAAATGCTGCAGCGCACCTGCTTTTCTCTAGTTGTCAATACTGCGCGAGTTACAGTTGAGATCCTCGCTGGCGCAGAGGTACTGTAAAGTGCAGGTGTAGACTGTTTTTGACCTGACTTTAGTTTCAGGGGTGTTTTGTCTGTTTGTTCTCGCAAAGGTCACTGGACCCGAAAATGCTGCCGCCCCCCGCAGCTGGTTGAATCTAGCATTCTCATGCTATAGATACCTTTCTGAATGTGCTCAGTCTGTCTGCCCCCCCCCCCTCTCCCCACTTCTCTTCCATTATCTCGCTTCCTCTCCATCAACCCTTCCCACCCCCCACTATTTTGTTTTTCCCCTTTCCAAGGCTAGCAACCAGGAGAAAATAATTTAGATTGAGTAGAGTCAACCATTCAATGTCATCAGCATAGGGTTTGTGATTGATTGAATTATTTAACTCTCTCTCTCTCTCTCTCTCTCGTCTCTCTCTCTCTCTCTCTCTCTCTCTCGCTCTCTCTCTCTCTATCTCAAAGTTCTCCATCTCTCTCTCTCTCTCTGTCCCCAGTCTCCAGCTCTTCTCTCTCTCTCTCTGTCTCTCTACTCCTCTCTTCTCTCTCTCTCCTCTCTCTCTCTCTCTCTCTCTCTCTATCAGTTCCATCTCTCAGTCTGTCGTTTTTGTCTCTCTCGATCCATTCCACAAGTCATATGCTATAAGTGTGCATGTGTTTATGTGTATATATTTATATATATATATGTGTATATATATGGGAGTTATGTCTAGTACAGTGGAACCTCCCTTATAAGACCTTCAAAATCATCCCAAAATGAGGTCTTACAAGGGAGGGGTCTTATAAGGGAGGTCATTTTAATACTTACAAAGAAGGGCAATGTCTCGGAGAAGTAGGTCTTATGTGGGAGGGAGTCTTATAATGGGATGTCTTTTAAGGGAGGTTCCACTGTATTGGGCAAGATGCAAAGGAAGAGGTGACCTGGTGGTTGGGTGCTGAAATAAAAATAAATTCAAAGAGAGACAGACAGAAAGACAGAGACCGAAACAAAAGGCAAACTCACAGTGTTGAGCAGACACACACACATACACACAAAATACTCACACACACACCACACCACACATACGCCGTGCGCACACACACACACACACACACACACACACACACACCACACACACACACACACACATGCACGCGCACACACACAAACACTCTACCCCTCTCTCTCACTTACATACATGCATGCATAAACACCCACCCACCCACCACACACACACACACCCACGCATTACACACACACACACTCAAACACTCACACACACAAACATCCCCCCCCCGCCACACACCCAACACCCCTCTCTCTCTTCTACAGAGACAGGATTGAAGGCACAAAAATCTGGTAAGAAGCCATACATAAAGCGAACACACACACACACACACACACACACACACACACACACACACACACACACACACACACACACACACCCCAACACAAGAAAACAAACAAACAAACTGCACAAAAACCCAAAACAACAAATAATAAAGAAGAAAGCGAGACAGGCTGTGAAAGAAAAAGAAGAAGTCAAATGAAGCAGAAAAGCAAAGCAGTAGATGATCCTGGCATATAGGTGGAAATCCGAAGAAAACACTGGAGATCCCAATACATCATAGATTCTTTACCACAGAGTCCTCCCACCCCCACACACAATGACATTATCAATCATACGCTAGTCTATTAGAGAAGGGGGGAAAGGGAAAGAGAAACAGGGCAAAAATAGACTGGGGGTGGCTCAATGGGGGAAAGGGAAAGATTAGAGGGGAAAAAACTTAAAAACGGAATGTAAGGTGTTGTTCGTTGTGTGTGTGTGGGTGGGTGTGTGTGCTTGTGTGTGTGTTGTGTGTGTGTGTCGTGTCACGTGTGAGTGCATGTGTGTGTGTTTACGTGTGTATTTACGTGTGTGTGTGTGTGTGTGTGTGTGTGTGTGTGTGTGTGTTGTGTGTGTGTGTGCGTGTGTGTGTGTGCGAGTGTGTGTGTGTGTGTGTGTTGTTGTGTTGTGTGTGTGTGTGATGTGGTGTGTGTGTGCTTACATGTGTGTGTATGTGTGTGTGTTTTACATGTGTGTGTGGTGTGTGTGTGTGTGTGTGTGTATGTGTGCGTGTGTGGTGTGTGTGTGTGTGTGTGTGTGTCTGTCTGTCTGTCTGTCTGTTTGTGTGTGTGTGTGTGTGTGCTTACATGTGTGTGTATGTGTGTGTGTTTACATGTGTGTGTGTGTGTGTGTGTTGTGTGTGTGTGCACTGTGTGTGTGTGTGTGGTGTTGTGTGTGTGTGTGTGTGTGTGTTTGTGTGAGTGTGTGTGTGTGTGATTGTGCCATATGGAAATTGAGTGGTGTGTGTGTGTGTGTGTGACCCCCCCCCCCCCCCCCCTCTCCCCGCGTTCACCCCTTCCCACCCTCTCCCCTTCTTCTTTTTTTGTTTGTTTGTTTTGCATGTGTGTGTACATACGTGGGGGCATGTGCGCAGTACGCGTGTGCGCAGTGCGTGTGTGTATGTGGTACCAATGGTGTGTGGGAACATTATGCACGTGGTAACCAAAGAACAAAACCAAAGAACTAACAGCTTGATGTGACGTGCACAGACGCACGATAAAATAGAAACACCTGGAGGTGCTAATGGGACCCAGAGATGCACCAGCCACGCCCGCCCCATCAACGCAAGAGCAGCCCTGTGTGAGAGAAAACCAAGATTGGAACAAGTGCAACGCCGAGCGGCTGCAAAGTCCCCCTCGCATCGCATCGCCCGAGCTACTCCGAAATCGGAATGTGTCGGCTGTACACACAGCGGGAAGACCATTGAGAACTGAAAACAGGACGCACGCACGGATGGATGGACGGCCGGAAAGAAGTGGGACATATCGGGCCTGTGACACAAAGGGCCTAGGGCACAGTGGGCTTATCCCATGTTTAGACTAAATACATCAGTGGATAGCTTGCATCTTGGCAAACTAGTATACCAAATTTGATGATGATAGACTAGTTTTGACATGGGACATATCGGGCCTGTGACACAAAGGGCCTAGGGCACAGTGGGCTTATCCCATGTTTAGACTAAATACATCAGTGGATAGCTTGCATCTTGGCAAACTAGTATACCAAATTTGATGATGATAGACTGAATAGTTTTTGAGAAAAAACGGACGAATAGCCGGACGGAGGCACGCCGGACGCCGGACGGACACCGGACGGACACCGGGCGGACGGACCAGACAGAAACAATAGCTCCCCGAACCTTCGGCTCGGGGACTAAGAAAGCAGCACACATGCAGTACTGTTGTTACATCAGAGGCACCAATATCGACAGAACGACCAGCACACCAGTCACTAGGGACAGAGACACAAACACAGACAGATGAACAATGCATTCACGCGCGCACACACACACATACACACACACCACACACACACAAACACAAGCGCGCTTATACGTTTTCATCACCTACAAACACACACACACACACACACACACCACACACCACACACACACACACACACACGTAAACACACACACACACACACACACACACACACACACACACACACACACACACACACACACACACACACACACACACACGCTTACTTTCATCACCAAGCACAAACACACTGAGAAAACTAAATGAGAATTCCAACTGTGATTGGCAATTCAACGTCTGGCTAAAAAAAAAACCCACCACCAACTTCCCTTCCATTTCTATTCTGTTGCTGCAGCATCACAGCAAAAAGAACAACGATGGTGAAAAAGAAGGCAGAACAAAAAATGGTTTACACACGCTCATTTTCGTAACTCTTGAGTTTTTCTTTGCAACTTCACCACCTTTTTACCCACAAATCCCTCCCCGACCTAATTGCAATCTCTCTCTCTACAGTGGAACCCCCCTTATAAGACCTCCCATTATAAGACTCCCTCCCACATAAGACCTACTTCTCTGAGACATTGCCCTTCTTTGTAAGTATTAAAATTGCCTCCCTTATAAGACCCCTCCCTTATAAGACCTCATTTTGGATGATTTCTGAAGGTCTTATAAGGGAGGTTCCATTGTACCAATGTTGCTGTGTGCTGCGTGAGTGAGGGTCATACAGGCAAACCTTTTTATTATTTTTTACTCTTTTTTTTCTAACACATTTTACAATGAAATATGAAAAGGATAGAGAATGCACACATACAAACAAAAAGAAGAAAAAAAAAGACAAGAACTGATCAAATCAAATATTAAGAAAAGGAAATAAGCAGACCAACAATCAAAACAAGAATGCATAATCAAGCATAAATGCACATATGCTAGCATGGGACAACCTGAGCACTGAAACCAGTAATACCAATAATAAAGATCATACAGGCAAACCTGGCTCATTCTTTTTTTCTTTTCTTTTTTTGAGGATGAAGTTGGGTTTGTCTCCCTTTGACTCTTGCTCGTATTGGGCGTAGGGGGGTGGGGGTGGGGGGGTGTTGTCGAAAGCAAATCTTGGTGGAAGGGAGTTAACTTAAAGAGAGTTCTCTACTTTCATATATTTTCGCATACAGTTCTGAAACGCAGCAACAAAGGTTTGACCTAGTTTTTGACTAACTAAAGTCAACAACAAAATATAATTTTACTGTCTTTTAAAAAAAAATCCCCATATAAAAATGACACTCCATGATAATTAATCTCATAGCAATTAACAACATAACCATCATTATTTCATTGACTAAATTCAGAGCCATTAACAACATAACCATCATTATTTCATGAGCTAAATTCAGAGCCATTAACAACATAACCATCATTATTTCATGAGCTAAATTCAGAGCCATTAACAACATAACCATCATTATTTCATTAGCTAAATTCAGAGCCATTAACAACATAACCATCATTATTCCATTAATAACTAAATTCAGAGCCATTAACAACATAACCATCATTATTTCATTAATAACTAAATTCAGAGCCATTAACAACATAACCATCATTATTTCATTGACTAAATTCAGAGCCATTAACAACATAACCATCATTATTCCATTAATAACTAAATTCAGAGCCGTTAAGAACATAACCACCATTATTTCATTAACTAAATTCAGAGCTGTTAACAACATAACCATCATTATTTCATTATCTAAATTCAGAGCCATTAACAACATAACCATCATTATTTCATTAACTAAATTCAGAGCCGTTAACAACATAACCACCATTATTTCATTAACTAAATTCAGAGCTGTTAACAACATAACCATCATTATTCCATAAATAACTTAATTCAGAGCCGTTAAGAACATAACCACCATTATTTAATTAACTAAATTCAGAGCTGTTAACAACATAACCATCATTATTCCATAAATAACTTAATTCAGAGCCGTTAAGAACATAACCATCATTATTTCATGAGCTAAATTCAGAGCCATTAACAACATAACCATCATTATTTCATTAACTAAATTCAGAGCCATTAACAACATAACCATCATTATTTCATGAGCTAAATTCAGAGCCATTAACAACATAAACATCATTATATCATGAAACTAAATTCAGAGCAGTTAACATAACCACCATTATTTCATTAACTAAATTCAGAGCTGCTAACAACATAACCATCATTATTCCATTAATAACTAAATTCAGAGCCATTAACAACATAACCATCATTATTCCATTAATAACTAAATTCAGAGCCGTTAACAACATAACCACCATTATTTCATTAACTAAATTCAGAGCCATTAACAACATAACCATCATTATTTCATGAGCTAAATTCAGAGCCATTAACAACATAAACATCATTATATCATGAAACTAAATTCAGAGCAGTTAACAACATAACATCATTATTTCATTAACTAAATTCAGAGCTGCTAACAACATAACCATCATTATTCCATTAATAACTAAATTCAGAGCCATTAACAACATAACCATCATTATTCCATTAATAACTAAATTCAGAGCCGTTAACAACATAACCACCATTATTTCATTGACTAAATTCAGAGCTGTTAACAACATAACCATCATTATTCCATTAATAACTAAATTCAGAGCCGTTAACAACATAACCATCATTATTTCATTAACTAAATTCAGAGCTGTTAACAACATAACCATCATTATTCCATTAATAACTAAATTCAGAGCCATTAACAACATAACCATCATTATTTCATTAGCTAAATTCAGAGCCATTAACAACATAACCATCATTATTCCATTAATAACTAAATTCAGAGCCATTAACAACATAACCATCATTATTTCATTAACTAAATTCAGAGCCATTAACAACATAACCATCATTATTTCATTAACTAAATTCAGAGCCATTAACAACATAAACATCATTATATCATGAAACTAAATTCAGAGCAGTTAACAACATAACATCATTATTTCATTAACTAAATTCAGAGCTGCTAACAACATAACCATCATTATTCCATTAATAACTAAATTCAGAGCCGTTAAGAACATAACCACCATTATTCCATTAATAACTAAATTCAGAGCCATTAACAACATAACCATCATTATTCCATTAATAACTAAATTCAGAGCCGTTAACAACATAACCACCATTATTTCATTAACTAAATTCAGAGCTGTTAACAACATAACCATCATTATTCCATTAATAACTAAATTCAGAGCCGTTAAGAACATAACCATCATTATTTCATTAACTAAATTCAGAGCTGTTAACAACATAACCATCATTATTCCATTAATAACTAAATTCAGAGCCATTAACAACATAACCATCATTATTCCATTAATAACTAAATTCAGAGCCGTTAAGAACATAACCATCATTATTTCATTAACTAAATTCAGAGCTGCATCATTATTCCATTAATAACTAAATCCAGAGCAGTTAACAACATAACCATCATTTCATTAACTAAATTCAAAGCTGTTAACAACATAACCACCATTATTCCATTAATAACTAAATTCAGAGCCGTTAAGAACATAACCATCATTATTTCGTTAACTAAATTCAGAGCTGCATCATTATTCCATTAATAACTAAATCCAGAGCAGTTAACAACATAACCATCATTTCATTAACTAAATTCAAAGCCGTTAACAACATAACCACCATTATTTCATTAACTAAATTCAGAGCTGTTAACAACATAACCATCATTATTCCATTAATAACTAAATTCAGAGCCGTTAAGAACATAACCATCATTATTTCGTTAACTAAATTCAGAGCTGCATCATTATTCCATTAATAACTAAATCCAGAGCAGTTAACAACATAACCATCATTTCATTAACTAAATTCGGAGTCGTTAACAACATAACCATCATTATTTCATTAACTGAATCCAGACCCATCAAGAACATAACCATTATTATTTCTACTTTTTTTAAAATAAATACGGCTAATATTGTTTATTGACAGACAAACAGGAAAATCAACAAAGACGAAAGAATCTCCACGGAAAAGGTAACATTGAAAACTTCATGAATTCCCCTCTCTCTCTCTCTCTCTCCCTCCCTCTCTCCCCCTCCCTCACCCCCCCCTCCACCCTTCCTCTCTCCCCCTCCCTCCCCTCTCCCCCCCCCCCCGCGTGCATGTTAAAGATGAATATGTAGAATAGGATTTGGTTTTATTCTGTCATGTGTATGTGCTTACATTTACGTTTGATGTATTTTTAAGATTAGTATGTAAAATGGGCTTAGGCTTGATTTTATTATGTGTATTGGCTTCAAATTTAAAATGTGCACATGTTATGAGTATGTAAACTAGGATTATTAGTCTTTATTTTGTGATGAGTTAAGTTTTACTTATGTGCATGTTAAAGATGAGGACTAGAAAGTAGGTTTAGGCTTGATTTCGTCATGAGCAGTATTTACTTTTTAATATGTGTATTCGCATTGCAAACAATATGACTAGGTCTGCTTTTGTTACGAGTGTGTGTTTACTTTTTAATTTGTTCATGTTAAAAATGAATAATGTAATGTAGGAGTAGGCTTCATGTTGCCATGGATACATGTATTTACATTTTAAACTGTGCATGCTAAGATGAGTAGGTAAAGTAATACTATGTTTGACTTATTATGTGCATGGGTTTCTTTTCAAATAAGTACATTTTAATGATGAATATATAAAGTATGATTGAGGTATTTTTTTTTTTGTTTTGTGCACTTCTCTATTTTTGAATGTTTAAAGATGAGTGTGAAAAGTAGGAATGGGTTTTATTTTCCTGTGTGTATGCGCTTACTTCACACATTTAGACTGAGTTCTGCCTTCGTGTTGTCCAGATTGGACTACTGTAATTCGATGTATGCTGGGCTTCCAGCAGAACAGATTTCGCGCTTACAGAGAGTGCAGAACAGTGCTGCTCGGCTTGTGCTTGGCAAAAGAAAGCGTGATCACATCACACCTCTTTTGGCTGAGCTCCACTGGCTTCCTGTCAAATTCCGCTGGCAGTTCAAGATGGCTACTCTCGCTTTTCGTCACTTTGACAAAACTCTTCCTCACTACCTCTCTTCTTCCTTCTGCACCTACCAAAGCTCTCGTACTCTTCGTTCTTCTTCCCAGAAACTTCTTAAAGTTCCTAAGCGGTCCTTGAAATCTTCGGGTGAGAGGGCGTTTAGTTTTGTTGCACCAAACGTTTGGAATTCTCTCCCTGACCATACCCGTAACCAGTCCACTCTTCCTTCCTTCAAGTCCCAACTAAAGACCCACTTCTTCAGGAAAGCTTTCTCTCTGCAAAGTCTATGATCCTTTCCCCACTCTTGTTTTCCAGCTCATTGAAGACGTTGAGTATGAGGTTAACGCGTGCGCGTGTGTGTGTATGGGGTGGGGGTGGGGAGTAGGGGGGCAGGGGTGGGGATGGGTGGGGTGGGGAGGAGTGGGGGGATGGTTGGGGTGGTGGTGTTGAAGGGAGGTGGGTGTTAGTGTGTTGTGTTATGATTATATGCAATGCATTCTCTAATATGTATTCATTTTCATAGAGATGTACGGTGAGGATGCGTGGGCCAGTTTGTTAGAAATGTTTGTACGAATGGTGAGTGAAAAGCGCATTGAGTTGCTTTGCAAGATTATGCGCTATATAAGCATTATTAATTATTTATTATTTTGAATGTTAATAATGAATATAGTTAATAATAATAGGTTTGATTTTGTTATTGATGTGTTACAATATAGGGATGGGTTTTTTTTTTGGCATGCTTTATATTACTTTGTATGTGTTTATTTTCGTTTTCCATTTTCTACTTTTATATATGTATTCTGTCCAGAGGGCTGGATGTAAAAAAGCATGTTATTGCTTACTCTATTACCCTCTATAAATAAAATTCATTCAATTCATTCTCCTCCCCTCCCTCCTCCCATCTCTCCCCCCCAATCCCTCCCTCCCTCTCCCCTCCCTCCCCCCCCCCCTCCCTCTCCCTCTCCCTCCCCCCCCTCCCCCACTCCTCTCCCCCCCTCACTCTCCCCTCCCCTTCCCTCTCTCCCCCTCTCCTCTACTTCCCCCCTCTCTCTCCCCCCCCCCTCCCTTCTCTCTCCCCCCTCCCTCCCTCTCTCTCTCCCCCTCCCCTCCCTCTCTCTCTCTCCCCCTCCATTCCTCTCTCTCTTCCCTCCCTCTCTCTCTCTCTCTCTCCCCCTCTCTCCCTCCCTCCCTCCCTCCCCCTCTCTCTCTCTCTCTCCCTCTCTCTCTCTCTCTCTCCTCCCTCCCTCCCTCCCTCCCTCCCTCCCCCCCCCTCTCCCTCCCTCCCTCCTCCCTCCCTCTCTCCCTCCCTCCCTCCCCCTCTCTCTCTCTCTCTCTCTCTCTCTCCCTCCCTCCCTCCCTCTCTCTCTCTCTCTCTCTCTCTCCCTCTCTCTCTCTCTCTCTCTCTCTCTCTCTCTCTCTCTCCCTCCCTCCCTCCCTCCCTCTCCCTCTCTCCCTCCCTCCCTCCCTCCCTCCCTCCCTCTCTCTCTCTCTCTCTCTCTCTCTCTCTCTCTCTCTCTCTCTCTCTCTCTCTCTCTCTCTCTCTCTCTCTCTCTCTCTCTCTCTCTCTCTCTCTCTCTCTCTCTCTCTCTCTCTCTCTCTCAAGCAGAGAACTGTAAAAAAAACCACCGGCATGTCTGATTTGAAATAGGGCAAGGGAAAGGGCATTAGGTCTATAAGGACTGGCAGCTATTTGCAGAAAATGAGGCCAGACAGTATAGTATGACAGGCAGAGGAAGAGAGAGAGAGAGGGAGAGAAATGAAATAAAGCATAATGTTTGGCTGTGGGATGGGGGAAACTGACAGCCACGTCTGCATTCCTTTGTGCATGTCTGATATCCACACTGATAATTATCATAAACTTTATTTTCATCCACTACTAGTACTCTCTCTCTCTCTCTCTGTCATGTGTTTGTGCACTATTTGTGCATGTTAAAGATGAGTATGAAAAGTAGGATTATTTTGGGGGTTTTCTCCGTTACAGGCCTACTCTTAACTTATGCACGTTCAAAATCAGTATAGTTAATAATATTAGGTTTGATTTTGTTATTGTCGTGCTACTATATAGGGTTGTATTTTGCATTCTTTACATTGCTTTGTCTGTGCTCATTTTCCTTTTCCATTTCTACTTTTTTATTTGTAACTTTTTTTCCAGAGGGCTGGATGTAAAAAAGCATGTTATTGCTTATTCTATTACCCTCTATAAATAAAATTCATTCAATTCAATTCAATTCTCTCTCTCTCTCTCTCTCTCTCAAGAAAACTTCAAGTTTTCAAGTTTTCTCTCTCTCTCTCTCTCTCTCTCTCTCTCTTAGTAGAGGGGAGAGGAGAGGGGTAGAGGGGAGGGAGGGAGGTGGGGGAGAGTATGTGTGTGTCCAATTAACTTTTTTCCCCTGTGGTACACGCATTTTTGAATTCTGATGTATTCTAGATTGTTGATTGCATGCCATGTATATATATCGCAATGTTTATGCATGACACTATTGATTGTAATTTGTTATTGTCAGACACTTTGAGCTGTATTTATCAGGATATTGCGCCATATAAATATTATTCATTATTATTAGTAGTAAAAATCCTTATTTTAAGATGGGAAGGGGAGGCAGTTCCTCACGGAGACGTTTCAATGTAAAGACAACAGCAAATAAAAACAACATAACTTGAAACATTAAAGTCAAACGTCTTATGCATCTTTGCTTGTTTTCAAACCGTGTTAACACCTTGACTGCCACCAGGGTATTATGTACTGACCTGATGACATCACTGATGATGTCATCAGATGAAGAGGAATAACCCTGATATGCTGGCTTTTGCTCTTGCACAGCCAAGAGGTCTATATCCCCAGACCATTTTGCCAGATTGTCTCTATCAGTTGTCTTTTTCATGGCATGATTTGCCCAATGGTTTTTTCTTAGATTTTCTCTGGCAGTGAAGGGGTTAAAACATGAATGATAAACAAGAAAACAACAAAGTGAACGCCTCAAAGCAACACCAACTTCCACCACTCACTGACGCAGCATAGTCGAACACCAGCTCTCCCTCATCTGACTGGTTCACAAGCTGAGCACATAACGAACAATTGCGACATAATACATCCACAACAAAAAGTACAATTTTTTTAATTTTAAGTGTCACTTTTTTTCACAGAATGAGACCCCTACGCTTTATAATATAACTAATAAAACAGGTTTTTTTAAAACACTATAGTACGGTGTTAAAAATTTCGGTAAAGGTCAAGATGTGCCCCCCCTACATTTCTCGGTTAATTGTATTTTTTCATTTTTGCCTTTCTTACCATACATAAAGCTGTATTTTAGGAACATTTTTAGCTAATAACCTTTTTGGAATACTAACCCTAGCCCTAACCCTAACCCTAACCCTACCCCCCCACCCTATAAGACGGAAAAACGCAACGAACCACAACTGTGACAAATCGCTGTGTACTGCAGTACATAGTGGGGGGGGGTGGGGGGTAGGGTTAGGTTTAGGGCTAGGGTTAGGGATAGGGATAGGGTTAGTATTCCAAAAAGGTTATTAGCTAAAAATGTTCCTAAAATACACCTTTATGTATGGTAAGAAAGGCAAAAAATATAATTCAGTAAAGGTCAAGATGTGCCACCCCCCCTACCTATCTCGGTTAATTGTATTTTTCCGTTATTGCCTTTCTTACCATACATAAAGCTGTATTTTAGGAACATTTTTAGCTAATAACCTTTTTGGAATACTAACCCTAACCCTAACCCTAGCCCTAACCCTAACCCTACCCCCCACCCTATAAGACGGGAAAACGCAACGAACCACAACTGTGACAAATTGCGGTGTACTGCAGTACATAGTGGGGGGTAGGGTTAGGTTTAGGGGTAGGGTTAGGGTTAGGGTTAGGGTATTCCAAAAAGGTAATTAGCTAAAAATGTTCCTAAAATACAGCTTTATGTATGGTAAGAAAGGCAAAAACGGAAAAATACAATTAACCGAGAAATGCATGGGGGGGTGGCACATCTTTACCTTTACCCAAAATTCTTATATCGGTATGGTAATATCCAGCAGTTTATGATTTTACGTATTATATTTGATAGATAACACCTCATCACCAAACCAACTTTGGCTTAAATCCATCCGTCATCTTTGAAATAATCAGTAAAAAGACAGGTAATATTGTCGGTGAAATTCAAAAACCTTGTATCTCGATTTTTATTATTTTTTAGTTAGATACATAGTCTGCTCTCTATATTTTCCCCGCCACCTTCCACCAAACGCTCGAATCTCTAACGACTTTCTACCTAGGGTAAATGAGGTTGTGAACATAGAAGAAAAATTCGGAAGTCCCAAATTCAGATCTAGTTAAGGGCTAAAACCTTGTATCTTCGTTCTTTTCAAGTCTAAAAAATAATAATTTAAAAGCAATTTTAACAAAATGCAGGACTAAACTCGCAATGTCTTGAACAACATATTCATCATAGTTAATCAATTGTGGTCAACGCGGTTAAATGTTAAAACATGGTGTGTTTTTGAATTTTTCTCAAAACTACCAAAATTGAGATACAAGGTTTTTGAATTTCACCGACGATATGCAAGTCTCACTCACAGGGATTATGTCAACATGGCTTGCCGTTTGGTGCGTCTGACACCACGGGTCACATCTCTAGCAGCCTAAGCAACTATCCCTCCAAGTTTTGTTAACATTGGATAAGTAGTTTAGGTAAACCAACAACAAAGAAAAAACAAGAAAAAACCACCAAACAGTAAAGGTTTATTAAACTTGACATATTTTTTGTTTTATCCAGCAACAAGTGGTTGTAGGCCGTGACTCATTCTGATTCTAAAGGAAACGTAATTAATTAGAGGGGATAGCGATCAGTAGGCCAAGGGGAGGAAATGCAGACTGCACAACCAGCCACAAACCCTGCTCTGATTGGTCGAGGCCTTGCCCTGACCCCATGACCCCCCGTGACCTTCTGGTGACCGACTTCTTGCAGCCTGGCTCACCGGAGATCAATGTCAAAACATGGACTTTTTAACGAGCAAAGTCTCATCTATGTAATGAACATTTGGTGTGCGTGCGTGCGTGCGTGCGTGTGTGCGTGCGTGCGTGCATGCGTGTGTGTGTGTGCGTGCATGCGTGTGTGTGTGTGTGTGTGCGTGTGCGTGCGTGCAAGCATGCATGTGTGTGTGTGTGTGTGTGTGTGCCTGCCTGACGCGGCATCATGTTGGGGATCCACAGGGAGACCTGACTGGCTGGGTCAAAAAAAGTAAGTTTTAGTTTTTGTGTGTTTTTATTTCCTTTCTTGTCCGACCAGGTACCTCGACCGGTATAATGCCGATGAATCAAAGAGTTGATTGTGGGCACTCGTCTGGAAGAAACAAAAACTATGACCAAGGTAAACCACACAGGCGCTCACTTCAATATCAGGCATCAGAATAGCCTGAAGTTCAATTCTCTGAAAACCTAAATGGGCATCATGGCCCTAGACTACAGAGGGACAACACTTAAATCAGTTGCCAACATGACCGAAAAATGCTTTATGCAGCGATAAATCACTTTTAAAAAATGCTAATACTTTTAACAGAAAAAAATAACACTCAAGTTAAACACAAAACCTCTTGACAGTTAGAAGCCAATCCTCTGTCAGAAATTCTCAATCCTCTGAAATTTTTTAATTCCTCGGACAAATTCTGATGCCTGCAATATCCTGTGAGAACACATACTACGAAAGCAAAACGAAAAACGACGAACGACGTAAATACTATGACACATGGAAAATACACTCACATCCGTATCCTACGAAGAACACACTACACAGGCAAAACGAAAACGACGAACGACGTAAATACTATGACACATGGAAAATACACTCACATCCGTATCCTACGAAGAACACACTACACAGGCAAAACGAAAACGACGAACGACGTAAATACTATGACACATGGAAAATACACTCACATCCGTATCCTGCGAAGAACACACTACACAGGCAAAACGAAAACGACGAACGACGTAAATACTATGACACATGGAAAATACACTCACATCCGTATCCTACGAAGAACACACTACACAGGCAAAACGAAAACGACGAACGACGTAAATACTATGACACATGGAAAATACACTCACATCCGTATCCTACGAAGAACACACTACACAGGCAAAACGAAAACGACGAACGACGTAAATACTATGACACATGGAAAATACACTCACATCCGTATCCTACGAAGAACACACTACACAGGCAAAACGAAAACGACGAACGACGTAAATACTATGACACATGGAAAATACACTCACATCCGTATCCTACGAAGAACACACTACACAGGCAAAACGAAAACGACGAACGACGTAAATACTATGACACATGGAAAATACACTCACATCCGTATCCTGCGAAGAACACACTACACAGGCAAAACGAAAACGACGAACGACGTAAATACTATGACTTATAGCAAATACACTCACGTCCGTATCCTGCGAAAAACACACACTCAGACCTGTTTACCCCCTACACAAGTCTTGAGTAGTCTGGATAGCTGAAATGAGTAGTTTTGGTGAGAAATGAGTAGTCCTCTACATTAAGTCATCAAATAGTGTTCACTGAAAATGAGTAATTAGAGCACTGTTTTCAATTTTGAAGAGTAGTAGAGGTCCAATCTGAGTAGAATACTACTCGAAAAGATAAGAGTAAACAGGTCTGCGTGACACTACACAAGCAAAGCAAAAACGACAAACAACGTAAATACCACGACACATGGGGCATGCACTCACTTCCATATCCTGTGCGAAAGACGCGCGTGGACAGGTACCCCCCACAGGTGGTGTTCCGCAGGGTGGGGCACAGGGTGCCGCAATGTTCCTCAGAGATGCTGCCGTGCTTTCCGTAGCTCTCCCCGCACCAGCACTCCTTGCCATACTGCAGGCCCGCAAAGTTGAACCCTGCAAAATAATGATAATAATTCCCCCGTGAGGATAAGTCTTTTGCATAAATAGTTCCCCCACCTTCTGGAAGTTTCTGTGCTTGTAACTTCCTCTAATCTGTCACTCTCTTTGACTCTGCCTTTTCCCTTTGCTTACTGTCATCTACTATCTTTCTGCCCTTACCGGTCCATTCTCCTGCCTTTCAAAAGCATTTCCTCCAGCCGAAGTCGGACTTGCTGGGCCTAACTATTTCTTAGTTAGGCGCATAACGGCAACATGACGCATCTGCGCTCATAATTGACAGGAAACTGTCTGAGCAAACGAATAATAATAATGATAATAGTGAAGCATTTACATAGCGCACTCCTCCACCCATTCCCAATGTGGATGTCTATGCACTTAACAATTTTTATTTTTTTTTAAACAAGAAGTTCAACAAAGACATATGCAAAATAAGCATATACACACACACACACCCCACCCCACACCATTACCATCATCACACTCACCACCACTCACACCACCCAAAAACACAATACATGATACAATGTCACTGAAATAGCTCTCCTTTCCAATAAATACATTTGTGATATTTGTTAGTCGTTTACATTTTTTCCCGTCCTGTAAAAACACACCAGTATTTCTTCATTTTCCCTTCATTCCCCCTCCACCCCCACCCCCCTTCAAAATCTGTCTGTCTGTCTGCCTATCTGTCTGTCTGTCTGTCTCTCTCTCTCTCTCTCTCAACCCTGGGCTTGCCACAAGGGCTTTATAAGCTAATGACAATAAAATTGTTGAGTGTGTTGAGTGTTGAGTGTCTCTCTCTCTCTCTCTCTCTCTCTCACATCTCTCTCTCTCTCTCTCTCTCTCTCTCCCTCTCTCTCTGTCTCTCAGTAAATTGTTATGGGGTTTGATTACATAAATCTCCTTTTCTTGTGACTTAAGTCTATGGTCTACTGACTCTTTCATACACTTTCCCTCCCTCTCTCCCTCCCTCCCTCCCTCCCCTCCCCCTCTCTTCTCTCTCTGGGGTTTAAATAAATTCATTTATAGGCCTCTGCAACTAGGGTTGTTAACGCCCTTGACAGTGAGAGTGATTTTGTTTCTTGCTGGTCAGTACTGACAAGGGCATTCACTCTTGCGAAAGGCAGCCATTTCGTGGCATCAAATAGGGGTTATTGGCGAGTTATCCCCCTGTCTGGTCAGTACTGAACCATCTTCCCCCACCCTCCAAGGGCATTCACTCTTGCAAAAGGTGTTCGTTGCAGACCCCAATAGGAGGAAGTGATTGAATAGTCTCCAGATTGGAAGAGAGCTCACGAAGGTCAACTGAGCTACCACGATTCAGCCCAGTTGTCTTGGAAACCTTTTTTTCAATAACTGCTGGAGCCAACTACTTCAAGTACTAGTACTCCTTCCAATATGTGTGTGTGTGTGTGTGTGTGTGTGTGTGTGTGTTGTGTGTGTGTGTGTGTGTGTGTGTGTGTGTTATGCGTGCGTGCGTGCATGTGTGTGTGTGTGCTTGTGTGTGTGTGTGTGTGTGTTCTGTGTGTGTGTGTGTGTGTGTGTGTGTGTGTGCATATTGTGTCTGTGAGTGTTTCAAAGCTGATTGTAAAGCGCTTTGTTCTATGATAAAAGCACTTACAGTGGAGATACTGATAACTCAAAAACGGATT
>CM065682.1:76081378-76093878 GCA_017654935.2 Phymorhynchus buccinoides | reverse complement strand
ACTGTTGAGATTGTTAAGCATTGCCTGTATGAAAAAGAGCTCAATACAAACTAATACATTTGTACAAAAGTTCAGCATCTGCCTACCTTGAGTCTCTTGTCTGTTACAATGCTTTCAGCGCCTAAGCCACAAACCTTTCTGCAGGATCAAAGAGTTTCACAGAAAACATACGCTGAGCACTCTCCTTCAAGTTTGTGTGTTTGTTTTCTTGTTTCGCTTTATGGTTAACTGCCTGCGCTCTCTCTCTCTCTCTCTCTCCCTCCCTCCCTCCCTCTCTCTCTCTGTCTCTCTCTCTCTCTCCTCTCCTCCTCTCTCTCTCTCTCTCTCTCTCTCCTCCCTCTCCCTCCTCCTCTCTCTCTCTCTGTCCCTCCCTCCCTCCCCTCTCCCCCCTCTCCCCTCTCTCTCTCTCCAGGGGTGGATCTGGGGAGGGGGGGGGGGTCCTGTGCTTCCAGACCCCCCCCTCCCCCCCTTCAAACCCAAGATGTACTTTATGCAAGTGTGAAAAAATAAGAAAATGACTACATTTTTGCCTAAATACCATTGTGTTTTTGTTTGTGGCTCAAGCCACAAAACAAACCTATAACTCACTTTGTCGGTCTGTCGGTCTGTCTGTCTGTCGGTCTGTCGGTCTGTCGTTCCAAAATTGTTTGCACTTCAAATCGAGGCTACACTTCTGGCCGCTCTTTAAAATGATGTATTTTAAAAGCGTACAAAATAATAAACATATGTAATACAGACACTACAACAGACACGACGAGTATGCGGTGCTTCTTTTTGATGAGTATAAGTAGGATACATAGTTTTAAATGTTTTCCAAAAGATATAAAAAGTTACGAAATGGTGCAGAGATAACATTCTGGTTTACAGATTAAAATTATTGAAAATCCAGGGGAGGTAACTCATGATTGGAGTGGTAAAAATAGACCGCGTGCCACAAACTATTATTGCGATTTCGCGCTTGTTTTTACCATAAGGCGCACCCTTCAAACTTTACACAAAATGAAGATGTTATTCTTATATTTTCTCACTACATTATTAGTCACATTAAGGCCCAGGGGATGTCAGTCTGAGAAAAAAAAAAGCATTGCCCTATAATCTGAAAAATATGGTAATCACTAAATTGATACATTTTCCGGGGGTCAAAAGCCCCCCCTGGGCCCTCAAATGGGCATTGCCCCTTAACCCGGAACCTATGCAGCTCCCTGGACCCCCAGCAGAAATACTCCTTAAGAATCATTTGGTCTGCCCCTGCTCTCTCTCTCTCTCTCTCTCTCTCTCTCTCTCTCTCTCTCTCTCTCTCTCAATCTCTCTCTCTCTCTTGCTCTCTCTCTCTCTCTTTCTCTCTCTCTCTCTCCTCTCTCTCTCTCTCTCTCACTACTCTCTCTCTCACTCTCTCTCTCACTCTCTATCTCACTCTCTCTCTCCCTCTCACTCACTCTCTCTCTCACTCTCTCTCTCTCTCTCTCACACACTCTCTCTCTCACTCTCTCTCTCTCTCTCTCTCTCACTCTCACTCACTCTCTCTCTCTCTCTCTCTCTCTCTCTCTCTCTCTCTCTCTCTCTCTCTCTCTCTCTCTCTCTCTCTCTCTCTCTCTCTCTCTCTCGGGCTGTATTTTGCATTATTATATTGCTTTGTCTGTGCTTTTTCCTTTTCCATTTCTACTTTTATATTTGTAATTTTTATTCCAGAGGGCTGGATGTAAAAAAGCATGTTATTGCTTATTCTATTACCCTCTATAAATAAAATTCATTCAATTCAATTCTCTCTCTCTCTCTATCTCTCTCTACCCCTCTCGTGCTCTCTCTCTCTCTCCCTCTCATTCTCTCTCTCTCTCTCTCTCATTCTCTCAATCTCTCTCTCTTGCTCTCGCCCTCTTTCTCTCTCTCTCTCTCTCTCCCTGTCCTGCTCTTTCTCTCTCTATTTTCCTCTCGAGCTTTCTTTCTCTCTCTCTCAATCTCTCTCTCTCTCCCTCTCTTCTCTCTCTCTCAATCTCTCTCTTTCTCCCTCCTCTCCCTCTTCTCTCAATCTCTCTCTCTCCCTCATTCTCTCTCAATCTCGCTCTCTTTCTCTCTCTCTCTCCTGTCCCCCCTCCCTCCCTCATAAACAGTAGCAACAGAAGCAGCAACCTCGCCAGCATCATTAGCACTTACAAACGGCACCGTTACATACGTTAATGGCAGTGCAGCACACAAAGTGATACTTATCTAGCGCCGTGCATTCAAACAAAAATCTTGGTTGCATCTTAACTCATTCGCATCGCAACGATTTTAAATTATTAAAAAAACTCACAAATCACTCCAGCCATACACACAAACAGAACGTACATAAACAAAAGGAGAAATGAAAGAAGATTACAGGATTTTACTTCAGGTTTATTAGACATAGGGAAGTGGTGTAGATCAGACTTTTTTTATATATAGACTTTGGTCTGCCCCTGCGCTCTCTCTCTCTCTCTCTCTCTCTCCCTCTCGCACTCTCTCCCTCAGAGAGAGTGAAGCCCCCAGAGAAAAAGATATATAAAGTCTAGACTTTATATAGAAAACCTCTCTACACCGATTGGTTTCCCCCAAAACAAACCACTACAAAAGCAAAGTCAGAGGCAAAATTGTGGTCTTAAGGGAGCGAAGCGAGTTCAGAAGTGACCAAGGTATGGTGTGCACACAGATTTACTTCCCTTGAAGCAAATGCATCAAATCGACAGCTATCTATTAATTCCGGACTTATATGGCCAGAACGACTTGAATGAGTTAACTGACAAGAGGGGAGTACAGTCAAACCTCTATTATATGACCCTCCGTTAAAATACCTCCTCTCATTTAAGACCAATTTTCTTGGAAACGTATGCTGAACTCTTCTAATAAAAATTACCTCCATTACAAGACCCCCTCTCTCCCCATGGGGATACCGGGGGGGTCTTTCGTAAAAACATCGTTCCCCCACCTTCTGGAAGTTCTGGGCTTGTAACTTCCTCTAATCTGCCACTCTTTGACTCTGCCTTTTCCCTTTGCTTTCTGTCATCTACTATCTTTCTGACTTATTGGCCCATTCTCCTGCCTTTAAAAAAAAAAAAAAATCTTCCAAATATTTGTCCTCCCTTGAGCTCCTCTGAAATCGGAATGTGTGGGCTGTACGCAGCAGGGAGACCAGTGAAAACTGAAAATCGGACACATACGTACCTTACCCATTATGGCATGGGAACGCAGAAGAAGAAAAAGAAGACCCGCTCCAATCATACATCTGTAATGTTAAAAATTCGTGACTTTCCTAGTGTTGCACTGCTTACCGGCATTGCCTCCAGGATCGTTCCCATCATCTGTATATCTACTAATATCCTATGTGTCTGTTCCAGACTCCAGGAGGACGTTAAGCGGAATTTCATTCAGACCCCCTCCAAGTTAAGACCATTTTTTCCTGACTTTTTGGAAGTGTTAAAATAGAGGTTTGACTGTGCCTTATATCCCAAAAATTATGGGAAGTTATTTTTTCGAGTGTGCATGTGTAGCTAGCTTCGTAGGAAGAAAGTGATTTTAATAGATATAAAGGTGATGGGAACGATCCTGGAGGCAATGCCGGTAAGCAGTGCAACACTAGGAAAGTCCTGAATTTTTAACAATACAGATGTATGATTGGAGTGGGTCTTCTTCTTCTTCTTCTATTCTGCGTTCCCTGAGGCCATAATGGGCAAGGTATGTATGTGGGAAAAGACCTAGAGGTGGGAAAAGAACGGGCGGGAATTGTGCGGGAGAGAAAAGTCTGTGTGCGGAAAATCCGGGTGGGGAAAAGTCCGGTAATCGTGCCCTACAACACCCAGTGCTCTTTTAAGTGCGGTCAGTACAGGGGAACCTCACTCTTAAAGACCTCGAAAAATCATCCAAAATAAAGTAAGGACCTGTAGGCCTAAGGATAATCTCCATCTTTTAGCCAACGATCTTGAAAGGAACACTTTCCCAGCATTGTGAACAATGTCTAGGCAGATACAAAAACTATGGCTGACAGATATACGCGTTTTTCTTCTTCGTAAAACGACACCAGGATAAAGAACGAGATTTCAGTTCAATTTCTCTTGACAACTCGCGGTGCATCGTTCGTCTGCTAAGCGGTCAGTTGAAACGGGAAGGTGGGGGAGGGGGGTAAGGTGGAGTAGGTGCTGAGCGTAAAAGTGCTGCTTCTGCGATCTATTTTGAGTATGGTCTTGCTGCTCAGGGCAGTTTTTGGCAACTGTCAGGACTTGTAAGGACCTTGAAGTGAATGTAAGCACTTGTAAGGCCTTACTTGGAGATTTCAATTGGTAAAGACTTATAACGACTGGTAAGGCGCCTATGAACCCTGTTAACCCTTTCAACGCCAGCCATTCCTCAGCCAAAATTTACCATTAAACTTACCCGGGTAGAGAAAAGATTTTGTCTGCAATATTCCTCTGTGACATGCATAAAATAGGGCCTGTCCTTACCTCCCAAAATTAAGAACATAAGGTCACTGGATACCAGACCCTCATTTGATGCCTTTTAATGACATGAGTGTTAAATCATTGTGGTGCCAAGAGGCGACAGTGGCGATGAAAGGGTGAAGTCGAAGTGGGAGGGAGTTGTATATTGGAGGTAATTTCAATACTTACAGAAAAGAAGGGCAATGTTTCAGAGAAGTAGGTCTTAATTGGGAGGGAGTCTTATAGTGTGTGTGTGTGTGGGGGGGGGGGGGGTCTTATAAGAGAGATTCTACTGTACAATCTAACATTTTGATTTTAACCTTTGGTTTAGCCCACCTCCTCTGATGCAGTGGTTGATGCACCGGTCCGGGGAATTCTCTTCCAGCTCCACAAAGCCCCCGTCCATGTCCCGCTCGTTGGTCTTGTCCCTGTGGCAGCCCAGGTACTCCCCCTGCCCCTCCCCTGCAATCACCGTCATCATCACCATCGTCATCATCATCATCATTATCATCATCATCATCATCATCGCAATCATCATCATCACCATCACAATCATCATCACCATCACCAATGCAATCATCATCATCACCATCATTATCATCATCATCAATCATCAATCATCAATCATCATCACCATCGCAATCATCATCATCATCACCATCATTATCATCATCATCACCATCGCAATCATCATCATCACCATCACAATCATCATCACCATCATCAACATCCAATCATCATCATCACCATCACAATCATCACCATCGCAATCATCATCATCACCCATCATTGCAATCATCATAATCATCACCATTGCATTCATCATCATCCATCACCATCGCATTCATCATCATCATCACCATTTATTGCAATCATCATCACCATCGCATTCATCATCATCACCATCACAATCATCATCATCACCATCATCATTACCATCATCATCATCACCATCATCATCATCACCATCATCATCATCAATCATCATCATCATCATCATCGCCATCTCAATCATCAATCATCACCATCGCAATCATCATCACCATTATCGCAATCATCATCATCATCGCCATCGCAATCATCATCACCATCGCAATCAATTCATCACTCCCCCCGTGGAGATACCAGGGGGGATGGGGTGTTTTTGCATAAATAGTTCCCCCACCTTCTGGAAGTTCTGTCTTTATAGCTTTCTTTAAACTGTCACTCTCTTTGACTCTGCCTTTTCCATTTGCTTACTGTCATCTACTATCCTTCTGCCTCACTGGTCCATTCTCCTGCCTTTTTTCTTTCAAGATTCTTAAATTCTTAAAAGATTTCTTCAGCCGAAAGTCGGACATGCTAGGCCTAGCTATTTCTTAGGCGCATAACAGCAGCATGACGCATCTACGCTCGCATGATAGCAAACTGTGTGAGCGAATGAAGAAGAAGAAGAAGAAGATACAGTATTAACACAGCGCTTTATCTTGATAGAAATCAAATCGAAGCAAGTGCACACGCACTAACTTTCGTAACACATTCACACAAAAACACGCCAAAGATGGACAGAGAAGTAACACGCACACATTTCAACATAAGAAGTCAAATGGCAGAAAACAGACCTAAAAACAAGAGAAAGGGGGAGAGGAGGGAAAGGGGGAGAGGAGGGAAAGAAGGAGTGAGCTTCGATTCATTGACAGAGGAAACAAATGGGTTTTGAGATTGGATTTGAAGACGGAGAAGGTCGGTCATTGATGGAGGGAGAGAGACAGGAAGTTTGTTCCAGGAAGATGGTCCTGAAACAGCAAAAGAGCGCCGACCAACAGTTGAAAGCTTATACCTAGGGATCTGGAGAGAAAGAGGTGCAAAATATTATCGCAAAGGTGAACAATCACCATCATCACCACCGCAATCATCATCGTCACTGTCGCAATCATCGTCATCATCACAATCATCATCGTCATATTCACAATCACCATCATCACCATTGCAACCATCATTGTCACCATCGCAACCATCATCGTCACAATCGCAATCATCATCATCGCCGTCATTACAATCATCATCGTCACAATCGCAATCATCAACATCATCATCATAATCGCAATCATCATTGTCACAATCGCAATCATCATCGTCATCATCACAATCGCAATCATCATCACAATCATCATCGTCATCATCGCAATCATCATTGTCACAATCACAATTGTCACCATCGCAATCATCACTGTCACTATCGCAACCATTATCGCAATCATCATCATCATCATCGCAATCATCATCGTCACAATCGCAATCATCATCATCACAATCACAATTGTCACCATCGTAATCCTCATCACAATCATCATCGCAATCAACCTCATCACAATCATCATCATCATCACACAAGAAAAGTAAAGTCTTTCTCTTTCCCTTCTTTCTTCCTTGAACCCCCCTGCACTCAGTGCCCCTTCCGTGCTGGTCGCATATGTGTGCAGTTGCACAGCCTAAACCCCAACACCCCCCCCCCCCCCCCCCCCCCCCCCACTAACCTTTGAGGGGACAGAAGCGGGGCAGGGTGCAGCGGGTACAGCCTGCGCTCGCTGTGCAGACAGGCCACGTCGGCCAGCTCCTGCTTGCAGCGCACCGTCTTGGCCCGGGTAATGGCCGACACCGCCTCCTTCCCCGTCACCTCGCACCGCGGCTCGTAGCGGGCGAAGCGGCGCGGGCTGTCATCGTCGCTGCCGTCGTCATTGTCGTTGTTGTTGTCGGCTGGTATGGGCTCCTCGTTCTGGTTGCCATCCAGTTTGTTGGAGGCGTGGTTGTTGGTGTCCGCTGCTCCGCCGGCTGCCGCGTCGTCGATTAAGTTCGGCAGGGGGGGCCCTTTGCCGCCGTTCTCGTTGTTCAGTTTGTCGTTGCTGCTGGAGCCTGGGTTGGACTTGCCCTGGAAGATGATAACACAGATCCTTATTTTTATTAGTAGTAGTAGTATTTTACAGACTAAAAGGCAATACTTTTTTTTTGGGTCCCTGGAATATCAAGGACAATACAGTTCGTCCTAACGTGGGAAAAGTGCAAAATCGGCCTAAGGTGGAAGGAAAAATGGGGTCTTGTACATTTCGTCCTGTCGACACAGAGACATAGACAGACAGACAGACAGGACAGACAGACAGACAAAAGAAGCAGTGGGATAGAGTTAAAAACTGTGCACAGTATAAAAAAAAAATCACCAAAGGAATGAATGATCCCCATACTCTGCAAAACACGTTTGTCTTTTTTAATTTGTTAAAAATAAATTTAAACTTTACAGACTATAAGGCGCTACTTATAGAGTCACCAACGGAGACCCCTATGTGACTGATAATACAGCAAGAAAATAAAGTAAGAGTTTCGTGTTAAATTTGGGGGCTGCGCCTTATAATCAGGTGCGCCTTCTACTCCGTAAAATACGATAGCTTGCAGAAAGAAAAGAGAAACCGACTATATATGCAAAAATTGAAGCAAGATCATCGCCCCCAAGAATAAAAAACACATAAAAAACAGCATTCTTTGTCAAATAACCGCTGCATTATTCAGCTCCTGGCAGTAAGCTTCATGCAAAACGCTTCGCTAAAAGCACCGCCGCCATAAAACACAAAGAACTGTTATGACTCTTGTTCACTTGTTCACTTGTTCACCAGCCTGTAAAATACTTTATCGGCTTTGTGCCACAAAGCAAAGTTGTTCCATAATAACAATAATATAATAACTAATAATGCTTATATACAAGAAAATAAAAAACACAAACGCCCATATATCTTAGTTTGCAGCGTCCCCAACTTCGTACAAACATTTCTAACAGACTGGTTCACAAATTCTCACCATACATCTCTATTAGAAAACACATTGCATATAATAACACAACACACTAACACCCACCTCCCTTCAAACCACCCCCCGACCCCCACCCCACCCCATCCCCCGCCACCCCCAACCCCATCCATCTTTCAGGATATTGATTATTTAATTCCCAGATCATGTACAGCATGAGAAAAAAACATCTACTATGCATAGTTATAAAACCGTGTGTGAGTTTTCAGTACCATCATGTATCAAATATTCAGGTTTGGCGATGGAGAAAAGACTGAAATACTTTATCGGCGTTGTTCCACAGAGCAAAGTTTTGTTCCATCTTTGAGGACATGATTATTTCATTCCGGATCACGTACACCTGGGAACTAGAGCATTTAAGAAGCCAGATCACCAGCCGCGCGGCAGTATTTTCGGCTGCAGTATTTCGCCTCGCAGCTGGTGAGAAACCTTTAAAGGCACACTGACGCACCAGTGATTAAGTCCCTTGGTTTTTTTTCTAGGGTAGGATGATGTGACCCACATATCAAATGCCCCCAACTTCAAATTGAGGCTGCTCTTTAAAATGATTTTTCGCTTTCAATTTGGGGGCATTTGTGTGGGAGTCAAACCACCGTGATTTTGACTCGTGACCTGGTGAGTCTTTAAGATATTACAACGTGAATACAGGCCCAAATGCTCGGCAGTATTTTCGGCTCCAGTGACCTTGACCTTTGACCTATGACCTTCATTTTTCAACTTGGCCTAGATATCCTTAGTACCTATCCGCATGCAAAATTTGAGCATCCTAGGTCCCTCCGTTCAAACGATGTCAACAATCAATCAACAATATTTATTGCCTTTAGCTTACAAAGCCCTTGTGGCAAGGGGGGGGGGGGGGCGGGGGCGGGGATATCCCGGGCGGGGGGGGAGGGGGGTCACAAAACTATCTAGCAAAAACCAAGAGAAATGAGGAAAAAATGAAAAAAATACAAAGAAAATAAACATGAAAATACCAAACCCAACTATCCTGTTATAATTGTATACATAGTTCAAACGATGTCGTATTCACATAAATAAATAATCAGATTTTTTCTCCTTTGAGCTCCTCCGAAAATCGGAATGTGTCGGCTGTACGTAGCAAAAACTGAAAACCGGAGACATACGTAGCTTACCCATTATGGCCATATGGCCTGGGAATGCAGAATAAGAAGATAGCCACATAGTCAGGAACAAACAGAATTCTCTGAAAACATTAACCAGCTTCGCTCTCTTCTAATCGCGGCTGGTAAACATCTACTATGCATAGTTATAACAGCGCGCAGGTTTTCATTACCATGTATGAGATATTCAGGTTTGGCGATGAAGACCAGACTGTAACATACTTTATCGGCTTTGTGCCACACAGCAAAGTTTTTTTCCATCTTTGAGGATATTGATTATTTCATTCCAGATCATATACACCCGGTAAACATCTACTATGCATGGTTATAACCGTGCGTGGGTTTTCGGTACCATGTATCAAATATTCAGGTTTGGGCGATTTGGGCAAATTTTATGGAGAACAGACTGTAAAATAGATTATCAGCTTTGTGCCACACAGCAGACTGTCTTTCCATCTTTGAGGACATCAGATATGATTATTTCATTCCAGATCATACACCTGAGACATGTACTATGCATAGATATTTGAGCTGACTACAGGGACACATATTAAATGATGACTGTTAGACCTGGTGAGAGATATTAAAGGAAACCTAAGACTAAAAGCATCTCTCTCTCTCTCTCTCTCTACTCTCTCTCTCTCTCTCTCTCTCTCTCTCTTCTCTCTCTCTCTCTCTCCTCTCCCTCTCTCTCTCTCTCTCCTTTCCCTTCTCCTTTCTGTATTTATCTGTCTGTCAATATGTATCAGCCTCTCTCTCTAGATCTCCTTTTCCTTCCTTTCATGTATGATTATATGTTTATTTATTTCTCTCTCTCTCTCTCTCTCACCCCTCCCCCCTCTTTCTCTCTCTCTCCCTATTTCTGTTTTCTCCTCTCTGTCTCTCTCTCTCTCTCTCACCCCCCCCCCCCCCCCACTGCACTCCCCCCCCCATTTCCATCTCTCTCTCTCTCTCTCTCTCTCTCCCCTCATCTCTCTCTCTCTCTCTCTCTCTCTCTCTCATGTAATTGACACAGTTCTCGGTAATTGACAAAGTTCTCGCAATAAACAGGCTTGCAAATTTGCCCCTCAGCAGCAAACCACATAATAAATCATAATTGTTTTCCGTGCGGACATATTATTTGCTTTGCGCGCATTGTGCAACGAACACCCCCACGCACAGATTCTAATAAAACCACCCACAGTCTAAACTCTCCTTTGTTCAACTGTCATTTGGGGGGAGGATGAATGCAAAAATGCCATTTCTTCTTCTTCTGCGTTCCCATTCCATATGGCCATAATGGGTAAGGTACGTATGTGTCTGGTTTTCAGTTTTCACTGGTCTCCCCGGGCTAGCGTACAGCCGACACATTCCAATTTCGGAAGAGCTCAAAGGAGAAAAATCTGACTATCTATTCATGTGAATACGACATCGTTTGAACTATGTATAAAACTATAACAGGACAATGAGAGACTTAGTGTGATTTTTCTCACACCAGAGGGCATGACGCTCGTATGGGGCTAATCCTCTCTATATTATTAGTTGGGGATAAAGAAAGAGAGAGAGACAGTGAGTGGTCCTACCATCACTCTCTCTCTCACTACGCCCAAGTAAGAAAATCGCGTGATAAGCCCCTAGTGCATTGACTGCCCTCTGGCGTGACAAATATCGCCATAGGTCGACCATTGGGTTTGCTATTTTCATGTTTATTTTCTTTGAATTTTTCCTTTGCCTCATTTCTCTTGATTTTTGCAAGATAGTTTTGAAAAAGTATTTGGAAGATTTGGGGGTTTTTTAAAGGCAGGAGAATGGAGCCAATAAGTCAGAAAGACAGTAGATGACAGAAAGTAAAGGGAAAAGGCAGAGTCAAAGAGAGTGACAGATTAGAGGAAGTTACAAGCACAGAACTTCCAGAAGGTGGGGGAACTGTTTTATGAAAGACCCCCGTATGGGTGGGGGGGGGGGGGGGGGGGCAGGGTCGTCCAGCTCCCCGTATGGAGGCACGAGGCATCCACCCACTGTCTAAACCCTCCTATTTGTTCAACTGTCATTTTTGGGAGGCTGAATACAAAAAACGACAAATGAATGTTTACTCTATAATTGTGTCCCACGATAACAGGTTTGGTCCATCGCTTATTCCTTGTCATCCCCTCCACCCTCCCTCTCTGCCCCCCCCCCTTCCCCTACCCCCCCCCCCCCATCATTTCTTCCTTTTCATCGCACTCCCCCCCCCCTCCTCCTCTTTGTCCCCCCTTGCTTTCCCATAACCCCAACATTTTTGAAAAGCACAAGACTAAAAGCAAAAAAAAGAATATAAATATAATAATGCCCCCAGGACATTAAAGCGAATTTTAACCACCGCTAATTACGTTTCGAGAGCTTTGAAAAGAAAAAAGAAAATACAGGGTCGAGTTTCTCTAGATAACGGTTGCCTCGCGAATAACGCTCACGGCAAACGGGGCCTAAGAAACACGTTAGAAAGCGTTTGCGGAAGAATATTACAAGCTCTTGTCTGATTGGTCCAATTTTTAAATTATTTTAACCAAACTTTAATGGACCAATCAACAACAAGATATGTATTCACCCCATGCTAGTCACGTGATATTTCCCACAATCCTTCAAATAGTTCGTGGCTTGCTACCTAGATGACAGCCACAAAACGTTTTTGGCGAACGTCGGCGAAAGAGGTGTTTCTTAGTACCGTTTTTGCTGATTTGCGCTCACGCTACGCAACGTTAGCCCTGGTGAAACGGACCCTGGGTATTGCGTTTCGTTTGTTCAGTCACCCCCCACCCCCACCCCCAATGTTCTACCCTCGCTGTTGCTGCATTTTGACACATTAGAACAAGCTAAGAACTGAACAAAAAGCGTAACTCTTGAATAGAAATATTTGCTCCATCAAGTCCGCCTTAAAGCCCCACTAGACCCACTAGTTTCAAAATCACGGGTTTCACGTGTTTTCCCTCTTGCATAGCTGAAAAGAAATCTTGTTTTGACCAAGCCTGACTCCCATATAAATGCCCCCAAATTCAAACCGAAACATCATTTTAAAGAGCAGCCTCAATTTGAAGTTGGGGACATTTGAATGTGGGACACAGCTACCCAGTACAAAAGGGACTTAATCGTGGTGAGTCAGCGT
>CM065682.1:76076378-76078878 GCA_017654935.2 Phymorhynchus buccinoides | reverse complement strand
TTTTGACTTAAGCGATTTTCACTGTATTCAATTCAGTCCAATGGTCAACCTATGGCGATATTTTTCACGCCAGAGGGCAGTCAATGCACTAGGGGCTTATCACGCGATTTTCTTACTTGGGCGTAGTGAGAGAGAGAGTGATGGTAGGACCACTCACTGTCTCTCTCTCTTTCTTTATCCCCAACTAATAATATAGAGAGGATTAGCCCCACACGAGCGTCATGCCCTCTGGCGTGAGAAAAATCGCACTAAGTCTCTCATTCAAATCAAACTTTATTAATCCCTTTAAAGGAAACTAAAGCGTACAAACTAAGCCTTTGCAACAATGTGTTTAAAGCAAAACGAATTACAAGTTTTTTTTGGGGGGTTTTCCACATAAAATTGTACCATCAATAACTCCTACATTTGGCTTCATTTTTTTCTTCCAGCTTGCAACTTGAACAAATGTTAGTTTTACTTTCATTGTGTGTGCGTGTGTGTTTTTTAGTTGTACTTTCGACCTTTTCCTTCCCTATCCACTTATCACCCCCTCTCCCGTTTCCAGTCTGTACCCACTCTTAAGGGCCGGTGTCATGAGAAATAAGTATCTCCCATGAAATAAGTACCTCCCGTGAAATAAGTACACTTCAAAAGCGCACTAGAACCATTGTTCTTTCATGTGAGAAATAAGTCAACTATTATTTAAAATATTGAGATTTAAGTGCTCAGTCTACACGGAAAGAACCAAGAAATAGAGCGGGAGGGTGTAAATCTACATCTCTGCAGAGAAACCAATGTACAAAGCCATGCCACTTAGTTTCGTATTTTTCAAAATGGCGGACGATATAAACAACCACCCGTGCAAACAAAAATAAATAATGATAAATATTAGAAGAAAAAAATATCCCCGACTTCTCAATATTTAGTGATGAATCTTCTGTTCTTCCTGCATGCCACAAGACGCCTCTGGATGTAGTTAGGGGCGAATCTTTCCCAAACAGCAAACAATTTGAATGAGGAAAAGAGTATTTATTTCATGGGTTAAATATTTTATGCAGCACCGGACCCACTGCATACGATTCAATTCAATCCAAATGCGATCCGATTGTGTCGTTTGTGAGGCATGGTTCTCGTGAAATTCTACTGTCTACATGAATCGGATGAAATCTTACTAATTTCGTTGACTATGGCTCCAACCCACCTGCGTGCGCATCTCGACCATTCCAACGGAAGTGTCGCCATCTTAGTCCTTATTTGTGTGTAAACAAAGTGAAAATGTTATCTAAATGTGTCAAGAAAACATCCAGATGTTATAAATACAGTTTAGATAAGTTTCGAATTGGAACAGCCAAATACGCAGCATCGATCTGGCATTTTTCAAAAAAAGGTAAGGACTAAGATGGCGGTCTCCCATAATATGGCGCTCCTTGTGGCCGGATATGACGACACGTGGGTACCAGCAATATTTGTAGTCCCCCTACACAAATCTGATGAAATATATGTTTTTTAAATTTTGTATCAGGCATTTTATTTTATTCGTGTACTGGACAAAAATAGTAACATTATTTTTAGACGGAAGCACTTCACGTCAATCATGACTCAAAAGACATCGTCACAATCGGATCGCATCTGGATTGAACTGTCACGCATGAACTTTCATCAGTCACACAAAAATCGCATGCAACAACAACAAAAATGGGTGGCGCGCCTCTGCCTGCGACGCGCTCTCCAGGTGGGAGCAACCCGAATTTCACAGACGCCTTTGTCACTACAATGTACCTAATACCTGTAGGCAGTGGGTGACTGAAGAGCTTAACCCTTTCACCACCAGCCATATTTCAGCCAAAAATGTCCATTAAATTTACCTGGGTAGAGATCAAAATCCATCTGCAGTATTGGGGATTCTTCTGTGACATATATAAAATAAGGTCTATCCTTACTTCCCCAAACTAAGACAATAGGGTCTTTGGATAATAGACCCCAATTTGATGCCTTTTAGTGACACAGGTCTTAAATCACTGTGGTGCTAAAATGCGACTTTGGCGGTGAAAGGGTTAAAGCCTTAAAATAAATAAACTGATCGATGTACGTTAGTGTTCCACATTTCATCAACCGATTCCATCAAAGACTTCTTGGAAACTTTTTTTCAACAGCCAAAGGAAGGAATGAAAGAATTATCGCTGTTTGAAACGGGGAGAGAGAAAAAAGACACAAAAAGGGAAACGTTCTCAGCTTCTGAAGTTTTTTAAGGAGAGGTTGGGAAGAAGAGAGAACAAGAGTCAAAGCCTTCAAGGCTCACTCGCTTTGGTTTTTTTGGAGATAGATAAAAAAAAAAAAAAAATTGAAATGCCAGATTCTTTGTTTCCACATAAACTCCATACCAAAAATAGAAAAAAACTTTGATTTGCATATTCTGTAAAGCATAATAAAAAAAAATAATAAAAAAAGACACTTGACACAAAGAAATAAGCTAGTATGTGTACTCGCTATATGTTTTTTTGGAGATAGATCTATTGCCAGC
>CM065682.1:76066378-76073878 GCA_017654935.2 Phymorhynchus buccinoides | reverse complement strand
AACCCTAACCTTACAAGCACACACGCGCAGCAAAGAAAGAGAGAGAGAGAGAGAGAGAGAGAGAGAGAGAGAGAGAGAGAGAGAGAGAGAGAGAGAGAGAGAGAGAGAGAGAGAGAGAGAGAGAGAGAGAGAGAGAGAGAGAGAGAGAGAGAGAGAGAGAGAGAGAGAGAGAGATTTATATCAGAGGCCAGGCTGTGGCATAGCGGGCACCTCTTCTTCCGACCATTCCATTCCATTCAGATTCACTACAGAGATGTTTTTAAAACCCTTTCATCGCCACTGTCGACTCTTGGCACCACAATGATTTAACACCCATGTCACTAAAAGGCATCACAATGAGGGTCTGGTATCCAGTGACCTTATCATCATTCATATAGTAAAAAGCCAAGTGTCCGTCCGTGTGTGTGTGTGTGTGTCTGTCTGTCTGAAACACAAAACGGGCCTTATAACTCCGCCATTTTTCGACCAATTCGCTTCAAATTTGCTGTGAGCCCTCACGGGGCGATGGCAACGGCAACCGAGGTGGCCGTGTCATTTGCGCGGTTTTGCAAATGCGCGAAACGCGCATCCGACGGCCTTTCAACGCCTGTATCTCCGGTATTTCTGAACCGATTGCCTTTAAACTTGGCAGATATATGACCGGGGACGGTGACTATCAATGTGCCAAACCGGAAGCGAATCCATTACTTAGGCGCATAACAACAGCATGATGCAAAACAGGCTCCGCCGGTTTTCAACCGAATTGCGTCAAATTTGCTGTCAGGCTTGCTGTCACCGGGGCAAAGCCTGGCAGCAAATTTGAAGAAAATTGGGAGAGCGCGTCACTCTCAGAGCAGCGCCAATGGGAAACGGGGCCTTATAACTCTGCCGTTTCTTAACGAAATCGCTTCAAATTTGCTGTACTCAGCATTACCACTACTTGGCGTTACCATTACTAGGCGTTACCGTTACTAGGGAGAGCGCATCACTCTCAGAGCAGCGCAAAACGCGAAACGGGGCCTTATAACTCCGTCTTTTCTTATCCGAATCGTTTCAAATTTGCTGTACTCAGCGTTACCAGTACTTGGCGTTACCGTTACTAGACGTTACCGTTACTAGTGTTCTTAATTTTGGGAGGTAAGGATAGGCCCTATTTTAGGCTTGTCACAGAGGAATCCCCAGTATTCCAGACGAAATCTTTTCTCTACCCAGGTAAGTTTAATGGTAAGTTTGGGCTGAGGAATGGCTAGCGTTGAAAGGGTTGTAAGCCTTTGATTTTCATTTGCAAACTTGTCTTTTGCAAATGCTGGTTCAGCATCTAGCCTATAGGCCTCTGCAACTAAGGTTATTAACGCCCTTGACAGTGAGAGTGATGCCCTTGCTGGTCAGTACTGAAAAGGGCATTCATTCTTGCGAAAGGCAGCCATTTAGTGGCATCAAATAGGGTTATTGGCGAGAGTTATCCCCCTGTTTGGTCAGTACTGAACCATCTTCCCCCACCCACCAAGGGCATTCACTCTTGCAAAAGGTGTTCATTGCAGACCCCAATAGACGCAAACAGCAGTAGCAAGCAGAAGCACGGTTGAACCCGAGCAGGTGGAAAGTTCCCTCGCACGCTTATGTGAGTTTGTGTGACTGTCTGGACGCATGCATGGATACCACACAGATGAAACAGAATTATAGTTCCCAAAGCTTCTCTCGGGAACTATGGCTATGTGGACATAACTGTGGCCAGGTTTTCATTGCCACAATGCATTTCTAGTTTGTGTTTAAATAGGTAATAATGCGGGGGGGTTTTCTTCTCCAATGTGCATAATATATTTTAGGACAAAAAACACTCTCTCTCTCTCTCTCTCTCTCTCTCCTCTCTCTCTCTCTCTCTCTCTCTCTCTCTCTCTCTCTCTCTCTCTCATAGAAATGTGGGCACAAAACAGCAGGATACCTGCACCCCATACCCCCCCCCCCCCCCCCCCCCCCCCCTAGTAAATTTTTTTGTTACCACTTGGAATAATCATGCTGGTTTATAGGCCGAATCATTCATTATTCAGATTATTTAAATCAGAACGTAGAACGTAGAACGCTACTTCTCCGCTAATTCTCCTAACGCTCCTATCTATAACACCACTACGCTAATGGCTCCCTCCCACCTGCGTGCGCATCTCGACCCTTCCAACGGAAGTGTCGCCATCTTAGTCCTTATTTGTGTGTAAACAAAGTGAAAATGTTATCTAAATGTGTCAAGAAAACATCCAGATGTTATAAATACAGTTTAGATAAGTTTCGAATTGGAACAGCCAAATACGCAGCATCGATCTGGCATTTTTCAAAAAAAGTTACTGACTAAGATGGCGGTCTCCCATAATATGGCACTCCTTGTGGCCGGATATGACGACACGTGGGTACCAGCCATACGCGTAACTTCATGTTGTTGTTGTTGTTGATGCACCCTGGCTAAAAAAGACCCCAGGGATCATCCCAACAGCCGAAGAGCAGTTGAACACTTCTGCCAGCAGCCAATGAAAGTCGTTGCCACGCCAGTGCCTGTGTCAGTGTCAGTGTCTGCGCTGTGTTCTGAACCCCAGCCCCCCCAAAACAAGATCCAAGGTTTCAATGCAGGCGTTTGTTTTGCTGACATCTGCCATCTCTAGCTATTTGGGGTCTGTTCTGCCCCCACTACTGTGACTCAATCATCTCTGACTCTTGACAAGGAAACGTGCGTGCGTGCATGTATGTGTGTGTTTGTGTGCGTGTGTGTGTTTGAGTGTGTGTACTGGGGGTGGGGGTGGGGGCGGGGGGGGGGCATGTGTCTGTGTGTGTGTGCCTCTCAGTGTGTGTGTGACGTGTGTGTGTGTGTGTGTGTGTGTGTGTGTGTGTGTGTGTGTGTGTGTGTGTGTGTGTGTGTGTGTGTGTGTGTGTGTGTATGTGTGCCGTGTGCGTGTATGTATGCCGTATGTGTGCGCACGCACATGCATGCGAGTGTGTGTGTGTGTGTGCATGTGCGTGAACCGCTGAACTGTGTCCTCAAAATGGAGAGGGATAGCGATGTTCATACTTACGAAGCCCCCACTCTGCCCCTACCCCCATCCTTCCCCTACCCACACACACAAAAACAAAAACAAACACAAAAACACTAGCTAAGAAACCCCCCACAAATTAGGCTATAAAAACAAGAAAACGTGAGGAATGGAGTTGAGTGGGGGTGGGGTGGGGGGGTGGGGGTGGGGGTGGGGGGTAGGTAGGTGTGTGGAGGTTGTGGAGACAATTGCTGTAAGGTGCAAGAGCAGTCTGCTTTCGGCTTTCTCTCACACTGAAGGCCTAATTTAAAATGTCTACCAAATGCTTTACGATTCTGCACTCACACCTTTGTTTTTTCTTTCTTTCTCTCGCTCACACACACACAACACACACACACACACACAACACACACACACACACACACACACACACACACACACACACACACATTTACTTTCTCCTTCCAGGCAACCCAGTTGCTTCCAGCGTGAAACACACACACAAAAATGCTGACATTACGAAATTAAAGACTGCAATTATTTTTGTTCTGTAATTCCATAAGAACAATTGTTCTAGTAAGACACCACACCAGCTGACTGGGTTAATTAATGAAGACCTGACGCAGCAATTGTTTCTGCCTTCTATTTGAGAGGGGAGACAAACAGGTGGGGGGAAACGTAGGTTAGGAAGACATTAAAGGGGCACCCTGACAGATGAGTTTTTGTAAGAAACACGTCCAGATCACCAGGAAAACACCCTTTACAGAGATTTGCAATACTCACTTTGCTCTGGTTTCCCAGAAATCAAACCGTCAAATCGGCGAATCCTCCTTGGCGGAGGTGCTGGAAGTTAAATTCTTTCACCCAAAGAGAAGGCGTGTGCCGTCTCCTTTCTAATGGCCGCCTGCGTTTAGACCAAATCGCTTGCACGAAATTTTTCCCAATACAAGCCTTTTTTTTATCTTAAATTTTATACAGTTTATCTAAAGGAGTTTTGCTCACAACAAAGGAAACAGATCCTTTTTTTTTTTTTACTGCACGACAAAAAAAAAAAAAACGCTTCAACCACAATGAGTGACCTTCACCCACCCCATCCAAAATGGCTTCTCTCTCCGGCATCTCCGCCAAGGAGGAATCGCCGTTTTGACGGTTTAATTTCTAAGAAACCAGAGCAAAGTGAGTGTTCCGATCCTTGAAAAGGCTGTCTTTCTGGTGATCTCGACGTGTTTCTTGCAAAAAAACTCATCCGTCAGGGTCCACCTTTAAAGACAGCAGAACAAAAGACAAGGGGAAGATGAAGAGGCCATGTTGATTTGTTTTTAGCCACACACCCACCCTTAATTTCTCGACTCTTTCTTCGGTCTTGCCTTTCTAATAGTTAGGAGCGAATCATACAAAATTCTATAAGAATACTTCCCTTTTGGAACGATATGTTACGAACATTTGAAGGCAAATATTTCGCAAGATAATCTTCTATTTTAGAGGATGACACACGCTGTTCGACGATATTTCCGTTGTTAAACTAACTCAAAAGTAGAGAACTCTATGAGAAGTCGAAAGAATCTCAAACGGATTGCTCAATCACCTTTTGACCCATAATAGATTCAGAAGCACATCCAATAATTTTGTTCTAAAACAATTATAAATAGAAAGTCAAGTTACACACAGAACTTCCAGAAGGTGGGGGGATTTAATTTGTACAAAAGACCCCCCGGTATCCCCACGGGGGGAGGGGGTGGGGGTAGCTAAATACAAGATTGCTGAGAAAGGGCTATGTGGTAGGTTAGAGAGAGATAGAGTGGGGGGTTGAACTAAGGAGAAAAGCTATTTCCAGACTTCTACTTCGGTAAGCTACAATAGTCAGGTGAGCAAATAACATCTGCGTGATGCGATTGAGAGCACCAAGACAACTAAAATGGTTCGTTTCCCTACCTACCTACCTGCGCCCTAAAGGGGATACCGGGGAGGTCTTTTGTGCAAATAGCTCCCGGATCCCCCACCTTCTGGAAGTTTTGTGCTTGTAACTTCCTCTAATCTGTCAATCTCTTTGACTCTACCCTTTTCCCTTCCCTTTGCTTATACTGTCATCTACTATCTTTCTGCCCAACGGCGGTCCATTCCCCTGCCTTTTTTCTTTCTTTTTTTTCTCAAGAAATTCTTGCAAAGATTTTCTCCAGCCGAAGACGGACGTACTTGCTAGGACTTTTTATTTTTTATTAGTCAGGCGCATAACGACAGCATGATGCATCTGCGCTCGTAATTGACAGGAAACTGTCTGAGCGATCAATGAAGAAGAACAAAACGGTTCTTTTGTCCCCTCTAGCACCAGAACAGGTCGGGATCATTCACAATGTGCCTCATGACTGCTTTGTTGCAGGGCAGTAAAAACGAAGATTGTATGTGTTTTCTGCGACCTGAACGTGCGGAGGTGTGGCTGCGAGTTGGGACTCGGAATGAGCGGCGTGGGAGCAACGCCACTGTACGGCCCAGAAGATGGGACAGCAAAAAGAGAAAGAAAAAAGATTGTATGAGTTCAAATGTTTAAGATTTTATTAAGATTTTGGTATTGTGATATTGATATGACTATTTTTGAGAAAAAAAACATTAGTCAGAGAAGCGCACACAATCCCATCCCTAACTGTACCTCCCCCTCCCTCTCTCTTAAACACACACACATATGGACGCACGCGCGCACACACACACATACAGAGTTTAAAGTATTGCATGGTTATTGGCATGATTTGTGCACCACAGAGTTGACTCCGTGGGTGTGCACACACACACACACACACACACACACACACACACACACACACACACACAAACACACAAACACACTCACACACACAGAGACTTAGCTTAAAGTATTGCATAATTATTGGCATGATTGTGCACCACGGAATTAACTCCGTGTTGTGCACACACACACGCACCAGGGCTCCCAGGGCTCGAAGCACTAAAATTCTACAAGGACCCTTTAAAAGAATGTGCAGGGGGTCCCAGGGATGCATTAGAAAAAAAATCTTTTTAGCATTTGCAATGCCACTCTAAGGACCCTCTATACTGTAAGTGAAGGAGTCCCTGGGACCCCTTGTTTTGCGGGACGACTGGGAGCCCTGCGCACGCACACAAACACATAACACGCACACACACACACACACACACACACACACACACCACCACATTATACGCACACGCACTACACACGCATCACACACACACACGATACTGACCGCACACACACGCACACACACACACACAATACACACACACACACACAACACACACACACATGCACACAACACACACACACACACACACACACACACACACACACACACACACACACGGACAGAGAGAAACGCACAGCCCTTCGTCCCCATTTGAATGCACAGGATCCTGTTCCTGCAGAACTGAGTAGTCAAAGCAGTGGTCTAAATTCATGTTCCACCCACACAATGCCGGGAACAACCATGACCCAAATTCCACCCTCTTCCCACACATTTGCAATCACATACACGACCACAATCATAATTTAAAGACCCACTGACCCACCATGATTAAGTCCCTTGGGTGTTTTTTTTTTCTGGGGTGAGCTGTGACCCACATACAAGTGCCCCCAACACCAAATTGAGGCTGCTCTTTTTTAAAATGATGTTTCGTTTTGAATTCGGGGGCATTCGTATGGGGAGTGAAACCTGGTCAAAACAAGAATTTCTTTACCAGCTATAAGAGGGAAAAAACGTTTGTTGATTTTGCTTGTATTACCCCTGGCTTAATGACTCCAGGGATCATCCCAACAGCCGGAAGCACTTGAACACTATGGTACAAATGCATTAGCTAGGATTGAGAACATTACGTGTGCGACCGTCTTTGATTACCCCACCACATGGGCAGCCACACTCCGACTTCAGAGGAGGAAAAAAACGTGAAACCCGTGATTTTGCCACGTGATCTGGTGGGTCTTTAAAGCACCCAGGCTGCCTAATTATATTAACTCGTTATCTCAGAAGTGAGGCGCCAAATAAACACCGGTTTTGTGATTACACCCAAAGTCTTGCAGATCATCAAGATGACGATTCCTGTCAGTGTTGGCTTACACAGACGCTGGCAGCTTTTTAAACAAACATTCTGATTAATCATCTCTCTGTCTCTGACTCTCTCTGTCTATCTCGCTCCGTGTCTCTGTCTCTGTCTGTCTGTCTGTGTCTTTCTTCGCTCTGTTGTCTGTCTCTGTCTCTGTATATCTCTCAGTCTCTGTCTCTTTCTCTCTCTGTGTCTGTCTCTGTCTCTCTCTCTGTGCCTCTCAGTCTCTGTCTCTTTCTCGCTCTGTGTCTGTCTCTGTCTCTCTCTCGGTCTGTCTCTGTCTCTCTCTCACACACTCTGTGTCTCTGTCTGTCTGTCTCTGTCTCTCTCGCGCTGTGTCTCTCTCTGTTCTGTCTGTCTGTCTGTCTCCTCGCTCTGCATAGCTCTATGTCTCTGTCTGTCTGCTCTCTCTCGCTGTGTC
>CM065682.1:76049086-76065878 GCA_017654935.2 Phymorhynchus buccinoides | reverse complement strand
CCTTCCGCTCCTATCTCTCTCATCTCTCTCTCTCTATCTCTCTCTATCTTTCTTCATCTCTCTCTTGTCCCACTGCTACTCTCTCTCTCTCTCTCTCTCTCTCTCATTGTCTCTCTTCTCGTCTCTCTCTCTATGCTCATTTGCGACGTCTCTTCTCTGTCATCTTCATCTCTCTCTCCATGTCGTGTGCGTTAAACCTTTCACCGCCAGCATATTTCAGTCACCAAAATTGTCCATTAAAGTTTACCTGGGTAGAACAAAATCTATATGCAGTATTGGGATTCTCTGTGAACATATCTAGAAATAAGTTCTATCTTTACTTCCCAAATCTCAGGCAATAGGGCCTTTGGGTAATAGACCCCAATTTGATTGCCTTTCAGTGACATAGGTTTTAAATCACTGTGGTGCTTAAGATGCGAACTTTGCGGTGGAAAAGGGTTACGGGTAATTATTCAGTTTAGAAAATACTGATTGCAAAAACCCAAATACTGAAAAACATTTGACCCCTGGGACTGGATAAGGTTTTTTTGCTAGGACTGATAAATGTTTAGTAGAGGCTTTACAATTGTGGTTTTCGTTGTTTTCGTTCCCTGGGACTGTTGTGACACGTTGTTGGGGGCATTTGTCGCTGATGTACCGGTTTTCAAATCCCTGGCGTGGATCATTCTCTCTCTTCTCTCTCTCTCTCTCTCTCTCATCTTCTCTCTCGCTCTCCCACTCTCTCTCTCTCTCTCTCTTCTCTCCCTCCCCTCTCTCTTCCCCTCCCGCCTCTCTCTCTCTTTCTCTCTCTAGTCCTACAATTCCCGCATTCCTTCACTAATAAACTGGCCTGAGTATGGATAGAGAGGGAGTAGGGCCTCTATCTGCGGTAATTCCAACTTCAGTTCCTTTAGAAGAAAGGCCCTTGATCCGATGCTGTGTCGGGGATTACCAGACAAATGGCAAGTTTCAAAGTTAGTTTTCATCCTTGTATTAATGTCATGCTTGGGGCAGGGACCCCCTCCCTTTCCCTCCCCCCCCCCCCCCCCCCGCCCCCGCCCCATCCGGTCCCAACACGTTGTGTGTGTTCCAGACTTGTATGTGGCAAATTGATAATTAAATCAACAAGCGAGCACGCAATGTACTTTCTTCCCACTCAACAATATTCCTACTTTCTTAGCTTCATAAAGCTGCCCCTCATTGGCCACTGCAACCAGGGTTTATAACGTCCTTGACAGCGAGAGCTAAGCCCTTGTTGGTCAGCATCCAAAAGGCGGCAATTCACTCTTGCAACAGCCGAGAAAACTCTTTTAACTTCCTCCGGTCTGAAACAACACATATGGGACATTAGTAGATACTATAAGATGGTGGGAAGCGATCCTGTGAGGCAATGCCCGGAGTGCAGTGTCAACTCCCGAAAGGACAGATCCCGAATTTTAACAGTACGATATAATTGTATAAGCAAAGGCAGCCATTCCGGGCCTTCAAATAGGTTAATTGACGAGAGTTTCACCCTTGTTTTGGTCAGTAACTCGATCATCTACCAGGGCATTCACTATTGCAAAATGTGGTCGTTGCTTTGGCTATATGTGATCTTTACTCGTTCTGCCTTACGCCCCAAAACAGTCGGTGTCCGTGCCCATGTATGCAAAACCGCTGCTTTTCACTCGCAGGTATCTGAGAGTCTGTTCGCTGGTGAATTGTGGCGTTCGATCAATCAGCCGGTATACACCACCAGACGGAGAATTTTTGTTCTTTGTGGTATACACTTATCTTACTTTTTGGGAGTTTTCTACCTTGCGTCACTGACATGGCAGTTTTCCAGGAACTAAGCCCCCCCCCCCCCCCCCCTCGCATCCTTCATTTGCAGGAACGATGAGGGCTATGCAATGCAGAGGTTTGCCTAGAAGTGTTCTCTGGATCGGAAATATTAAAGTTCTGGGTAGGCTTAGTGTAGTCGCTTGTTACTTCGTGTTTCTTCCGGGTTCCCTTGGTTTTATATGTTTGTGTGTTTGACGGGCATGTCTTGCTGGTGTGTGTGGGTGGGTGGGGAGGAGAGAGAGAGAGAGAGAGAGAGAGAGAGAGAGAGAGAGAGAGAATTCTGAAGTCTGAAGTCTGAAGTTATTTAATTTGTTATGCCACAGGCCCATACAAATGGAGTTCACGTTGACAAAAATTATGACACGCATGTAATAACAAGGACATTACTGACAGTGCTTGCAGAGCATTTTGCCTGACTATATAATGCCTTAAATACACATATTTACAAACTCTAAGAACAGAGAGAGAGAGAGAGAGAGAACTCAGAAGTTTAATGAAAATCATGGGCCTACAGCCCCTTTCATTGGGGGAACGAACATATATACAATAATAACCATGAGCAATGTAGCGAACAAACCACAGTTATCCATGATAACATTACCTTGAATTAGAGAGAGAGAGAGAGAGATAGACAGACGAGACAGACAGACAGACAGACAGACAGACGGAGATAGAGAGAGAGAGAGAGAGAGCGCGACTTTGCTTGTCGGTCTGATCGACCGGCTCCCCTCGAAGTATGCATGTCCTTAATCATCGAGTTAACCTGAAAGAAAGAAGGGAGAAAACAGCTAAGAAAAAGGAATAACAAACAGAGATTAGAAGAATGCAGAGAATAGAAGAAGAAGAAAGGTCCTTTGTTTTTTTTGTTGTTTTGGTTTTTGAATGTTGTTTGAATAAAGGGGTTAGGAACTTTAGCACTTAAGGCCCAGCCACACTGCATACGATATCGACCCCAATGCGATCCGATTGTGACGGATGTCTGTGAGTCAGTCGTGAATCACGTGAAATCCTTCCGTCTAAAAATAACTACTATATTTCGTCCTCACTATACTTCATGTAAGACCCCAATACAACGAATCAAATAAAAATACAAAAATAAGATTTTTTTAAAAATTATATCAGATTCGTGTACAGGGAGACTACAAATGTAGTGAACATAACGTAGTATGAATTTCATCAGGTTTATTTAGACAGTAGAGTTTCACGTTAATGGTGCCTCACAAAATGTCGAAATGGGATCGTAGTGAATCGAATGAGAGACTTAGTGCGATTTTTCTCACGCCACGAATCAAATAAAAATACAAAAATAAGAATTTAAAAAAAAATTATATCAGATTCGTGTACAGGGAGACTACATGTAAAATAATAGTGAACGTAAACTAGTAGGATTTCATCAGATTTATTTAGACAGTAGAGTTTCACGTCAATGGTGCCTCACAAAATGTCGAAATGGGATCGTAGTGAATGGAATTGTAAGCAATGTGCCTTGCCCTTTAGCAGGCTGGAGGCTGTGGCACTCGACATGAAGGAAATGGCATGGAGATGGCGGGTGGACTGCGAAGTGAAGACAAGTTCAGTGACATGCAAGAACAGGCGGGAGAAAATAGTTCCTTCTTTTTTTCCCCCGTCGTCTATCGTCTTCTTCTTCTTCTTCTTTGTCTTTCTGTTTCTTTTTCGTCGTCGTCGTCGTCATCGTCGGTTTCTTCTTTGTCGTCATCATCGTCTTCTTCTTTGTCTTTTTCTTCTTCTTCTTCTTCTTCGTTGTCTTCTTCTTCTTCTTTTTCTTCTGCTTCTTCTTCTTCTTCTTCTTCTTCTTCTCATTCATAAGTGAAGACATCATGACTATTTTCATCAATCAAAAGGACTCCCCCCCCCCCCCCCCCCCCCCCAGTATTTACCTTCAAAAGTCCTCCTGGGGAAAAAGGAGAATGGGCCAATACTAAAGTCAGAAAGATAATATATGACAGTAAGCAAAGGAAAAACGCGAGAGTCAAAGAGAGTGGCAGATTAGAGGAAGTTGCAAGCACAGAACTTCCAGAAGGTGTGGGAACTATTTATGCAAAAGACCCCCCCGGGGACACACAAAATAAGAACACATGTATTACAAACTGGCAATGAAGTGTATCAAAACAGAATGAAACTCAACGACCAAACTCCACAAAGTGTTCACTGATGATGCTCGACTCTGTCCATAAACCGGCGGACTGTACTGGACCCAGGCCACACAGGGAACACACACAAACTAAGTACTATTTTAAAAAACGAAAGACCCCCCCGGTATCCCCACGGGGGAAGTAGAAGTGAGTGGCTAGCTCTTCTTCACTTGCCTCTGCCACCCCTTCATGCCACGAGTGTATGTATGTAATGTGACCAAAGACAGTGTCATAGAATTCGAGAGGGGGGTGGGGTGGGGGATAAAGATAAATCCCTCCTCCTTTCTTCAGCAGGTCTGCGAGATCGGTCATCCTGACAGCCCCCATTGTTCTTCTCTTCTCAAAGATATGTGTGGAAAAAGTTCGCAGAAAAGAGAGAGAGAGTGCGTGTGGTGTGTGTGTGCGTGCGTGTGTGTGTGTGTGTGTGTGTGTGTGTGTGTGTGTGTGTGTGTGTGTGTGTGTGTGTGTCGTGTCAGTGTGTGTGTGTGTGTGCGTGTGTACGTGTGTGTGTGTGTGTGTGTGTCTGTGTGTGTGTGTCAAGTCCAGTCTAAGTCAAAAAAGATCTTTATTGACGATAAAAGAATAAGCTTGATAAAGCTTTTTTACATCCTGTCGTCATGAATTAATAAGAAAAACAATTAAGGCAAATTGTGTGTGCGTGTGTGTTGTGTGTGTGTATGCGCGCGCGCGCGATGTGTGTGTGTATATGACTGTGTGTGTGTGCAGGCACGTGCGTACGTGTGAAATGCTTGATTATCTCGTTAAGAGAAATTACAGTGTGGTCTCAAACAAGCACAGTACGAACAAGAAAACACATACTCATGCATTAAAATGCAAAACACGCGCGCGTGTGTGTGCCTGCGTGCGCAGACCTCAGAATTTTTAGAGGATTTTGCACATCAATTTTCAAAGGATTGGCCATTTCTGACAGAGGATTCAAGAGGCGTCCATCTAATGGCTTGGTTTGCAGGTCTTGTCGCTGAGAGCCTCATGACGTGTCCCAGCCGGTCTTATTAGTGGACTCCTGAAGTCAATGTTCCTGAAGACTTGGTCTTCCTGTAGATGAAGATGATGACGATGAGACGGAAGTGAGACATAGCATGCAGCCGTTGTGGATGATTCCGGTAACGTTGCGTTCCCTTGAACGTAGGGGTTCGCCGTCTGAAACTGGATCATTCGGACGGAGTCCGAGTCGTGATGTTGTTACTGTCCTTGATGCTTTATGTGTGATCAGCATCGGCGTCGCGGTAGGAGATGGAAAGCATTGTGAGACAGCCCAAGGTTGTCGTTGGTCTCCTGTAGTCCGCTTGCTTGTCGTTGGTGTTGGTGAGCATCCCTCCTCTCAAAGGTCGTCTTCAGGACCACCGGGCAGCCTTCTCCATACCTACCTAGGTGTTGGCGTCGTCAACGCACAGACAGAAGACGCACGGTCGAGTCGAACAGTCTCTGCAGGCGGATGATTTCCCCCCAGCAGGCAAGTGGGTGAGCTGGATCCACTTAAACCAGCTTTGGAAAACTTGCAACTGGCGCCTACTAGCCATCGGCGATCTTGTTGACTCAAATACCTACACTGCAGATAATTATCACCCAAGTCGCCGTACGTGGCCCCGTCCGCATGCCAAGTCAACCAAAACCTGCGGTGAGGGAGGAAGACTGCGCTGCCCTTGCTACTGTCTGCCACCCAATGGGACTTCGTGTGTACGGTCTCACACCCAGTACCCGGGATGAAATGCTGCGTGTCCCAGCCGGTGTCTTTTGCGGATGGTGGTTGATGTGCGGGGGCTGTTTGGGTCGTTGTCCTCCATCCCTTTGTCTCTTTTCTGTGTTCACCCCCCCATACTCTATTTTGTTTCTTTTCAAATTGACTTCATTTCTGAGTTGTGTTCCGACGGAGAATTGTTATGGTTTGTAGTTTAGATAACATTTTAAAGCGTTACTGTAAGTGCCTTAGTTAATTTGTTTTATTTTATTCAATGTTGTAGTTGTCTTATTTTTTGTCTTATTTTTGTTTAACCCTTTCACCGCCAGCCATATTTCAGCCAGAAAATTCCATCAAATTTACCTGTGTAGAGAACAAAATCCATCTGTAGTATTGGGGATTCTTCTGTGACCTATAATAAAATAAGGTCTATCCTTACTTCCCAAAACTAAGACAATAGGGTCTTTGGATAATAGACCCTAATTTGATGCCTTTTAGTGACATAGGCGTTAAATTACTGTGGTGCTAAAATGTGACTTTGGCGTGAAAGGGTTAAGGTCTACAATAATATGTTAAGTGCCTCAGTATATTTCCTACATTAGATGTGATTTTAGTCCATGGGTAATTTTTAAAAAAGAAAAGATTTAAGCAAAAACAAAAAAAGCGATTTTTGTCATTAAGTTTCTGTACAAGTGAACATTTTTCACTTTTCCCCCATGGCAACACAGTGATGTATAAGTCAATGATGACTGGCCTAGCACTCTGTTGGCATGGGGAAAGAGTGGAAAATGTCTATATGTATTGAGACCGTTAGCAACGGGTTACTGAATAATATCTCAAATCAACCCCTTGACAGGTTTTCCTGATTATTTGTCTTCTGCGGTGAGACAGACACGTGCTGAGTGTTGTAATCATTGTTATAACTATTACTCTCACACCCAAGGGAGGTTGGGGGGGGGGGGGGGGGGGGGGGAGGGGGGGGGGTCAGACAATTTGGGTTTTGTCTAGACAGCATCCTCTAAACATCCCCAACCCCATGCTGATTTTGAAATGTAACATAGTGCGTGAAAACGCTAGATCAACCAGCGGCGGGGCAATAAATAAGTGTTAGAACTGTAAGAGGGGGTCAGGGGGGGGGGGGGGGGGGGTCGCAGGGGAATGGACATGACTCGATATATTAAATATAAGAGAGTTGGCATGGGAAAAAGTGTTTTCCGTCAAAGCTGGGTTGAGAATGATGTGGTTTTTGTTGGAAATTTATTAGACGAAAATAGCAATTTTGTTTTATCGTTTCCTTCCTTTATGGAGAAATATGGTGTGTTATGTGATTTTGTTTCTTACCATGGACTTAAAAGTGCTGTCAGAATGTATGCAAGAAAGCTTGGAATTGTTATTTCACATAAAGCTGATAATTATGTTAATATGTTGAAAAAAGTTATTTGCTCGGCTCCGAAAGGAGCCAAGTATTACTATGATATTCTTGTTCAAGATGCACAAGAACCTAAATGTTGTCAAAAATGGAGAGAAAGACTCAGAGTGGAAGTGCGCTGGAAACTAGTATTCAAAAAGATAAAAACCATAAATGATGTTAAATTAAAATGGTTCCAAATGCGATTAGTTCACAGAATTTTGGGCACTAATGTGATTTAGCAAAAAATGAACATTGCCGATTAAGATAAATGTACTTTTTGTCATAATGAAAAAGAAAACATTCAACATATTTTTTGGGCCTGCACACATGTAAAGAATTTTTGGAAAGCATTTGAAAACATGGTGAATTTGAAATGTGAACATGTAAATTTATTTCTAACAGAAAGCATAGTGTTATTTGGATGCGGTGATCGCTTCAAATCTGATAGTACGTTTGACCTTATTTTGCTGTTGGCCATTTTTTTTTAATATATAAATGCAGATGTGAAGGAAAACACCCACAGTGTGAACAATTTATCCCATATTTAAAAAAGAGATATGAAATTGAGAAATATATTTTTGGTTTTGAAATGTCACAAGAAGTTTTTTTCACACGATGGCATCCATATTTATCTCTATTGCATTAATTTGAATGTACGACTATACTTTTTGGTTGAAAGTGATGTAAAATTTGAATTGTTGTTGATATGGCCACAGGTATAAGAATGTGTGTGTGTGTGTAAGTATGTGTGCGAGCGTTAATGTGTTTTGTTACGTGTTGTGATTATTTGATTTGTAAAATGCAAAAAAAAAGGAATTACCCCAAAAAAATTGGCATGGGAGTGTTTGTAAAATTATTTTAATGCGCGCATTTATTTTGTCGTTATCAATTTGTGTTGTTTCTTTTATATGTATGAGACGAGCTGCACGAAAATTATCCTGTACTTGAGGACATACTAAATTATTGATTGATTGATTTTCGGCTCCAGTGACCTTGACCCTTGGCCAGAATGATTTTTTATTTTCTGTCTAAACCTGATCATTTGAAGACTGCTCGACTGTGAAGAGGGGGGGGGGGGGGGGGGGGGGGGGGGGGGGGGGGGGGGGGGGGGGTGGGGGGGGGGGGGGGGGGGGGGAGGGAGGGGGGGGGGGGGGGGGGGGGGGGGGGGGGGGGGGGGGGGGGGGGGGGGGGGTTATTGTGTTTTTTATGGTGTTTGAAAAAAAAACACATTTTTGTTGAAATATCACATGTTCTGTTTTGTCTCGTTAACAAAACAACGTCACTTTGCACGTGTTGTGTATTTGTTTGTGTGGTACTTTGACCAATTACCTTCATTTTTGAACTCGGCCTAGCTACCTACGGTACCGCATGCAAAGTTTTGATAAGAGTAAGAGCCTTAAAGACGAATAACAAGATGCTAAACGCCGGTTTCAGATCAAGATTTGTTTCCCTTGGACCGGTGTCTTGCTACAGTCACAATTAAAGCAGCACGCGGCACATTTTCGGCTCCAGTGACCTTGACCTTTGACCAATGACCTTCATTTTCGAGCTCGGCCTAGATATCATAACTTCCTATCCGCATGCAAAGTTTGAGCCTTGTCGGTCCCTCCGTTCAAACGTTATCGTGTTAACATTGTCAGACAGCCAGAAACAAACAAACACTCAGACAGCCCTGAAAACATTCACCAGCTTTCGTTTCGCGGCGGGTTGATTATTATTATTGCTCACTTGGGTTTCCTAACTGTCCTAGAGTCCTCTGGGTGACGTAGGAATTTGTGACTGTTAAAAAAAGAAGAAAAGAAGTGGGCAACGCCCTATAAACGTAGTCCCAGTTACCAGCAACACACACACACACACATATATAATGAACAAATACAAATATACTCCCCTTTAATGAATTCTGATCGCTTCTCGGCCTTTTGGCTAAGACAGTGATTCAGGAACATAAATTTTTGTTTATACCCTGGTTGGTTTGTTCAGCCCGTCGTACATGGCGAAAGCCGATACGCGACGTTAAACTGAACTTCCATCCTATTCTCCCCCTCAGACACACACACACGCACGCACGCTTGCACACGTACGCACACGCGCACGCACGCACACGCACACACACACACACACACACGCACACACGCGCGCGCACGCACACGCACACGCACACACACACACACACAGAATAATTGTATGCCGCTTGTTGTAAATTTAGCATGATCTCCCCTGATTTTCATAAAAATAAGACCAACTGGTGAAATTCAGGGGAGATCATTTTGGACTCTATAATCATTTGTGTTTAACAATTTCTTGTATAAACATAAAGTTGTTTAGAAATAAGATATTTTGCAACAAAGTATTAAGTAACCCCTTTTCAGTATACCTCTTTTGGTTTAAATCCACCCATTTTCTTTTAAATAATCAGTGGGGGGTTTTGATATTCAAAAATGTCTCTGCGATTACGTTAATATGGCTTGTTGTTCTTGGTGGGCAGCATCTGCAAAGTCTAAGGAATCATTGTGCCAAGTTTTATTACGATCGGTCTAGTGGTTTAGGTGCTATGGACTGGAACACATTTTGGTCACTTACACACATATACATACATACATACATACATACATACATACATACATACATACATACATACACATACACACATACATACATACATACATACATACATACATACATACATACATACATATACACACATACATACATACATACATACATACATACATACATACATACAAACATACATATACACACATACATACATACATACATACATACATACATACATACATACATACGGACGGACATCAGAGAAACGCACAGCCGTCGTCCCCATCGTAATGTTGTCCCGTTCTTATACAACTGGGTTTACAAGGTTTAGAGGCTGCTTATAATGTAAAGGGGGGGCTCTTGGGAAGTGTTGTTTTGTTGCTCTCTGTTTATTAGGTACTTTCTATGTATTAGGTACTTTATAGTCACAGAGGTGTCTCTGTGAAATGCGGGTTGCTCCCACCTGGAGAGGGCGTCGCAGCCAGAGGCACGCCACCCCTTTTTTTGTGGTGGTGGTGTGTGTGTGTGTGTGTGTGTGTGTGTGTGTGTGTGTGTGTGTGTGTGTGTCACTGCGTGTGTGTGTGTGTGTGTGTGTGTCACTGTGTGTGTGTCACTGTGTGTGTGTGTCACTGTGTGTGTGTGTGTGTCACTGTGTGTGTGTGTGTGTGTGTGTGTCAGTGTGTGTGTGAGTACAAAAATATAAACACATGGACTTACTCTATGCAAACTCTATCCTATCAGACTGGTTTGTTGCTTTAAGCGTATGCTACGAGACACATCTCTGGCCTGGGTTGCACTATCGCAGTGCGTATCTGCCGCTCGGCGATGCCCTTGTTGTGGTGATGGGTTTTCTCTCTTTTCTTCGGCGCAGTCGACAAGCGCGCACAACCCATATGCGCCGTCCCATATGCGCGCGTTATCGTATCCCATAAGCGCGCACAGTCTTGTCCGATAAGCGCGGAGTGACATGTCCGATAAGCGCGCGATGTCATGTCTGTTAAGCGGGTTTGTAAGGAATAAACATTTGTCTACATTATTAGATCTTGCATATATATATATATATATATATATATATATATATATATATATATATATATATATATATATATATATATATATATATATATATATATATATGTGTGTGTGTGTGTGTGTGTGTGTGTGCGTGTGTGTGTGTGACCTATAAAAAAACTTGGAACGACAACTGAACACGAAAAACAAAGTTTGTTAGTCAAACGGGTGCATACGATAAGCATAGGACGCATGTCAGTGTCCTAAAAGCGCCCATGATAAGTGTGTTGGAACGACAACTGAACACGAAAAACAAAGTTTTTTAGTCAAACAAACACACTTATCATGGGCGCTTTTAAGACACTGACATGCGCGCTTATTGGACACTGTCATGGGCGCTTATTGGACACTGTCATGGGCGCTTATTGGACACTGTCATGGGCGCTTTTAAGACACTGACATGCGCGCTTATTGGACACTGTCATGCGCGCTTATTGGACACTGTCATGGGCGCTTATCGTATGCAACGCGCTTATTAGCAATAGGGTATTGCGCGCTTATCGTATGCACCCCTTTTCTTCTTCCTCTTCTTCTTCTGTCTTCTTCTCTTCCTCGTCCTCCTCTTTTACTTTCTCCTCCTCTTCTTTTTCATCTGCATCATTATCGCCATTTTCCTCCTTCTTCTCCTCGACATGTTCTTCTTCCTTTGTAGCTATGATTATGTTGAAAGATTTTTTTAATTATTTTTAATAGTAATAGCCTACTGTGTCATACCCGTGACGAAGAAAATCCAGTAGAAATCAGAATTCCGATTTCTAATAGTACAAATCCGATTTGTACTAGTAGGATTCCGAATCCTACCGGATTCCCATTTCTACTGCGACATATAATATATGTCTACTTTAACTGTGTTGAAAAATAGCACAAATTGATACACACAAAGATGGTCAGAAACGAAGACGACTGCTGGGACTTTGTTTTCGAGTTTGTTTTAAATTGTACAAAAATTGTCATCACTGTGATATTGAATCGTTGAAGCATTATTCTTTAGTCAAGGAAGATGAAGAACTAAAATCCTAGTGTTTCTGATCCATAAGCTTTGCTTGTTGCTGGTTCAGTTATGTTATCGTGGTGTGTGCGGTGGGTTTTTTTTTAGACACTAAAATGCGTAAAGCGTATTAATATCAGGCGTGGTAATTGTCAGAGAACTCTCCGTGAATTCAGTGAAAAGTGAATGTAGGCCTAAGAAAACCAAAATGTCGGAAGGGGTTTTAAGCTTGAGGTGATGCTCATTTATAAACAGTCTTTATGTGTGACCAAGCACCACGAAAGGGACATTAAGTGTCTAACTGACCATTCTGAGAAAATTATGCATTTGAAAACTTGAGACAATTCTCTTTCTAATGATACAAGAACCATTCTTGCATCTTCTTCCGTTCCAGAGTTATGAGCATTTAAAGTTAGTAGGGTGAGCGTCAGCCATTTTGAGAAAACACGTCTAAATTCTAGCCTAGATGAAGAAAATGCATTGGCCTGCTCATTTCAAAGCACTTATATGACCATTCAGAGACCATATTAAACATTGTTCTTGATAAATATGAAAGACAAGAAGTTGGAGAACACAACTATACCCATAACTCAAAATTGACCCAAAACATGAGATGTTTGACTTTGTAAGCCTGTTGTGAGAAACCCAGCGACTTAATGTCCCTTTCGTGGTGCTGGGTCACGTATATTCCTCTTTAAGAGTAATTGCCTCCTGATCACCATAAAGGGCTCTTTACCCGTTGAACCACCCCAACAGACAGCGTCGTTTGAACCCCAAAACATATTTTCAGAGAAAAATGAATGTTGAATGTTTTAATTTTATTTGTTGGACCAAGGCATTTTTTTTCTCTTCTAAAATATCACGTGTTTCGTTTTGGGTTTTCGTCAATAAATTAACGTCACTCTGCCCCACCCCCACCACCTCCCATCCCCAAGGTACTGTGCCTGATACAATCGACCATGGCGCTGATGGTCGATGGTAACAGACGAATGTGCGTAGCCATTTTCTGAAGCTCCTGGTTTAGTTGAAGCTGGAAATCCACATCCATGTCACGGCAGCTTTTTTTGTCGTTGTCGTCCTAGGTTTTTGTGACGAAACCCGAAGTTTTGAATCCATGCAAACGGAAACGGCACGGCGCCTTTTCTGTTTGAAAGAGATGGTACCCTACCTATCCAAACACGACCTTGACCGAAATCCCCCCCCCCCCCCTTTCCATAGCTGACCGAGGCATTTTTCTTCTCAGATTTCATGGTGCCGTCCCTATTTCATGGACGGCAATGGCAGAATTCGCTACATGCTCCGAAAACTCCTGCCGTGCCGGTGCCGTCGATGGTACCGGTGACTTGCCTTTCCCGTTTCCTGTCTTCTGGATTGAAGCAGTAGAAAATTAATTTGAGTGATTTAACAGGACATAATTTTTGCCTTTGTCGTTGCCGTCGCCGTGCCGTTTTCGTCGATCTGGATTTCCAGCTTTAGTTGTGTGGGTTTTTAAAAGTGTCGATTACTGTGAAGATTAGAGAGTCGAAGGTGACGTGCATGCCCCTGAAGTATAAAGATGTGGACTGGCAGGAAGGGAAATGGCTTTCGACATGTCGTACTCTGCGAGGAAACCGTTTCCTTGATGGTCCAAGCCCTCTCTGTCACATACCTCTGGAATGGATTTCCTTCCGCCAAGACAGAGAGAGGGAGGGAACGGACGAACGAACGAATGAACGGACGAATCTTTTTTTTATTTTTATTTTTTATTGATGGTTAAGACTAAGCACATCAGAAAAGAGAACATGCAAAAACAACTCATGAGTAAACAACGTTAGCAAAGCAAATCGTAATGTGGACAAAGAAAAAGCAGGACAAAGTACGTGAAAACACCAAGCAAACACACGCACGCACACACGCACGCACGCACACACACAGACACACACACACGCACGCACACGCACGCACATACACACACACACACACACACACACACACACATCCAAGAAGAGAGAGAGAGAGAGAGAGAGAGAGAGAGAGAGAGAGAGAGAGAGAGAGAGAGAGAGAGAGAGAGAGAGAGAGAGAGAGAGAGGGAGGGAGGGAGGGAGAGAGGGATAGGGAGAGGGAGAGAGAGTCTTGTTTAAAGATCATGACAGACGGAGGATGTGGCCATTTTATATATGTTTGACTGTTGTAGGAAAGGATTCGGTGCTGGTTTTGGTTTGATTCAATCTACGGTCGTATTGATTAGGCGTGTGAATCTCTTGAAGATGGGGCTGCGGGAATTGTTTACAAATCGACAAATGTTGGATAAATGATATTTTGGTGAATTGGATTTTTTATTTTTTAAACAAAATTGTCTCTACAATCTGTCCCGACCTTGTCAATGTTGTTTTCAACATTGTATGTGATCATGACCAGGAAGGAGAGGAGGAAAACTATAACGAAGAGCCACAGTCGACGTCTTGCGGGCTTACATAAACTTGTATGTCAAGTGACTGAGGCTTTTGACAAGTGACCACCATCTTAGACAATTTCCCAAGCTGGAAAGTTGACATACTATTTCGTGTGACCGACCACCGATTCTCCATTTCCCCCCTCTCCGTTCTAGTTTGCCCCCTGGACCTATTCTGTTCTGTTACCACCACCACCACCACCACCACCACCACCGGGAAATTCTTTCAAGGTTTTTGATTTCCAGAAAAGCCCCTTGGGGGTACATGGGAAGAAAAAAAAAATATATATATAAACAATGAAAAAAGAAAAAAAGTAGAAAAGAACAAACAATAAACGGACAAACAAACATTTGACGACAACAACAACATACAAAAACAAACAAACGAAAAAAAGAAAATATAGATCAATATCCAGTCACATTGAAGGGTTGCGGCAAGAACTGTTGTGAATACGTACATCAATCAATGAAACAAGTAAACAAGCAGATTGATGTATGTGCAAGGAAAACTTTTGCACTTGCACTCCATACACTCTCGGCCCTTTTTCTTTCTCCCCACTCTCAATATTCTCAGGGAGAAAGGTGGCAGAGTGGTTAAGACGTTCGCCTGCCAAGTGTAATGCGTGACTGCGGCAGCGTGAGTGACCCGGGTTCGAATCCCCGGCCTCCTCGCCCTTTCTTTCTAGTTTGACCGGAAAATCGAACTGAACGTCCAGTCCTTCGGATGGGGACTTAAAGCTAGTCTGACCCGTGCGCTTTACGCACGTAAAAAAGTTTAAAGTCGGTAAGACCAGGGAGAAATCCCGCTGCCTGGTATGGCCAAATCGATAGCTAGGTTTTCCAAGTGTGTCCACACACCCTCCTTACCCTGTGCCCCCCCCCCCCCCCCAATTTTTTATTTATTTTAAATTGGGTAGGCGCTGCACTTGCGGCGACGCGCTCTCCTGGGGAGAGCAGCCTGAATTTGACAGAGATAAGTCTCTGTGACTAGAATATACCAAATACCAAAAAACGAATACCAAATGTCTCCATCTTCACATAGGCTACTCGCACATAAACAAGTAAGACTGAAGGCTTCTTGTTGCATGGTAGGGCTGTTCCTTTGTTGATTTTTGTTTTCTCCACAAAAAATCAAGTACAGCGGAGAACTGATAACTCAAAAACACTGGATAACTCAAAACAATTTTTGGGTCTCAGTATAATAATCTCTATGTTGAAAAGTCTTTTTAACTCAGAATATTGGCTGTCTCAAAATACATTTTCAGTCCCTTCAATTTTGACTTAAGCGATCTTTTGTACTGTATAGACAGTAAATTGGATTGGCACTGTTCACGCACCAAATTGATTTTAAAAAAAATTACTTCTTCTTCTTCTTCGATCGCTCAGACAGTTTCCTGTCAATTATGAGCGCAGATGCATCATGCTGCCGTTATAAGCTTAAGTAAGAAATAGTTAGGCCCAGCATGTCCGACTTCGGCTAGAGAAAATCGTTTTTGAAAGTGTTTCTTGAAAAAAAAGGCTGGAGAATGGACCGGAAAGGCAGAAAGATAGTAGATGACAGCAAGCAGAGGGAAAAGGCAGAGTCAAAGAGAGTGACGGATTGGAGGAAGTTACAAGCACAGAACTTCCAGAAGGTGGGGGGAACTATTTATATAAAAGACCCCCCCCCCCCCCCTGGTATCCCCACGGTTGGATAAAAATATTACTGTTGGCTATAATAGTAGCCGATGACCTAATGTGACGCGTCACCGAGAATGTCGTACTAACTCGGCTCCCGCGCCCGCTTCCGTTTCCTGAGGGCTAGGCGGAAGTTATGTCAAGTTGTGTGCCCGGACCACGTGGCACGTGCCATTAATGGCCTCTTGAGGGACAACTCCCGACTTCCCCGTCTCTCTCTCTCTCTCTCTCTCTCTCTCTCTCTCTCTCTCTCTCTCTCTCTCTCTCTCTCTCTCTCTCTCTCTCTCTCTCTCTCTCTCTCTCTCCCTCTCTCTCTCCCTCTCTCTCTCTCTCCCTCTCTCTCTTCCTCTCTCCCTCTCTCTCTCTCTCTCCCTCTCTCCCTCTCCCTCTCCCTCTCTCTCTCTCTCTCTCTCTCTCTCTCTCTCTCTCTCTCTCTCTCTCTCTCTCTCTCTCTCTCTCTCTCTCTCTGTATTTTGCCCAGTAGCAGCAACTAGGGTTTACCAACCAAATTTGCGCCAATCCGGGTATGAACATCAGTTGCGTCTGGGTCGAGTTTCTCTAGCCAAAAGGGGTCTAAGAAACACTTTAGAAAACGTTTGCGGGAAAAATATTACAAGCTCTTGTCTGATTGGTCCAAAAAAAGTATTAGTTTAACCAAACTTTAATGGACCAATCAACAACAAGAAATGTATTAACCCCCTACAAGTCACGTGATAGTTCCGGATATTTCGCCGCTTGCTCGGTGTTTGGCAAGAACAAAACGTCACGCGAACTATTGGGAAACGAAGGGTGTTTCCTAGACCCGTTTTTTTGCCGATTTGAGCGAGCGCAACGGAACGTTAGCCCTTGTGAAACGACCCCCTGCTTTCCCGCGATTGATGTATCTTAGAAGTTCAACTTCAGACGACTATTATGTAAAATCAAAATTAGAAAAGCTTGTTTGACCGTCCATAAGGGTCTCTGACTGATTGGAAGCTAATCTCACATTCTCTAAGCTTGTTTGAAT
>CM065682.1:76036586-76041586 GCA_017654935.2 Phymorhynchus buccinoides | reverse complement strand
GTCTGGAGAGAAAGAGGGTCAGAAACTGAACGTAAAGTGCGAGCTGGCGTATAGATGGAAATATTGTCGCAGAGGTAAGATGGAGCAGCATTATGAATAGATTTATAGCAAAGTGAATAGATTTATAGCATAGCACACACACACACACACGCACACGCACACGCACACGCACACGCACACACACACACACACACACACCAATCGCAAAACCCCGGCCAGAGAGAGAGAAAGAGACGGAGACACACACAGAGAGAGATAGAGGGGGGGGGGGGGGGGAGGGTAGGGGGAGTGGGAGAGCGCAGAAAGGGAGGAAGGTGGTGGGCATCATTATCCCCTTCATCGGCCTGCCCGTCAGCTGTGGTCTTGTCACTGATGGACTGCCAACGCAACCTATCATTGTCAGAACATTCCCCTTCCTAAAGTTGCTGCCTCCTCCTACCCTCCCCTATCCCCTCCCCTCCTACCCACCATTTCTCCCCAGGGCCATATTGTCAGTCTTCTTCGCCCCCCATCATTTCTCACCAAGGCCATAATGTATTTCAGCCTTTGTGCTTCCCACTCTCATTCCGGGTACAGGGTGTGAGACCGTACACACGAAGTCATAGTGGGTGGCAGTCAGTATGAAGGGCAGCGCAGTCTACCTCTCTCACCATGGGTGTAGATTGACTTGGCAAACGGATGGGGCGACTCGGATGCTCTCTGCAGTGTTGGTCTCTTAGTCAACAACAAGACCGCCGGTGCCCAGGGGGTGTTGACTGTGAGGCGCAGCGTCGTCTACTGGGAGGGAATCACCCGCCTGCAGAGACTGTTCGACTCGACCGTGTGTCTCCCGCCCGTGTGTCCACGACGCCAGCACCCCGGGCCCGCAACGTTTCCAGAATCATCCACAACGGCTGCTACGTCTCGACTTCTGTCTCATCGTTACCATCTTCATCTACAAGAAAACCAAGTCTTCACGAACATTGTACAAATTGTCCATAAGAGGCAACTTTTTGGTTGCCACCGGGTTTAACGTGTGCTAAGTGCATGAGCACACGGGACCTCGGTTTATCGTCTCATCCGAAAGACTCCACGCTCAGACCACGAGGCCTAGTGCAAAGTGAGAGGAGAAATCCCCTGTAGCCAGGTTCGAACTCGGTTTTAGAATCGGGTTTGAGGTATTTGGCTTTCCATACACTTGACACGAAGCGAAGGCGCTAACCACTGTGCCACTCTACACTGTGGTGTGCAGGTCCAGCATCAATGATCCTTGATGTGAGTGGAGGTATTCATCTAGGTGTCATTCTTGCTTGAATAAGTTCCAAGTTAGAGCCTGATTCAGCGCTTTCGTTATATAGGCCTACTTAGTGCGTGGTGTTGGCAGCTATGTCTATTGACTAAACGCCAACCGTTGCTTCATTTTTCAGCAGACGACAACCTGCTTTTTTGGGGGGTACCCTGCTTTTTCAATGACGTATGACGCAGAGCTGTGTAGGTGGCAGTGCGTACTGTTTCTGAAATAATAATCATATAGTAAAAAGCCAACTGTCCGTCCGTGTGTGTGTGTGTGTGTGTGTGAAACACAAAACGGGCCTAATAACTCCGCCGTTTTTCGACCGAATTGCTTCAAATTTGCTGTGAGCCCTAACGGGGCGATGGCAACGGCAACCGAGGCGGCCGTGTCATTTGCACGTTTTCGCAAATGCGCGAAACGCGCATCCGCCGGCCTCTCGGCGCCCGTATCTCCAGCGTTTCTGGGCCGATTGCCTTCGAATTTAGCAGGAAGATGACCGGGGCCGGGGACTATCCGTGTGCCAAACCGGAAGCGAATCGGTTCAGAAACGCGCGCGCTAGACGCCGCTTCACCTTTTCATGAAAAACTCCGCACCGAATCGCCTCAAATTTGCTGTCAGGCTTGCTATGACCCGGGCAAAGCATGGCAGGAAATTTGAACAGCATCCGTTCATAAATGCGCGCGATATGCACCAATTTACGCGATATAGCACCGACATCTGTCCAAACGTGCTGTTATTAAAGGGGGGGGGGGGGACTGCTGTGGGCATGAGACCATGGTTCACACGTGCTGGGGTGACGAGTAGGTCAGCCAGCTGGTTATGGGTGGGGTAGGGGGTGGGTGGGTGGGCGGAGGGATGGTGGGGGGGGGGGAGCAGTGGAGATTACAAGGGGATGACACTACACGTATCTGTATTATTAAAAAATCGGGACTTTACTGGTTTAGCACTGCCTCCGGGCATTGCCTCCAGTATTGTTCCACAATCTTTGTATTTACAAATGCCCCACATGCCGAAAGGCCGAACTAAGTTGGCTTTCAGTTCTTTTTTCTGTTTTTGTCCTTTGCCAATCTACGATCGCAAAAGAGTAAGTTTTCGCTCAGGTTTGTTTCCTTTTTTTTGTTTGTTTGTTGTTCTTTTCTGTCTGTCCTAACCGAATCACTTCAAATTTTGTGTGATGGTGTGTCCCAATGAGAGGAAGGCATCCGCACAAAACTTTTCGCCGCTTTGACCTTGGTGTATGACCTTGAAAACCCCAATTATCGCCGTCACGATCTTCACCTTGGTGTATGACCTTCACAACCGAAAATCTTTAAGGGGCTGTAACTGTAAACGTCCACACCGTTGGTCTTAGGGACTTCAATCTTGGCATGTAGGTACTTTGCATATGTTTGTTCATCATTGCATACGATCAAGGTCAAGCTCAAGGTCAGAGATTAGGCCTTGGTGGTAGGGGTCTAAAAATTGGGTTTTTCAGCCACAAAAGTAAAAATGACGCAGAGCCGTGAGGTGGTACTCAGCGTGGTACTTGTTTACCTGTACTAGGCGTTACCAGTACTGGGCGTAATAATAATAATAATAATAATAATAATAACTAAGATTTATAGAGCGCCCTTTCTCTCTTGAGCTCACGTCGCTTCACAATTATTTAAATAAATAAATAAATACATAGATCATATATATAATATAAATAAGCTACTACAATATTAACTATCACAAACATGCACACAGCCACAACATGCACGCACGCACACGTCCGCACCCACCCACGCACACACGCGCGTGCGCGCACACCCACAAGTGGCGCAAGTGAAGGTCTCAATATTAAGTTAACATTTTTCACTATTTTCCCATGGCAACACAGTGATGACCAACCATAGAGGTCTCTGTACACGTGGACATTTTTCACTCTTTCACCATGGCAAGACAGAGATAGGCCATTCATGATATGACTTACATATCGCTGTCATACTATGGCTTGCAAAATCATTGTGTTGCTATGGCGAAAGAGTGAAAAAATTTCACGTGAACAGAGACCTTAGCATGTTGGAAGAAAGCAAGGAAGGGCCATGTTTGAGCGATTGGATTTTTGGTTTCTTCATGTTGGCCTATTTCGTTTGAGGCCTTGTAACGCGATAACGCTGTTATTGATGCGACACCTGACACCTCCGTATTATAGCAGTGTGTGTGTGTGTGTGTGGTATCTTAGGCTTCTATAGTATTGACCATTGACGAGAGAGAGAGAGAGAGAGAGAGAGAGAGAGAGAGAGAGACAGAGAGACAGAGAGACAGAGAGACAGAGAGAGAGAGAGAGAGAGAGAGATTCCGAATAGATTTTATCGCCATTAGCACACCTAAGCGCAGCCCTTACTCTCTGTCAACTTTAGAACACAGAGCCATTTAATTGGCACATAAAGAAAACTAGTCTACTCTTAATGAAGGAAATAATCATGAAATAAAGACAAGACAGAGAGAGAGAGAGAGAGAGAGAGAGAGAGAGAGAGAGAGAACGAGAGAGAGAGAGAGAGAGAGAGAGAGAGAGAGAGAGAGAGAGAGAGAGAGAGAGAGAGAGAGAGAGAGAGAGAGCGAGAGACGAGAACGAAATTTTCTTTAACCAGGGAACATGAGATAAGCAATGACAGGTTTTTTCCACCCAGCCCTGAGCCCTGCAGAGAGAGAGAGAGAGAGAGAGAGAGAGAGAGAGAGAGAGAGAGAGAGAGAGAGAGAGATGTTGATAATGATGATGATGATGATGATGATGATGACATGATGACATGGTGATTTGAAAAACCCACTAGTCCCTGAGCACAAATTCAACCCATTCACATTTCCGAATCGTAGTACACTTTTTCTTTTCAGTCCCATTGGAAAGCATAGCTTCCAAACTGCCCCATACCCCCCGTGGGGATGCTGGGGGGGGGGGGTCTTTTGTATAAATAGTTCCCCCACCTTCTGGAAGTTCTGTACTTGTAACTTCCTCTAATCTGTCACTCTCTTTGACTCTGCCTTTTCCCTTTGCTTACGGTCATCTACTATCTTTCTGACTTACCGGTCCATTCTCCTGCCTTTTCATGTTTCAAGAAACACTTTCAAAAAGATTTCCTCCAGCCGAAGTCGGACTTGCTGGGCCTAACTATTTCTTAGTTAAGTTAGGCGCATGACGGCAGCATGACGCATCTGCGCTCATAATTGACAGGAAACTGTCTTAGCGATCGAAGAAGAAGAAGAAGAAACTGCCCCATGTGATTTTAGGAATAGGACAGTGCGCTTTCGGCGAGTAAAGCGTTTCACGATATGTAGTGGAAAAAAACACCCCCCCCCCAACACCGGTTGAAAAAAAGCGTCCCGGTCTGGAATTTAATGGGAACATTAGTATATCCATAAAGTTGGTGGGAACGATACTGGAGGCAGTGCAACACCGGGAAAGTCCCGAATTTTTAACAATACAGATGTGTATGCTGGAAGAAAAAGAAAAAAAGGGGGCCCAAAAAGGTCTTGTTAGGGAGGGGTGTGGCGTTCTCAAAATGGATTTGTTCTTAACATATCTGCGCATGTGCGAAATTATTATTTTATGTATTTGACGGTTTCAGTGGGGTTAGGGTTAGGGATAGGGTCAATTTAGTGTCAAATACACAAAAGATAAAATTTGATGGTGCGTTATGATCGATTTCGCACATGCGCAGACATGTTGAGAACAAATCCATTTTGAGAACGCCACAGGGGTCTTAA
>CM065682.1:76021586-76024086 GCA_017654935.2 Phymorhynchus buccinoides | reverse complement strand
TCGTTTTTACTGCCCTGCAACAAAGCAGTCATGAGGCACATTGTGAATGATCCCGACCTGTTCTGGTGCTAGAGGGGACAAAAGAACCGTTTTGTTCTTCTTCATTGATCGCTCAGACAGTTTCCTGTCAATTACGAGCGCAGATGCATCATGCTGTCGTTATGCGCCTGACTAATAAAAAATAAAAAGTCCTAGCAAGTACGTCCGTCTTCGGCTGGAGAAAATCTTTGCAAGAATTTCTTGAGAAAAAAAAGAAAGAAAAAAGGCAGGGGAATGGACCGCCGTTGGGCAGAAAGATAGTAGATGACAGTATAAGCAAAGGGAAGGGAAAAGGGCAGAGTCAAAGAGAGTGACAGATTAGAGGAAGTTACAAGCACAAAACTTCCAGAAGGTGGGGGATCCGGGAGCTATTTGCACAAAAGACCTCCCCGGTATCCCCTTTAGGGCGCAGGTAGGTAGGTAGGGAAACAACCATTTTAGTTGTCTTGGTGCTCTCAATCGCATCACGCAGATGTTATTTGCTCACCTGACTATTGTAGCTTACCGAAGTAGAAGTCTGGAAATAGCTTTTCTCCTCAGTTCAACCCCCCACTCTATCTCTCTCTAACCTACCACATAGCCCTTTCTCAGCAATCTTGTATTTAGCTACCCCCACCCCCTCCCCCCGTGGGGATACCGGGGGGTCTTTTGTACAAATTAAATCCCCCCACCTTCTGGAAGTTCTGTGTTCTTGACTTTCTATTTATAATTGTTTTAGAACAAAATTATTGGATGTGCTTCTGAATCTATATGGGTCAAAAGGTGATTGAGCAATCCGTTTGAGATTCTTTCGACTTCTCATAGAGTTCTCTACTTTTGAGTTAGTTTAACAACGGAAATATCGTCGAACAGCGTGTGTCATCCTCTAAAATAGAAGATTATCTTGCGAAATATTTGCCTTCAAATTTTCGTAACATATCGTTCCAAAAGGGAAGTATTCTTATAGAATTTTGTATGATTCGCTCCTAACTATTAGAAAGGCAAGACCGAAGAAAGAGTCGAGAAATTAAGGGTGGGTGTGTGGCTAAAAACAAATCAACATGGCCTCTTCATCTTCCCCTTGTCTTTTGTTCTGCTGTCTTTAAAGGTGGACCCTGACGGATGAGTTTTTGCAAGAAACACGTCGAGATCACCAGAAACACAGCCTTTTCAAGGATCGGAACACACACTTTGCTCTGGTTTCTTAGAAATTAAACCGTCAAAACGCCAATTCCTCCTTGGCGGAGATGCCGGAGAGAGAAGCCATTTTGGATGGGGTGGGTGAAGGTCACTCATTGTGGTTGAAGCGTTTTCTTTTTTTGTCGTGCAGTAAAAAGAAAAAAGGATCTGTTTCCTTTGTTGTGAGCAAAACTCCTTTAGATAAACTGTATAAAATTTAAGATAAAAAAAAGGCTTGTATTGGGAAAAATTTCGTGCAAGCGATTTGGTCTAAACGCAGGCGGCCATTAGAAAAGAGACGGCACACGCCTTCTCTTTGGGTGAAAGAATTTAACTTCCAGCACCTCCGCCAAGGAGGATTTGACGGCTTGATTTCTGGGAAACCAGAGCAAAGTGAGTATTGCAATATCTGTAAATGGTGTTTTCCTGGTGATCTGGACGTGTTTCTTACAAAAACTCATCTGTCAGGGTGCCCCTTTAATGTCTTCCTAACCTACGTTTCCCCCCACCTGTTTGTCTCCCCTCTCAAATAGAAGGCAGAAACAATTGCTGCGTCAGGTCTTCATTAATTAACCCAGTCAGCTGGTGTGGTGTCTTACTAGAACAATTGTTCTTATGGAATTACAGAACAAAAATAATTGCAGTCTTTAATTTCGTAATGTCAGCATTTTTGTGTGTGTGTTTCACGCTGGAAGCAACTGGGTTGCCTGGAAGGAGAAAGTAAATGTGTGTGTGTGTGTGTGTGTGTGTGTGTGTGTGTGTGTGTGTGTGTGTGTGTGTGTGTGTGTGTGTGTGTGTGTGTGTGTGTGTGTGAGCGAGAGAAAGAAAGAAAAAACAAAGGTGTGAGTGCAGAATCGTAAAGCATTTGGTAGACATTTTAAATTAGGCCTTCAGTGTGAGAGAAAGCCGAAAGCAGACTGCTCTTGCACCTTACAGCAATTGTCTCCACAACCTCCACACACCTACCTACCCCCCACCCCCACCCCCACCCCCCCACCCCCACTCCATTCCTCACGTTTTCTTGTTTTTATAGCCTAATTTGTGGGGGGTTTCTTAGCTAGTGTTTTGTGTTTGTTTTTGTTTTTGTGTGTGTGGGGGTAGGGGAAGGATGGGGGTAGGGGCAGAGTGGGGGCTTCGTAAGTATGAACATCGCTATCCCTCTCCATTTTGAGGACACGTTCAGCGGTTCACGCACATGCACACACACACACAACACTCGCATGCATGTGCGTGCGCACACATACGGCATACATACACGCACACGGCACACATACACACACACACACACACACACACACACACA
>CM065682.1:76014086-76016586 GCA_017654935.2 Phymorhynchus buccinoides | reverse complement strand
GCATAACAAAATTAACCAATGACTTTGACTTTTAACATACATTTGTTATGTTTCAGTTAGGATCCCCAAATTTGGCATATTGGTGACTATTAGCTTAAGGCGATGTATTTAGGGTGACTTTGACCTTAACCTTGACTTTTGACCTTGAACATGGTCACTTGATTTGACCAAACAGTTTACATTCTGGCAGACGCAGTCCCTAAATTTGGCAAGTTGGTAGACTAGCTTAAGATCGTTATGGAATGTGAAGTATTGTGGACATCAGTGACCATGATGACCCTGGCCTTTGACCTTGCATTTTTGTCGTTCGCAATATCACATGAACTGCTGCGCATAATCGCTTAAAATGTTGTATGGTGGTATATCACATCAAGCTGATGTGTGCAGTATAGAAATGGTGCCCTTTCTGACTTTGACCTTGACCTTTTGGAGTGTATTTGAAGGTGAACAATCTGGCAATAGATCTATCTCCAAAAAAACATATAGCGAGTACACATACTAGCTTATTTATTTGTGTCAAGTGTCTTTTTTTATTATTTTTTTTATTATGCTTTACAAAATATGCAAATCAAAGTTTTTTTTCTATTTTTGGTATGGAGTTTATGTGGAAACAAAGAATCTGGCATTTCAATTTTTTAATTTTTTTTTATCTATCTCCAAAAAACGCAAAGCGAGTGAGCCTTGAAGGCTTTGACTCTTGTTCTCTCTTCTTCCCAACCTCTCCTTAAAAAACATCAGAAGCTGAGAAGGTTTCCCTTTTTTTTCTCTCTCCCCGTTTCAAACAGCGATAATTCTTTCATTCCTTCCTTTGGCTGTTGAAAAAAAGTTGCCAAGAAGTCTTTGATGGAATCGGTTGATGAAATGTGGAACACTAACGTACATCGATGAGTTTATTTATTTTTAGGCTTTAACCCTTTCACCGCCAAAGTCGCATTTTAGCATCACAGTGATTTAAGACCTGTGTCACTAAAAGGCATCAAATTGGGGTCTATTATTCAAAGACCCTATTGTCTTAGTTTGGGGAAGTAAGGGTAGACCTTATTTTATATATATGTCACAGAAGAATCCCCAATACTGCAGATGGATTTTGTTCTCTACCCAGGTAAATTTAATGGACATTTTTGGCTGAAATATGGCTGGTGGTGAAAGGGTTAAGCTCTTCAGTCACCCACTGCCTACAGGTATTAGGTACATTCTAGTGACAAAGGCGTCTCCGTGAAATTCGGGTTGCTCCCACCTGGAGAGCGCGTCGCAGGCAGAGGCGCGCCACCCATTTTTGTTGTTGCATGCGATTTTTGTGTGACTGATGAAAGTTCATGCGTGACAGTTCAATCCAGATGCGATCCGATTGTGACGATGTCTTTTGAGTCATGATTGACGTGAAGTGCTTCCGTCTAAAAATAATTTTACTATTTTTGTCCAGTACACTCACCAAATAAAATGCCTGATACAAAATTAAAAAAACCATTTATTTCATCAGATTTGTGTAGGGGGACTACAAATATTGCTGGTACCCACGTGTCGTCATATCCGGCCACAAGGAGCGCCATATTATGGGAGACCGCCATCTTAGTCCTTACCTTTTTTTGAAAAATGCCAGATCGATGCTGCGTATTTGGCTGTTCCAATTCGAAACTTATCTAAACTGTATTTATAACATCTGGATGTTTTCTTTACACATTTAGATAACATTTTCACTTTGTTTACACACAAATAAGGACTAAGATGGCGACACTTCCGTTGGTATGGTCGAGATGCGCACGCAGGTGGGTTGGAGCCATAGTCAACGATTCATCGGATTCATGTAGACAGTAGAATTTCACAAGAACCATGCCTCACAAACGACACAATCGGATCGCATTTGGATTGAATTGTATGCAGTGGGTCCGGTGCTGCATAAAATATTTAACCCATGAAATAAATACTCTTTTCCTCATTCCAATTGTTTGCTGTTTGGGAAAGATTCGCCCCTAACTACATTCAGAGGCGTCTTGTGGCATGCAGGAAGAACAGAAGATTCATCACTAAATATTGAGAAGTCGGGGATATTTTTTTTTCTAATATTTATTATTATTTATTTTTGTTTGCACGGGTGGTTGTTTATATCGTCCGCCATTTTGAAAAATACGAAACTAAGTGGCATGGCTTTGTACATTGGTTTCTCTGCAGAGATGTAGATTTACACCCTCCCGCTCTATTTCTTGGTTCTTTCCGTGTAGACTGAGCACTTAAATATCAATATTTTAAATAATAGTTGACTTATTTCTCACATGAAAGAACAATGGTTCTAGTGCGCTTTTGAAGTGTACTTATTTCACGGGAGGTACTTATTTCATGGGAGATACTTATTTCTCATGACACCGGCCCTTAAGAGTCGGTACAGACTGGAAACGGGAGAGGGGGTGATAAGTGGATAGGGAAGGAAAAGGTCGAAAGTACAACTAAAAAACACACACACACACACAAAATGAAAGTAAAACTAACATTTGTTCACGTTGTA
>CM065682.1:75999086-76011586 GCA_017654935.2 Phymorhynchus buccinoides | reverse complement strand
CTTCCTCCCTCTTCTTTCGCTTTCGCTTTATCGAGCGTTTGTTCTTTTGATACCGCATTATGCTTATCTGTTGCTTTTATCGTCTAGTATTTCTGAAGAGGCGTTAGCTAATGTGTGATAAATGTTGTTCTGATGTTGGCGGACATTCAATTGTTAGAAAACAAAATGGCCGTTACATTTTGTTGCCAGATCTAATGACATCCTCGGGCATTTTTCTGTCCCTTGCGTTTTCACCCAAATTTCTTTTTTGAGATTTTTGTTTCCCTCCTGTTGTGGATTTTAAAATTGTGTTGGGGGGAGGGAGAGAGAGAGAGAGAGAGAGAGAGAGAGAGAGAGAGAGAGAGAGAGAGAGAGAGAGAGAGAGAGAGAGAGAGAGAGAGAGAGAGAGAGAGAGAGAGAGAGAGAGAGAGAGAGAGAGAGAGAGAGAGAGAGAGAGAGAGAGAGAGAGAGAGAGAGAGAGAGAGAGAGAGAGTGAGTATGGGGAGGAGGAGGTAAAGCTTAAAGACACGCTGACTCACCACGATTAAGTCCCTTGGTTTTGTTCTGGGTAGCTGTGTGCCACATTCAAATGTCCCCAACTTCAAATTGAGGCTGCTCTTTAAAATTATCTTTCGGTTTGAATTTGGGGGCATTCATATATATGGGAGTCAGGCTTGGTCAAAACAAGATTTCTTTTCAGCTATGCAAGAGGGAAAACACGTGAAACCCGTGATTTTGAAACTAGTGGGTCTTTAAGGCGGACTTGATGGAGCAAATATTTCTATTCAAGAGTTACGCTTTTTGTTCAGTTGTTAGCTTGTTCTAATGTGCAGGGATGTGAGAGGGCCCCAAACAAAAAAGCGTAGCCGATGGTATCGTCAAAGTACTCAAACAAAACTTTGCCTCCGACATCAATTTCTTTTCGCTGCTCGCCTACGCGGATCTTACTGTCCGTTAGTTTCATCCATCCAAGCCCTGTCAAATTTGTGTTGGCATCCTTTGTCCATCTCTTCTTTCCTCACATCTATGGTGTGATAAATAATTGTTATGGTTGACGATGAAACTGTCATTCAATAGCTTTGAAAAACATCAAAATCCTCCTTCGAAATCATAGCCGAACATATACAAATAACGCATTGCCATTGGACTTAACTGGCCAACCACAGAGCTTACAAAATTCAGTCAAGGGACTGTAGTCACGCTACAAACTGCTTTCGTTTTCACTGTGTGTGCGCGCAAAGAAAGGCTACCTAACTCGACAACCTGTCTCTGTGCGAGTTTTTTTCAAATAGAAAAAGCGCATTTACGCACTTACGCGTAGCTCTCACATCCCTGAATGTGTCAAAATGCAGCAACAGCGAGGGTAGAACATTGGGGGTGGGGGTGGGGGGTGACTGAACAAACGAAACGCAATACCCAGGGTCCGTTTCACAAGGGCTAACGTTACGTAGCGTGAGCGCAAATCTGCAAAAACGGTACTAAGAAACACCTCTTTCGCAGACGTTTGCCAAAACCGTTTTGTGGCCGTCATCTAGGTGGCAGGCCACGAACTATTTGAAGGATCACGGGAAATATCACGTGACTAGCATGGGGTGAATACATTTCTTGTTTTTGATTAGTCCATTAAAGTTTGGTTAAAATAATTTAAAAAATTTTGACCAATCAGACAAGAGCTTGTAATATTCTTCCGCAAACGCTTTCTAAAGTGTTTCTTAGGCCCCGTTTGCCGTGAGCGTTATTCGCGCGGCAACCGTTACCTAGAGAAACTCGACCCTGTATTTTCTTTTTTCTTTTCAAAGCTCTCGAAACGTAATTAGCGGTGGTTAAAATTCGCTTTAATGTCCTGGGGGCATTATTATATTTATATTCTTTTTTTTGCTTTTAGTCTTGTGCTTTCAAAAATGTTGGGGTTATGGGAAAGGAAGGGGGGACAAAGAGGAGGAGGGGGGGGGGAGAGTGCGATGAAAAGGAAGAAATGATGATGGGGGGGGGTAGGGGAAGGGGGGGGGGCAGAGAGGGAGGGTGGAGGGGATGACAAGGAATAAGCGATGGACCAAACCTGTTATCGTGGGACACAATTATAGAGTAAACATTCATTTGTCGTTTTTTGTATTCAGCCTCCCAAAAATGACAGTTGAACAAATAGGAGGGTTTAGACAGTGGGTGGATGCCTCGTGCCTCCATACGGGGAGCTGGACGACCCTGCCCCCCCCCCCCCCCCACCATACGGCGGTCTTTCATAAAAACAGTTCCCCCACCTTCTTGAAGTTCTGTGCTTGTAACTTCCTCTAATCTGTCACTCTCTTTGACTCTGCCTTTTCCCTTTACTTTCTGTCATCTACTGTCTTTCTGACTTATTGGCTCCATTCTCCTGCCTTAAAAAAAAAATCTTCCAAATAATTTTTCAAAACTGTCTATCTTGCAAAAATCAACAGAAATGAGGCATAGAAAAATACAAAGAAAATAAACATGAAAATAGCAAACCCAATTGTCCTGTTATAGTTTTATACATAGTTCAAACGATGTCGTATTCACATGAATAGATAGTCAGATTTTTCTCCTTTGAGCTCTTCCGAAATTGGAATGTGTCGGCTGTACGCTAGCGGGGAGACCAGTGAAAACTGAAAGCCTAACACATACGTACCTTACCCATTATGGCCATATGGCATGGGAATGCAGAAGAAGAAGAACTGGCGTTTTTGCATTCATCCTCCCCCCAAATGACAGTTGAACAAAGGAGAGTTTAGACTGTGGGTGGTTTTATTAGAATCTGTGCGTGGGGGTGTTCGTTGCACAATGCGCGCAAAGCAAATAATATGTCCGCACGGAAAACAATTATGATTTATTATGTGGTTTGCTGCTGAGGGGCAAATTTGCAAGCCTGTTTATTGGGAGAACTGTGTCAATTACATCAGAGAGAGAGAGAGAGAGAGAGAGAGAGAGAGAGAGAGAGAGAGAGAGAGAGAGAGAGAGAGAGAGAGAGAGAGAGAGAGAGAGAGAGAGAGAGAGACACGTATAAATGCAGAAAGAATTTGAAAGGGGAGAGAGAGAGAGAGAGAGAGAGAGAGAGAGATGCTTTTAGTTTGCACCAGCAGTTTTTTTTAATATCTCTCACCAGGTCTAACAGTCATCATTTAATATGTGTCCCTGTAGTCAGCTCAAATATCTCTGCATAGTACATGTCTCAGGTGTATGATCTGGAATGAAATAATCATATCTGATGTCCTCAAAGATGGAAAGACAGTTTGCTGTGTGGCACAAAGCTGATAATCTATTTTACAGTCTGTTCTCCATAAAATTTGCCCAAATCGCCCAAACCTGAATATTTGATACATGGTACCGAAAACCCACGCACGGTTATAACCATGCATAGTAGATGTTTACCGGGTGTATATGATCTGGAATGAAATAATCAATATCCTCAAAGATGGAAAAAACTTTGCTGTGTGGCACAAAGCCGATAAAGTATGTTACAGTCTGGTCTTCATCGCCAAACCTGAATATCTCATACATGGTAATGAAAACCTGCGCGCTGTTATAGCTATGCATAGTAGATGTTTACCAGCCGCGATTAGAAGAGAGCGAAGCTGGTTGATGTTTTCAGAGAATTCTGTTTGTTCCTGACTATCTGGCTATCTTCTTATTCTGCATTCCCAGGCCATATGGCCATAATGGGTAAGCTACGTATGTCCCGGTTTTCAGTTTTGCTACGTACAGCCGACACATTCCGATTTCGGAGGAGCTCAAAGGAGAAAAATCTGATTATTTATTTATGTGAATACGACATCGTTTGAACTATGTATACAATTATAACAGGATAGTTGGGTTTGGTATTTTCATGTTTATTTTCTTTGTATTTTTTCATTTTTTCCTCATTTCCCCTCCCCCCCCCCTTGCCACAAGGGCTTTGTAAGCTAATGGCGATAAATATTGTTGATTGATTGTTGACATCGTTTGAACGGAGGGACCTAGGATGCTCAAATTATACATGCGGATAGGTACTAAGGATATCTAGGCCAAGTTGAAAAACGAAGGTCATAGGTCAAAGATCAAGGTCACAGAAGCCGAAAATGCTGCCGAGCATTTGGGCCTGTATTCACGTTGTAATATCTTAAAGACTCACCAGGTCACGAGTCAAAATCACGGGTTTGACTCCCACACAAATGCCCCCAAATTGAAAGCGAAACATCATTTTAAAGAGCAGCCTCAATTTGAAGTTGGGGACATTTGTATGTGGGTCACAGCTACCTAGAAAAAAACAAGGGACTTAATCATGGTGCGTCAGTGTGCCTTTAAAGGTTTCTCACCAGCTGCGAGGCGAAATACTGCAGCCGAAAATACTGCCGCGCGGCTGGTGATCTGGCTTCTTAAATGCTCTAGTTCCCAGGTGTACGTGATCCGGAATGAAATAATCATGTCCTCAAAGATGGAACAAAACTTTGCTCTGTGGAACAACGCCGATAAAGTATTTCAGTCTTTTCTCCATCGCCAAACCTGAATATTTGATACATGATGGTACTGAAAACCCACACACGGTTATAACTATGCATAGTAGATGTTTCTCATGTGTACATGATCGGGAATTAAATCATCAATATCCTGAAAGATGGATGGGGTGGGGTGGGTGGGGGATGGGGTGGGGTGGGGGGTTGAAGGGAGGTGGGTGTTAGTGTGTTGTGTTATTATATGCAATGTGTTTTCTAATGTATTCATTTTCATAGAGATGTATGGTGAGAATTTGTGAACCAGTCTGTTAGAAATGTTTGTACGAAGTTGGGGACGCTGCAAACTAGTAAGATATATGGGCGTTTGTGTTTTTTATTTTCTTGTATATAAGCATTATTAGTTATTATATTATTGTTATTATGGAACAACTTTGCTTTGTGGCACAAAGCCGATAAAGTATTTTACAGTCTGTTCTTCATCACTAATATAAACCGTCCCCTCCCCTCCGGAACCTGAATATTTGATACACGGTAATGAAAACACAGCCACGCGCGTTTGATGGGCTGGTGAACAAGTGAACAAGTGAACAAGAGTCATAACAGGTCTTTGTGTTTTATGGTATCGGTGCTTTTAGCGAAGCGTTTTGCATGAAGCTTACTGCCAGGAGCTGAATAATGCAGCGGTTATTTGACAAAGAGAATGCTGTTTTTTATGTGTTTTTTATTCTTGGGGGCGATGATCTTGCTTCAATTTTTGCATATATAGTCGGTTTCTCTTTTCTTTCTGCAAGCTATCGTATTTTACGGAGTAGAAGGCGCACCTGATTATAAGGCGCAGCCCCCAAATTTAACACGAAACTCTTACTTTATTTTCTTGCTGTATTATCAGTCACATAGGGGTCTCCGTTGGTGACTCTATAAATAGCGCCTTATAGTCTGTAAAGTTTAAATTTATTTTTAACAAATTAAAAAAGACAAACGTGTTTTGCAGAGTATGGGGATCATTCATTCCTTTGGTGATTTTTTTTTTATACTGTGCACAGTTTTTAACTCTATCCCACTGCTTCTTTGTCTGTCTGTCTGTCTGTCTGTCTGTCTGTCTATGTCTCTGTGTCGACAGGACGAAATGTACAAGACCCCATTTTTCCTTCCACCTTAGGCCGATTTTGCACTTTTCCCACGTTAGGACGAACTGTATTGTCCTTGATATTCCAGGGACCCAAAAAAAAGTATTGCCTTTTAGTCTGTAAAATACTACTACTACTAATAAAAATAAGGATCTGTGTTATCATCTTCCAGGGCAAGTCCAACCCAGGCTCCAGCAGCAACGACAAACTGAACAACGAGAACGGTGGCAAAGGGCCCCCCCTGCCGAACTTAATCGACGACGCGGCAGCCGGCGGAGCAGCGGACACCAACAACCACGCCTCCAACAAACTGGATGGCAACCAGAACGAGGAGCCCATACCAGCCGACAACAACAACGACAATGACGACGGCAGCGACGATGACAGCCCGCGCCGCTTCGCCCGCTACGAGCCGCGGTGCGAGGTGACGGGGAAGGAGGCGGTGTCGGCCATTACCCGGGCCAAGACGGTGCGCTGCAAGCAGGAGCTGGCCGACGTGGCCTGTCTGCACAGCGAGCGCAGGCTGTACCCGCTGCACCTGCCCCGCTTCTGTCCCCTCAAAGGTTAGTGTGGGGGGGGGGGGGTTGGGGTTTAGGCTGTGCACACATATGCGACCAGCACCGCGGAAGGGGCACCGAGTGCAGGGGGGTTCAAGGAAGAAAGAAGGGAAAGAGAAAGACTACTTTTCTTGTGTGATGATGATGACGATGATGATTGTGATGAGGATGATTGCGATGGTGACGATGATGATTGCGGCGATTTTGATTGTGATGATGATGATGACAATTGTGATGATTGCGATGGTGGTGATTGTGACGATGATGATTGTGATGGTGACAAAAATGATTGTGACGATGATGATTGCGATGATGACAATGATGATTGCGATGGTGACAATTGTGATTGTGATGATGATGATTGCGATGATGATGATGATTGCAATGATGACGATGATGATAACGATGGTGACAATGATGATTGCGATGATTATTGTGATGATTGCGATGGTGACAATTGTGATGATGATGATTGCGATGATAACGATGATGATTGCGATGATGACAATGATGATTGCGACGATGACGATGATGATTGCGATGATGACAATGATGATTGCAATGGTGATGTTGATGATTGTGATGATGATGATTACGATGATGACAATGATGATTGCGGTAGTGATGATGATGATTACGATGATGATTGTGATGGTGACGATGATGATTGCAATAATGACAGTGGTGATGATGATGATTGTGATGATGATGATGACGATGATGATTGCGATTGTAAAGATGATGATTGTGATGATGATGATGGTGACGATGATGATTGTGATGATTATGATGATGATGATGATGATGATGATGCGATGGTGATGATGATGATTGTGATGATGATGATGATTGTGATGATGATGATTATTGCGATTGTAGCGATGATGATTGTGATGATGATGATGGTGACGATGATGATTGTGATGATGATGATGGTGACGATGATGATTGTGATGATGATGATTGCGGTTGTGATGATGATGATTGTGATGATGATGATTGTGATGATGATGGTGACGATGATGATTGCAATGATGATGATGATGATTGCGATTGTGACGATGATGATTGTGATGATGACGATGATGATTGCGATGGTGACGATGATGATTATGATGATGACGATGATGATTGCGATTGTGACAATGATGACTGTGATGATGACGAAGATGATTGCGATTATGACGATGATGATTGTGATGATGATGATGGTGACGATGATGATTGCGATGGTGACGATGATGGTTGCGATGATGATGGTGACAAATATGATTGTGACGATGATGATTGCAACGGTGACAAATATGATTGTGACGATGATGACAATGATGGCTGCTAAGATGATGATGATGATTGTGAAGGTGATGATAGTGATTGCGAAGGTGAAGATGATGATTGTGATGATGACGATGATCGCGACTGACAATGATGATTGCGATGGTGATGATGGTGATTTTGACCTTTGCGACAATATTTTGCACCTCTATCTCTCAAGATCCCTAGGTATAAGCTTTCAACTGTTTATCAGCGCTCTTTTGCTGTTTCAGGACCAACCTCCTGGAACAAACTTCCTCTCTCTCCCTCTGTCAACGACCGACCTTTGTTTCCCCTGTCGAAGAATCGAAGCTCGCTGCGTCTTTCCCTCCTCTCCCCCTTTCTCTTGTTTTTATGTCTGTTTCTGCCGTTTTAGTTCTGATGTTAAATGTGTGCATGTGTTACTTCTCTGTCCATCTTGGCTTGTGTGAATGCGTTACGAATGTTAATGTGTGTGTGTGTGCGCGCTTTGACTTGATTTATATCAAGACAAAGCGCTGTAAAAGTACTATATCTTCTTCTTCTTCGTTTGCTCACACAGTTTCCTATCGTTTGAGCGTAGATGCGTTATGTGCCTAACTAAAATAAATGATCTAGGCCTACTCATGTCCGACTTCGGCTGAAGAAATATTTGTAAGAATTTATAGTAATAAAAAAAAAGGGCAGGAGAATGGACCAGTGAGACAGAAAGATAGCAGATGACAATAAGCAAATGGAAAAGGCAGAGTCAAAGAGAGTGACAGATTAGAAGAAGTTTCAAGCACAGAACTTCCAGAAGGTGGGGGAACTATTTGTGCAAAGACACCCGATACCCCCTGGTATCTCCACGGGGGGAAGTGATGAAATGATTGCAATGATGATGATGATTGCGATGGTGATGATGATGATGATGGTGATGATGATTGCGATGGTGATGAGGATGATTGCGATGGTGATGATAACAATGATGATTGCGATGGCAACAATGATAATTGTGATGATGGTGATTGCGACGATGATGACGATGGTGATTGCGACGATGATGACGATGGTGATGATGATGGTGATGATGATGGTGATTGCGATGATGATTACGATGGTGACGATGATGATTACGACAGTGACGATGATGACTGTGATGGTGACGATGATGATTGCGACGGCGACAATGATAATTGTGATGATGACTATGGTGATGATGATGTTGATTGCAGGGGAGGGGCAGGGGGAGTACCTGGGCTGCCACAGGGACAAGACCAACGAGCGGGACATGGACGGGGGCTTTGTGGAGCTGGAAGAGAATTCCCCGGACCGGTGCATCAACCACTGCATCAGAGGAGGTGGGCTTAAAAGCCTTTGTTGGTTTGTTTGTATAGTGGAATCTCTTATAAGACACCACACACACACTATAAGACTCCCTCCCAATTAAGACCTACTTCTCTGAAACATTTGCCCTTCTTTCTTTGTAGGTATTGAAATTACCTCCAATATACAACTCCCTCCCATTTTGACTTACGACTTTTTCCTGCATTCCCAGTCGAAGTGTTTATGACACGAAACGTCGGTTGCCCCCCCCCCCCCCTCTCAGGTACTTTTCCCTTCACCTTGTTTTTTTGCCTATTTATTTGGTTGATTTTTTTAGGTCTTTAACCCTTTCGGTGCCAGCCATTTTTCAGCCAAAGCATTCCATTAAATTTACCTGGGTAGAGAAAAGTCATCTGCAATATTCAGAATTTCTCTGTGACATTTATAACATCAGGCCTATCCTTGCTTCACAAAGTTTAAAAAAATTAGGGTCTTCGGATAACAGACCCTGATTTGATGCCTTTTAGTGACATGGGTGTTAACCCTTTCACCGCCAAAGTCACATTTTAGCACCACAGTGATTTAACACCTATGTCACTAAAAGGCATCAAATCGGGGTCTATTATCCAGAGACCCTATTGTCTTAGTCTTGGGAAGTAAGGTTACACCTTATTATATATATGTCACAGAAGAATCCCCAATACTGCAGATGGATTTTGTTCTCTACCCAGGTAAATTTAATGGAAATATTTGGCTGAAATGTGGCTGGCGGCGAAAGGGTTAAAACCATTGTGGTGCATAAATGCGACATTGGCGGTGAAAGGGTTAAGAGGGTGGTTCCACTGTACTGACCGCATTAACCCTTTTGCTGCCAATGTCGCATTTATGCACCTCAATAGTTTAACACCAATGTCATTTAAATAGGCATCAAATCAGGGCTTGTTATCAGTAGACCCTATTTTCTTGATTTTGGGAAGTAATGATAGGCCTAATGTTACGCATGTCACAGAGGAATTCCCAATATTGCAGATAAAAAAAATGTTCTACCCAGTTAAGTTTAATGGTAATTTTTGGCTGAAAGATGGCTGGCGGCGAAAGGGTTAAAGAGCACTGGGTGTTGTAGGGCACGATTACCGGACTTTTCCCCACCCGGATTTTCCGCACACGGACTTTTCTCTCCCGCACAATTCCCGCCCGTTCTTTTCCCACCTCTAGGTCTTTTCCCACCTCTAGGTCTTTTCCCGCCCATTCTTTTCCCACCTCTAGGTCTTTTCCCACCTTTAGTTCTTTTCCCACCTCTAGGTCTTTTCCCACCTCTAGGTCTTTTCCCACCTCTAGGTCTTTTCCCACCTCTAGGTCTTTTCCCACCTCTAGATCTTTTCCCACCTCTAGGTCTTTTCCCACCTCTAGGTCTTTTCCCACCTCTAGGTCTTTTCCCACCTCTAGGTCTTTTCCCACCTCTAGGTCTTTTCCCACCTTTAGGTCTTTTCCCACCTCTAGGTCTTTTCCCACCTCTAGGTCTTTTCCCACCTCTAGGTCTTTTCCCACCTCTAGGTCTTTTCCCACCTCTAGGTCTTTTCCCACATACGTACCTTACCCATTATGGCCTGGGAACGCAGAATAGAAGAAGAAGAAGAAGACCCACTCCAATCATACATATGTATTGTTAAGAATTCGGGACTTTCCTAGTGTTGCACTGCTTATGGGCATTGCCTCCAGGAACGTTCCCATCATCTGTATATCTACTAAAACCACTTTCTTCCTACGAAGCTGGCTACACATGCACACTCGAAAAAAATAACTTCCCATAATTTTCGGGATATAAGGCAAAGTCAAACCTCTATTTTAACACTTCCAAAAAGTCAGGACAAAATCTTGAAAATGGTCTTAACTTGGAGGGGGTCTGAATGAAATTCTGCTTAATGTTCTCCAGTCTGGAACAGACACATTAGTAGATATACAGATGATGGGAACGATCCTGGAGGCAATGCCCGGAGGCAGTGTAACACTAGGAAAGTCCCGAATTTTTAACATTACAGATGTATGATTGGAGTGGGTCTTCTTTTTCTTCTTCTGCGTTCCCATGCCATAATGGGTAAGGTACGTATGTGTCCGGTTTTCAGTTTCCACTGGTCTCCCTGCTGCGTACAGCCCACACATTCCGATTTCAGAGGAGCTCAAGGGAGGACAAATATTTGGAAGATTTTTTTTTTTTTAAAGGCAGGAGAATGGGGCCAATAAGTCAGAAAGATAGTAGATGACAGAAAGCAAAGGGAAAAGGCAGAGTCAAAGAGTGGCAGATTAGAGGAAGTTACAAGCCCAGAACTTCCAGAAGGTGGGGGAACGATGTTTTTACGAAAGACCCCCCCGGTATCCCCATGGGGAGAGAGGGGGTCTTGTAATGGAGGTAATTTTTATTAGAAGAGTTCAGCATACGTTTCCAAGAAAATTGGTCTTAAATGAGAGGAGGTATTTTAACGGAGGGTCATATAATAGAGGTTTGACTGTACTCCCCTCTTGTCAGTTAACTCATTCAAGTCGTTCCGGCCATATAAGTCCGGAATTAATAGATAGCTGTCGATTTGATGCATTTGCTTCAAGGGAAGTAAATCTGTGTGCACACCATACCTTGGTCACTTCTGAACTCGCTTCGCTCCCTTAAGACCACAATTTTGCCTCTGACTTTGCTTTTGTAGTGGTTTGTTCTGGGGGAAACCAATCGGTGTAGAGAGGTTTTCTATATAAAGTCTAGACTTTATATATCTTTTTCTCTGGGGGCTTCACTCTCTCTGAGGGAGAGAGTGCGAGAGGGAGAGAGAGAGAGAGAGAGAGAGCGCAGGGGCAGACCAAAGTCTATATATAAAAAAAGTCTGATCTACCACACTTCCCTGTGTCTAATAAACCTGAAGTAAAATCCTGTAATCTTCTTTCATTTCTCCTTTTGTTTATGTACGTTCTGTCTGTGTGTATGGCTGGAGTGATTTGTGAGTTTTTTTAATAATTTAAAATCGTTGCGATGCGAATGAGTTAAGATGCAACCAAGATTTTTGTTTGAATGCACGGCGCTAGATAAGTATCACTTTGTGTGCTGCACTGCCATTAACGTATGTAACGGTGCCGTTTGTAAGTGCTAATGATGCTGGCGAGGTTGCTGCTTCTGTTGCTACTGTTTATGAGGGAGGGAGGGGGGACAGGAGAGAGAGAGAGAAAGAGAGCGAGATTGAGAGAGAATGAGGGAGAGAGAGAGAGAGAAAGAGATTGAGAGAGAATGAGGGAGAGAGAGAGATTGAGAAAGAGCGCAGGAGGGAGAGAGAGAGATTGAGAGAGAGAGGGAGAGAGAGATTGAGAGAGAGAGAAAGAGCTCGAGAGGAAAATAGAGAGAGAAAGAGCAGGACAGGGAGAGAGAGAGAGAGAGAGAAAGAGGGCGAGAGCAAGAGAGAGAGATTGAGAGAATGAGAGAGAGAGAGAGAGAGGGAGAGAGAGAGAGAGCATGAGAGGGGTAGAGAGAGAGATAGAGAGAGAGAATTGAATTGAATGAATTGAATGAATTTTATTTATAGAGGGTAATAGAATAAGCAATAACATGCTTTTTTACATCCAGCCCTCTGGAATAAAAGTTACAAATATAAAAGTAGAAATGGAAAAGGAAAAAGCACAGACAAAGCAATATAAGAATGCAAAATACAGCCCTTGAGAGAGAGAGAGAGAGAGAGAGAGAGAGAGAGAGAGAGAGAGAGAGAGAGAGAGAGAGAGAGAGAGAGAGAGTGAGTGAGTGAGTGAGTGAGTGAGTGAGT
>CM065682.1:75979086-75994086 GCA_017654935.2 Phymorhynchus buccinoides | reverse complement strand
AACAATTTTATTGTCATTAGCTTATAAAGCCCTTGTGGCAAGCCCGGGGGTTGAGAGAGAGAGAGAGAGAGACAGACAGATAGGCAGACAGACAGACAGATTTTGAAGGGGGGTGGGGGTGGAGGGGGAATGAAGGGAAAATGAAGAAATACTGGTGTGTTTTTACAGGACGGGAAAAAATGTAAACGACTAACAAATATCGCAAATGTATTTATTGGAAGGGAGAGCTATTTCAGTGACATTGTATCATGTATTGTGTTTTTGGGTGGTGTGAGTGGTGGTGAGTGTGATGATGGTAATGGTGTGGGGTGGGGTGTGTGTGTGTGTATATGCTTATTTTGCATATGTCTTTGTTGAACTTCTTGTTTAAAAAAAAATAAAAATTGTTAAGTGCATAGACATCCACATTGGGAATGGGTGGAGGAGTGCGCTATGTAAATGCTTCACTATTATCATTATTATTATTCGTTTGCTCAGACAGTTTCCTGTCAATTATGAGCGCAGATGCGTCATGTTGCCGTTATGCGCCTAACTAAGAAATAGGCCCAGCAAGTCCGACTTTGGCTGGAGGAAATGCTTTTGAAAGGCAGGAGAATGGACCGGTAAGGGCAGAAAGATAGTAGATGACAGTAAGCAAAGGGAAAAGGCAGAGTCAAAGAGAGTGACAGATTAGAGGAAGTTACAAGCACAGAACTTCCAGAAGGTGGGGGAACTATTTATGCAAAAGACTTATCCTCACGGGGGAATTATTATCATTATTTTGCAGGGTTCAACTTTGCGGGCCTGCAGTATGGCAAGGAGTGCTGGTGCGGGGAGAGCTACGGAAAGCACGGCAGCATCTCTGAGGAACATTGCGGCACCCTGTGCCCCACCCTGCGGAACACCACCTGTGGGGGGTACCTGTCCACGCGCGTCTTTCGCACAGGATATGGAAGTGAGTGCACGCCCCATGTGTCGTGGTATTTACGTTGTTTGTCGTTTTTGCTTTGCTTGTGTAGTGTCACGCAGACCTGTTTACTCTACTCTTTTCGAGTAGTATTCTACTCAACTTGGACCTCTACTACTCTTCAAAATTGAAAACAATGCTCTAATTACTCATTTTCAGTGAACATTATTTGATGGCTGCTCTCGCGTTGATGGGGCAGTCGTGGCTGGTGCATCTCTGGGTCCCATTAGCACCTCCGGGTGTTTCTATTTCATTGAAAACAATGCTCTAATTACTCATTTTCAGTGAACATTGTTTGGTGGTTTAATAAAGAGGACTACTCATTTCACACCAAAAGTACTCATTTCAGCTATCCGGACTACTTGAGACTTGTGTAGGGGGTAAACAGGTCTGAGTGTGTGTTCTTCGCAGGATATGGAAGTGAGTGTATATGCCATGTGTCGTGGTATTTACATGGTATTTACATCGTTCGTCGTTTTTCGTTTCGCTTGTGTAGTGTGTGTTCTTCGCAGGATATGGAAGTGAGTGTATTTGACATTTGTCATAGTATCTGCGTCGTTCGTCGTTTTTGTTTTGCCTGTGTAGTATGTGTTCTTCTCACAGGATATTGCAGGCATCAGAATTTGTCCGAGAAATTTGAAATTTCAGAGGATTGAGAATTTCTGACAGAGGATTGGCTTCTAACTGTCGGAGATTTTGTGTGTTATTTTTTTCATGTTACAGTAATTGATAGCATTTTAAAGTGATTTCTCGCGGTATAAAGCATTTTTCGGTCATGTTGGGAACTGATTTAAGTGTTATCCCTCTATAATCTAGGGCCTTGATGCCCTTTTAGGTTTTCAGAAAATTGAACTTCAGGCTTTTCTGATATCTGATATTGAAGTGAGCGCCTATGTGGTTTACCTTGGTTGTAGCTTTCGTTTTGCCATGATAGTGTGTGAACATATAGGACAGGGAAGCGAGTGCCCTCTGTAATGTGGGTTGCATTATCAGTCGTTCCTTTTCTTCCAGACAAGTGCCCTCTGTAATGTGGGTTGCATTATCAGTCGTTCTTTTTCTTCCAGACAAGTGCCCTCTGTAATGTGGGTTGCATTATCAGTCGTTCCTTTTCTTCCAGACGAGTGCCCTCTGTAATGTGGGTTGCATTATCAGTCGTTCTTTTTCTTCCAGACGAGTGCCCTCTGTAATGTGGGTTGCATTATCAGTCGTTCCTTTTCTTCCAGACAAGTGCCCTCTGTAATGTGGGTTGCATTATCAGTCGTTCTTTTTCTTCCAGACGAGTGCCCTCTGTAATGTGGGTTGCATTATCAGTCGTTCTTTTTCTTCCAGACAAGTGCCCACAATCAACTCTTTGATTCATTGGCATTATGCCGGTCGAGGTACCTGGTCGGACAAGAAAGGAAATAAAAACAAAAACTCTAAAACTTACTTTTTTGACCCAGCCAGTCAGGTCTCTCTGTGGATCCCCAACATGATGCCGGGCCAGGCAGGAATACACACACACACACATGCATGCTTGCACGCACGCACATGCACACACACACACACACACGCATGCACGCACGCACGCACACACACACGCACACGCACACGCACACACACACACACCAAATGTTCATTACATAGACGAGACTTTGCTCGTTAAGAAGTCCATGTTTTGACATTGATCTCCGGTGAGCCAGGCTGCAAGAAGTCGGTCACCAGAAGGTCACGGGGGGTCATGGGGTCAGGGCAAGGCCTCGACCAATCAGAGCAGGGTTTGTGGCTGGTTGTGCAGTCTGCATTTCCTCCCCTTGGCCTACTGATCGCTATCCCCTCTAATTAATTACGTTTCCTTTAGAATCAGAATGAGTCACGGCCTACAACCACTTGTTGCTGGATAAAACAAAAAATATGTCAAGTTTAATAAACCTTTACTGTTTGGTGGTTTTTTTCTGGTTTTTTCTTTGTTGTTGGTTTACCTGAACTACTTAACCAATGTTAACAAAACTTGGCGGGATAGTTGCTTAGGCTGCTAGAGATGTGACCCGTGGTGTCAGATGTACCAAGCGGCAAACCATGTTAACATAATCCCTGTGAGTGAGACTTGCATATCGTCGGTGAAATTCAAAAACCTTGTATCTCAATTTTTGTAGTTTTGAGAAAAACATGTTTTAAAATTTAACCGCATTGACCACACTTGATTAACTATGATGAATATGTTGTTCAAGACATTGCGAGTTTAGTCCTGCATTTTGTTAAAATTGCTTTTAAATTATTATTTTTTAGACTTGAAAAGAACGAAGATACAAGGTTTTAGCCCTTAACTAGATCTGAATTTGGGACTTCCGAGGTTTTTTTCTATGTTCACAACCTCATTTACCCCAGATAGAAAGTCGTTAGAGATACAAGCTTTTGGTGGAATGTGGCAGGGAAAATATAGAGAGCAGACTATGTATCTAACTAAAAAATAATAAAAAAATCGAGATACAAGGTTTTTGAATTTCACCGACGATATTACCTGTCTTTTTACTGATTATTTCAAAGATGACGGATGGATTTAAGCCAAAGTTGGTTTGGTGATGAGTTGTTATCTATCAAGTATAATTCGTAAAATCATCTACTGCTGGATATTGCCATACGACATTTTTAGCACTGTACTATAGTGTTTTTTAAAACCTGTTTTATTAGTTATATTATAAGGCGCAGGGGTCTCATTCTGTGAACAAAAAAGTGACGTTTAAAAAAAAAGAAGAAAGTATTTTGTTGTGGATGTATTATGTCGCTATTGTTCGTTATGTGCTCAGCTTGTGAACCAGTCAGATGATGGAGAGCTGGTGTTCGACCATGCTGCGTCAGTGAGTGGTGGAAGTTGGTGTTGCTTTGAAGCGTTCACTTTGTTGTTTTCTTCCATGTTTTAGAAAACACGCAAAGATGCATAAGACGTTTGACGTTTCAAGTTATGTTGTTAGTCCCCCCCTCCAGAGGGAGGGGAATAATGAAATATTGTTTTTGTCTGGTCCGTCCGTCCGGTGTGCCTCCGTCCGTCCGGCTATTTGTCCGTTTTTCTCAAAAACTATTCAGTCTATCATCATCAAATTTGGTATACTAGTTTGCCAAGATGCAAGCTATCCACTGATGTATTTAGTTTTACACTAAGGTCAAGGTCGTGCCAGTTACGGGGTTCAAACCCCGAAACACATAATCGCTAATATCTCGCAAAGTTTTGCATGTATTTCAATGCAGTTTTTTTCACATTTCTTGATGAATGGTCTATAACACAGTTGTCATGAATTTTTTTCTGTGCGCTCATGTGCGCATGATCGTGCGCGCTCAAATCACGGGTCCGAACCCCAAGGCTATATATAAAAAACTATTCAGTTACGTGCTGTTTTGATGCGTTTTTATGTAGTTACGTGCTGTTTTGATGCGTTTTTATGTATGTGTACAACCGACACATTCCGATTTCGGAGTAGCTCGGTGATGCTGCGAGGGGACTTTGCAGCCGCTTGGCGTTGCACTTGTTTTTATTTTGCTGTTGACTTTACATTTATTTATTTAATTTTTGTTGTGTTTGGGGTTGATTTTGTTCTTGTTGTTTCATGATTCTTGCTTTTCGGATGTTTAACATGGACAGTCAGCCAAATTGTACCAAAATCCAATGGAGGGAGAAAATTTGTTTTTTGGTTGACACATTGAAACGTCTCCGTGAGAAACTGCCTCCCCTTCCCATCTTAAAATAAGGATTTTTACTACTAATAATAATGAATAATATTTATATGGCGCAATCTCCTGATAAACACAGCTCAAAGTGTCTGACAATAACAAATTACAATCAATAGTGTCATGCATAAACATTGCGATATATATATACATGGCATGCAATCAACAATCAAGAATACATCAGAAATCAAAAATGCGTGTACCACACACACATACTCTCCCCTACCTCCCTCCCTCCCCTCTACCCCTCTCCTCTCCCCTCTACTGATAAAGTGAGAGAGAGAGAGAGAGAGAGAGAGAGAGAGAGAGAGAGAGAGAGAGAGAGAGAGAGAGAAACCTTGAAAACTTGAAGTTTTCTTGAGAGAGAGAGAGAGAGAGAAAGAATTGAATTGAATTGAATTGAATGAATTTTATTTATAGAGGGTAGTAGAATAAGCAATAACATACGGAGAAACCCCCCCAAAATAATCCTACTTTTCATACTCATCTTTAACATGCACAAATTTAGAAGTGCACAAACGCATGACAGAGAGAGAGAGAGAGAGAGAGAGAGAGAGAGAGAGTACTAGTAGTGGATGAAAATAAAGTTTATGATAATTATCAGTGTGGATATCAGACATGCACAAAGGAATGCAGACGTGGCTGTCAGTTTCCCCCATCGCACAGCCAAACATTATGCTTTATTTCATTTATCTCCCTCTCTCTCTCTCTTCCTCTGCCTGTCATACTATACTGTCGGCCTCATTTTCCGCAAATAGCTGCCAGTCTTTATAGACCTAATGCCCTTTCCCTTGCCCTATTTCAAATCAGACATGCCGTGTTTTTTACAGTTCTCTGCTTGAGAGAGAGAGAGAGAGAGAGGAGAGAGAGAGAGAGAGAGAGAGAGAGAGAGAGAGAGAGAGAGAGAGAGAGAGAGAGAGAGAGAGAGAGAGAGAGAGAGAGAGAGAGAGAGAGAGAGAGAGAGAGAGAGAGAGAGAGAGAGAGAGAGAGAGAGAGAGAGAGAGAGAGAGAGAGAGAGAGAGAGAGAGAGAGAGAGAGAGAGAGAGAGAGAGAGGGAGGGAGGGAGGGAGAGAGAGAGAGAGAGAGAGAGAGAGAGAGAGAGAGAGAGAGAGAGAGAGAGAGAGAGAGGAGAGAGAGAGAGGAGAGAGAGAGGGAGAGAGAGGAGAGAGAGAGAGAGAGAGAGAGAGGGGGGGAAGAGATAGAGAGAGATGGATGGGGAGATGAGAGAGGGAGGAGGAATGAGAGAGAGAGGGAGGGAGGGGGAGAGAGAAAGGGAGAGAAAGGGAGGGGGAGGGGGGAGAGAGAGGAAGGGAGGGAGGGGGGGAGGGAGGGAGGGGGGGAGAGGGAGGGGGGAGAGAGAGAGAGAGAGGGGAGGGGGGGAGAGAGAGAGGAGAGGGAGGGATTGGGGGAGAGAGAGGGATGGAGGGAGGAGGGAGGGGAGGAGAATGAATGAATGAATTTTATTTATAGAGGGTAATAGAGTAAGCAATAACATGCTTTTTTACATCCAGCCCTCTGGACAGAATACATATATAAAAGTAGAAAATGGAAAACGAAAATAAACACATACAAAGTAATATAAAGCATGCCAAAAAAAACCCCACCCATCCCTATATTGTAACACATCAATAACAAAATCAAACCTATTATTATTAACTATATTCATTATTAACATTCAAAATAATAAATAATAAATAATTAATAATGCTTATATAGCGCATAATCTTGCAAAGCAACTCAATGCGCTTTTCACTCACCATTCGTACAAACATTTCTAACAAACTGGCCCACGCATCCTCACCATACATCTCTATGAAAATGAATACATATTAGAGAATGCATTGCATATAATCATAACACAACACACCAACACCCACGTCCCTTCAACACCACCACCCCAACCATCCCCCCACTCCTCCCCACCCCACCCATCCCCACCCCTGCCCCCCTACTCCCCACCCCCACCCCATACACACACACACGCGCACGCGTTAACCTCATACTCAACGTCTTCAATGAGCTGGAAAACAAGAGTGGGGAAAGGATCATAGACTTTGCAGAGAGAAAGCTTTCCTGAAGAAGTGGGTCTTTAGTTGGGACTTGAAGGAAGGAAGAGTGGACTGGTTACGGGTATGGTCAGGGAGAGAATTCCAAACGTTTGGTGCAACAAAGCTAAACGCCCTCTCACCCGAAGATTTCAAGGACCGCTTAGGAACTTTAAGAAGTTTCTGGGAAGAAGAACGAAGAGTACGAGAGCTTTGGTAGGTGCAGAGAGAAGAAGAGAGGTAGTGAGGAAGAGTTTTGTCAAAGTGACGAAAAGCGAGAGTAGCCATCTTGAACTGCCAGCGGAATTTGACAGGAAGCCAGTGGAGCTCAGCCAAAAGAGGTGTGATGTGATCACGCTTTCTTTTGCCAAGCACAAGCCGAGCAGCACTGTTCTGCACTCTCTGTAAGCGCGAAATCTGTTCTGCTGGAAGCCCAGCATACATCGAATTACAGTAGTCCAATCTGGACAACACGAAGGCAGAACTCAGTCTAAATGTGTGAAGTAAGCTCATACACACAGGAAAATAAAACCCATTCCTACTTTTCACACTCATCTTTAAACATTCAAAAATAGAGAAGTGCACAAACATAAAAAAAATATACCTCAGTCATACTTTATATATTCATCATTAAAATGTACTTATTTGAAAAGAAACCCATGCACATAATAAGTCAAACATAGTATTACTTTACCTACTCATCTTAGCATGCACAATTTAAAATGTAAATACATGTATCCATGGCAACATGAAGCCTACTCCTACATTACATTATTCATTTTTAACATGAACAAATTAAAAAGTAAACACACACTCGTAACAAAAGCAGACCTAGTCATATTGTTTGCATGCGAATACACATATTAAAAAGTAAATACTGCTCATGACGAAATCAAGCCTAAACCTACTTTCTAGTCCTCATCTTTAACATGCACATAAGTAAAACTTAACTCATCACAAAATAAAGACTAATAATCCTAGTTTACATACTCATAACATGTGCACATTTTAAATTTGAAGCCAATACACATAATAAAATCAAGCCTAAGCCCATTTTACATACTAATCTTAAAAATACATCAAACGTAAATGTAAGCACATACACATGACAGAATAAAACCAAATCCTATTCTACATACTCATCTTTAACATGCACGCGGGGGGGGGGAGAGGGAGGGAGGGGGAGAGAGGAAGGGTGGAGGGGGGGTGAGGGAGGGGGGAGGGAGGGAGGGAGAGAGAGAGAGAGAGGGAATTCATGAAGTTTTCAATGTTACCTTTTCCGTGGAGATTCTTTCGTCTTTGTTGATTTTCCTGTTTGTCTGTCAATAAACAATATTAGCCGTATTTATTTTAAAAAAAGTAGAAATAATAATGGTTATGTTCTTGATGGGTCTGGATTCAGTTAATGAAATAATGATGGTTATGTTGTTAACGACTCCGAATTTAGTTAATGAAATTATGGTTATGTTGTTAACTGCTCAGGATTTAGTTATTAATGGAATAATGATGCAGCTCTGAATTTAGTTAACGAAATAATGGTGATGTTGTTAACGGCTCTGAATTTAGTTATTAATGGAATAATGATGGTTATGTTGTTAACAGCTCTGAATTTAGTTAATGAAATAATGGTGGTTATGTTGTTAACGGCTCTGAATTTAGTTATTAATGGAATAATGATGGTTATGTTGTTAATGGCTCTGAATTTAGTTAATGAAATAATGATGGTTATGTTGTTAATGGCTCTGAATTTAGCTAATGAAATAATGATGGTTATGTTGTTAATGGCTCTGAATTTAGCTAATGAAATAATGATGGTTATGTTCTTAACGGCTCTGAATTTAGTTATTAATGGAATAATGATGGTTATGTTGTTAATGGTTCTGAATTTAGCTAATGAAATAATGATGGTTATGTTGTTAATGGCTCTGAATTTAGCTCATGAAATAATGGTGGTTATGTTCTTAACGGCTCTGAATTTAGTTATTAATGGAATAATGATGGTTATGTTGTTAATGGCTCTGAATTTAGTTATTATGGAATAATGATGGTTATGTTGTTAATGGTTCTGAATTTAGCTAATGAAATAATGATGGTTATGTTGTTAATGGCTCTGAATTTAGTTAATGGAATAATGATGGTTATGTTGTTAATGGCTCTGAATTTAGTTAATGAAATAATGATGGTTATGTTGTTAATGGCTCTGAATTTAGTTAATGAAATAATGATGGTTATGTTGTTAATGGCTCTGAATTTAGTTATTAATGAAATAATGATGGTTATGTTCTTAATGGCTCTGAAATAATGATGGTTTATGTTGTTAATGGCTCTGAATTTAGTTAATGAAATAATGATGGTTATGTTCTTAACGGCTCTGAATTTAGTTATTAATGGAATAATGATGGTTATGTTGTTAACAGCTCTGAATTTAGTTAATGAAATAATGGTGGTTATGTTCTTAACGGCTCTGAATTTAGTTATTAATGGAATAATGATGGTTATGTTGTTAATCTGGCTCTGAATTTAGTTATTAATGGAATAATGATGGTTATGTTGTTAATGGCTCTGAATTTAGTTAATGAAATAATGATGGTTATGTTGTTAACAGCTCTGAATTTAGTTAATGAAATAATGATGGTTATGTTGTTAACATCTGAATTTAGTTAATGAAATAATGATGGTTATGTTAATGGCTTCTGAATTTAGCTAATGAAATAATGATGGTTATGTTGTTAATGGCTCTGAATTTAGTTAATGAAATAATGGTGGTTATGTTCTTAACGGCTCTGAATTTAGTTATTAATGGAATAATGATGGTTATGTTGTTAATGGCTCTGAATTTAGTTATTAATGGAATAATGATGGTTATGTTGTTAATGGTTCTGAATTTAGCTAATGAAATAATGATGGTTATGTTCTTAACGGCTCTGAATTTAGTTATTAATGGAATAATGATGGTTATGTTGTTAACAGCTCTGAATTTAGTTAATGAAATAATGGTGGTTATGTTCTTAACGGCTCTGAATTTAGTTATTAATGGAATAATGATGGTTATGTTGTTAATGGCTCTGAATTTAGTTATTAATGGAATAATGATGGTTATGTTGTTAACAGCTCTGAATTTAGTTAATGAAATAATGATGGTTATGTTGTTAATGGCTCTGAATTTAGTTAATGCTAATGAAATAATGATGGTTATGTTAATGGCTCTGAATTTAGCTAATGAAATAATGATGGTTATGTTGTTAATGGCTCTGAATTTAGTTAATGAAATAATGGTGGTTATGTTCTTAACGGCTCTGAATTTAGTTATTAATGGAATAATGATGGTTATGTTGTTAATGGCTCTGAATTTAGTTATTAATGGAATAATGATGGTTATGTTGTTAATGGCTCTGAATTTAGTTAATGAAATAATGATGGTTATGTTGTTAATGGCTCTGAATTTAGTTAATGAAATAATGATGGTTATGTTGTTAACAGCTCTGAATTTAGTTAATGAAATAATGATGGTTATGTTGTTAACGGCTCTGAATTTAGTTATTAATGGAATAATGATGTTGTTAATGGCTCTGAATTTAGTTATTAATGGAATAATGATGGTTATGTTGTTAACAGCTCTGAATTTAGTTAATGAAATAATGGTGGTTATGTTCTTAACGGCTCTGAATTTAGTTATTAATGGAATAATGATGGTTATGTTGTTAGCAGCTCTGAATTTAGTTAATGAAATAATGATGTTATGTTGTTAATGGCTCTGAATTTAGTTAATGAAATAATGATGGTTATGTGTTAATGGCTCTGAATTTAGCTAATGAAATAATGATGGTTATGTTGTTAATGGCTCTGAATTTAGCTAATGAAATAATGATGGTTATGTTGTTAATGGCTCTGAATTTAGTTAATGAAATAATGGTGGTTATGTTCTTAACGGCTCTGAATTTAGTTATTAATGGAATAATGATGGTTATGTTGTTAATGGCTCTGAATTTAGTTAATGAAATAATGGTGGTTATGTTCTTAACGGCTCTGAATTTAGTTATTAATGGAATAATGATGGTTATGTTGTTAATGGCTCTGAATTTAGCTAATGAAATAATGATGGTTATGTTGTTAATGGCTCTGAATTTAGTTAATGAAATAATGATGGTTATGTTGTTAACTGCTCTGAATTTAGTTATTAATGGAATAATGATGCAGCTCTGAATTTAGTTAACGAAATAATGGTGATGTTGTTAACGGCTCTGAATTTAGTTATTAATGGAATAATGATGGTTATGTTGTTAACAGCTCTGAATTTAGTTAATGAAATAATGGTGGTTATGTTCTTAACGGCTCTGAATTTAGTTATTAATGGAATAATGATGGTTATGTTGTTAATGGCTCTGAATTTAGCTAATGAAATAATGATGGTTATGTTGTTAATGGCTCTGAATTTAGTTAATGAAATAATGATGGTTATGTTGTTAACGGCTCTGAATTTAGTTATTAATGGAATAATGATGGTTATGTTGTTAATGGCTCTGAATTTAGCTAATGAAATAATGATGGTTATGTTCTTAACGGCTCTGAATTTAGTTATTAATGGAATAATGATGGTTATGTTGTTAACAGCTCTGAATTTAGTTAATGAAATAATGATGGTTATGTTGTTAACGGCTCTGAATTTAGTTATTAATGGAATAATGATGGTTATGTTGTTAATGGCTCTGAATTTAGCTAATGAAATAATGATGGTTATGTTGTTAATGGCTCTGAATTTAGCTAATGAAATAATGATGGTTATGTTGTTAATGGCTCTGAATTTAGCTAATGAAATAATGATGGTTATGTTGTTAATGGCTCTGAATTTAGCTAATGAAATAATGATGGTTATGTTGTTAATGGCTCTGAATTTAGTTAATGAAATAATGATGGTTATGTTAATGGCTCTGAATTTAGCTCATGAAATAATGATGGTTATGTTATTAATGGTTCTGAATTTAGCTAATGAAATAATGATGGTTATGTTGTTAATGGCTCTGAATTTAGTTAATGAAATAATGATGGTTATGTTAATGGCTCTGAATTTAGTTAATGCTCAAATAATGATGGTTATGTTCTTAACGGCTCTGAATTTAGTTATTAATGGAATAATGATGGTTATGTTGTTAATGGCTCTGAATTTAGCTAATGAAATAATGATGGTTATGTTGTTAATGGTTCTGAATTTAGCTAATGAAATAATGATGGTTATGTTGTTAATGGCTCTGAATTTAGTTAATGAAATAATGATGTTTATGTTAATGGCTCTGAATTTAGCTCATGAAATAATGGTGGTTATGTTCTTAACGGCTCTGAATTTAGTTATTATGGAATAATGATGGTTATGTTGTTAATGGCTCTGAATTTAGCTAATGAAATAATGATGGTTATGTTCTTAACGGCTCTGAATTTAGTTATTAATGGAATAATGATGGTTATGTTCTTAACGGCTCTGAATTTAGTTATTAATGGAATAATGATGGTTATGTTGTTAACAGCTCTGAATTTAGCTAATGAAATAATGATGGTTATGTTGTTAATGGTTCTGAATTTAGTTAATGAAATAATGATGTTTATGTTAATGGCTCTGAATTTAGCTCATGAAATAATGGTGGTTATGTTCTTAACGGCTCTGAATTTAGTTATTAATGGAATAATGATGGTTATGTTGTTAATGGCTCTGAATTTAGCTAATGAAATAATGATGGTTATGTTCTTAACGGCTCTGAATTTAGTTATTAATGGAATAATGATGGTTATGTTCTTAACGGCTCTGAATTTAGTTATTAATGGAATAATGATGGTTATGTTGTTAACAGCTCTGAATTTAGCTAATGAAATAATGATGTTATGTTGTTAATGGCTCTGAATTTAGTTAATGAAATAATGATGTTTATGTTAATGGCTCTGAATTTAGCTCATGAAATAATGATGGTTATGTTCTTAACGGCTCTGAATTAAGTTATTTATGGAATAATGATGGTTATGTTGTTAACAGCTCTGAATTTAGTTAATTAAATAATGGTGGTTATGTTCTTAACGGCTCTGAATTTAGTTATTAATGGAATAATGATGGTTATGTTAATGGTTCTGAATTTAGCTAATGAAATAATGATGGTTATGTTGTTAATGGCTCTGAATTTAGTTAATGAAATAATGATGGTTATGTTGTTAATGGCTCTGAATTTAGCTCATGAAATAATGATGGTTATGTTAATGGCTCTGAATTTAGTTAATGAAATAATGATGGTTATGTTGTTAATGGCTCTGAATTTAGTTAATGAAATAATGGTGATGTTCTTAACGGCTCTGAATTTAGTTATTAATGGAATAATGATGGTTATGTTCTTAACGGCTCTGAATTTAGTTATTAATGGAATAATGATGGTTATGTTGTTAACAGCTCTGAATTTAGTTAATGAAATAATGGTGGTTATGTTGTTAATGGCTTTGAATTTAGTTAATGAAATAATGATGGTTATGTTCTTAACGGCTCTGAATTTAGTCAATGAAATAATGATGGTTATGTTGTTAATGGCTCTGAATTTAGTTAATGGAATAATGATGGTTATGTTGTTAATGGCTCTGAATTTAGCTAATGAAATAATGATGGTTATGTTAATGGCTCTGAATTTAGCTAATGAAATAATGATGGTTATGTTGTTAATGGCTCTGAATTTAGCTAATGAAATAATGATGGTTATGTTGTTAATGGCTCTGAATTTAGTTAATGAAATAATGATGGTTATGTTAATGGCTCTGAATTTAGCTAATGAAATAATGATGGTTATGTTGTTAATGGTTCTGAATTTAGTTAATGAAATAATGATGGTTATGTTAATGGCTCTGAATTTAGCTAATGAAATAATGATGGTTATGTTAATGGTTCTGAATTTAGTCAATGGAATAATGATGGTCATGTTGTTAATGGCTCTGAATTTAGCTAATGAAATAATGATGGTTATGTTGTTAATGGCTCTGAATTTAGTTAATGAAATAATGATGGTTATGTTGTTAATGGCTCTGAATTTAGTTAATGAAATAATGATGGTTATGTTGTTAATGGCTCTGAATTTAGTTAATGAAATAATGATGTTTATGTTATTAATGGCTCTGAATTTAGCTTATGAAATAATGATGGTTATGTTGTTAATGGCTCTGAATTTAGCTGATGAAATAATGATGGTTATGATGTTAACTGCTCTGAATTTAGTCAATGAAATAATGATGGTTATGTTGTTAATGGCTCTGAATTTAGTTAATGAAATAATGATGTTATGTTGTTAATGGCTCTGAATTTAGCTGATGAAATAATGATGGTTATGTTGTTAACTGCTCTGAATTTAGTCAATGAAATAATGATGGTTATGTTGTTAATGGCTCTGAATTTAGCTCATGAAATAATGATGGTTATGTTGTTAACTGCTCTGAATTTAGTTAATGAAATAATGATGGTTATGTTGTTAATGGCTCTGAATTTAGTTAATGAAATAATGGTGGTTATGTTGTTAATGGCTCTGAATTTAGTTAATGAAATAATGATGGTTATGTTGTTAATGGCTCTGAATTTAGTTAATGAAATAATGATGGTTATGTTAATGGCTCTGAATTTAGTTAATGAAATAATGATGGTTATGTTGTTAATGGCTCTGAATTTAGCTCATGAAATAATGATGGTTATGTTGTTAATGGCTCTGAATTTAGTTAATGAAATAATGATGGTTATGTTGTTAATGGCTCTGAATTTAGTTAATGAAATAATGATGGTTATGTTGTTAATGGCTCTGAATTTAGTTAATGAAATAATGATGTTATGTTGTTAATGGCTCTGAATTTAGTTAATGAAATAATGATGGTTATGTTGTTAATGGCTCTGAATTTAGCTAATGAAATAATGATGGTTATGTTGTTAATGGCTCTGAATTTAGCTAATGAAATAATGATGGTTATGTTGTTAACTGCTCTGAATTTAGTTAATGAAATAATGATGGTTATGTTGTTAATGGCTCTGAATTTAGTTAATGAAATAATGATGGTTATGTTGTTAATGGCTCTGAATTTAGCTCATGAAATAATGATGGTTATGATGTTAACTGCTCTGAATTTAGTCAATGAAATAATGATGGTTATGTTGTTAATGGCTCTGAATTTAGCTCATGAAATAATGATGGTTATGTTGTTAACTGCTCTGAATTTAGTTAATGAAATAATGATGGTTATGTTGTTAATGGCTCTGAATTTAGTTAATGAAATAATGATGGTTATGTTGTTAATGGCTCTGAATTT
>CM065682.1:75959086-75964086 GCA_017654935.2 Phymorhynchus buccinoides | reverse complement strand
TGGGACCTCTTGTTTTGCGGGACGATTGGGAGCCCTGCCACTATATACATTTTTAGTCCGTCACCAAGACGGACTATTGCGATGGGCTGGTTTGTATTTTTGTTTGTTTGTTTGATGTGTTGTTGTTTTTTTGTTGTTTTTGTCCCCTGTCTGTCCCAAGGATATCTCCCGAACCGCTTGACCGAATCGCGTCAAATTTTGTGTGAAGGTGTGCCTCCTTAATAGGAAGAGATCGGCGCAAACCATTTTGCCGTCGTGACCTTGACCTTGACGTACGACCTTGAAAACCGAAAATCTATTTTTAGCCATATCTCGGGCACCGATCAACATAGGATGTTGAAACTTGGTATGAAGGTGGTTTGGCTTATGCCCGTTCTGATGATGGCATACCGATCAAGGTCAAGGTCAAGGTAAAAAAGATCGCTGGAGCCTGAAAATCGGAGGGTCATTTTTTTCTCCTTCTGTCTGTCCCAAGGATATCTTTTGAACAGGTTGACAGAATCACGTCAAATTGTGTGTGCTGGTGTGTCACCATGAGAGGAAGGCATCCGCGCAAACCATATTGCCGTCGTGACCTTGACCTTGGCGTACGACCTTGAAAACCGAAAATCTTTCAGGGGCCATAACTCCCACACCGTTAGTGTTAGAGTCTTCTAATTTGGCATGAAGGTACTTTGGCTTATGCCCGTTCTGATTGTGGCATACCGATCAAGGTCAAGGTCACGGTCCGGGCGATCCGTAGGCCTTGAAAGTGGTAGGGGTCTACAAATTGGGTTTTAAGCCATATTTTCCACATTGGTACTTGACAGAAGCGCTTCAGATTGTGTGTGGTACTGTATACCCTAGAGAAGAAAACATCCGAGCATAAATTATCACCATGCTGACCTTGACCTTGAAGTGTGACCTTGAAAATCGAAATTTCCTTCTTTGCGCTATATGTTTCTTCTTCAAGCTGTATCTCGTGAACTAGAAGACAGAATCCCTTCCAATTTTGTGTCAGGATGTAACACTCTACGGGGTGTCGCAAGTGCGTGGCATTGCTGGTGACGGACATGTCTGCCGCTCGGCGACGCCCTTGTCTTAAATAAATATACACCGACGGAAGACTTTGGGGAGAGCATAACAAATAATAATAAAAAATATGAAGAATTTTTTTAAATTAATTTTCACGTTAAACTGACCCAGTGTTCCTTCACCATGTGGTTTCAGAGACGGTGAGGCAGGCGGCCCCGCTGGTCTCCCGGGGGGAGGAGGGGGAGGCAGGAGGTGACATGGAGGGCCAGGTGAGGATCGTCTTCGTGCTGACCTTGAACGGGCGGCAGGTGAGACAGGTGGTGCGTCTGCTGCGGGCCATCTACCACCCCCACCACTACTACTACATCCACGTCGACAGCGTGAGTCAGTTGTTTCCACCCCCTGTGGGGATACCGGGAGGGTCTTTCATACAAATAGTTCACCCACCTTCTGGTAGTTCCTGGGGAAAATGACTTCATGAATAGGGCATTTGCCACGAGTGTTCGTTCTCTATACTAAACTACAGTGGAACCTCCCTTATAAGCCCTCCCATTATAAGACTCCCTCCCACATAAGACCTACTTCTCTGAGACATTTCCCTTCTTTGTAAGTATTAAAATTACCTCCCTTATAAGACCCCTCCCTTATAAGACCTCATTTTGGATGATTTTTTGGAGGTCTTATAAGGGAGGTGCCACTGTACTAATTTGCCCGCTCTCGTTCTGCCCGAGTTACGCTGACCTTTCTAACTCAACTCTCTAAGTTCGACTCAGTGATTTCCAAGGTCGTTCGTCACGTGGCAAATGCCCTATTGGCGGACATTCTTGCACGTTCATGCTGATTTATGAGATCTTCCTATTAGGGCGAACTTCATAAATATTCAGTTAATAAAATCTTCAGAAACTTTGTTAGCGAATGTTTATGCTTTTTTTTATGCGTGTGTGGCGCCGGCTTACCCAAGCTGAGCCGCGGCTGTGTGTTGTTTGTGTGTGCAGAGGCAGGAGTACATGTTCCGGGAGTTGCTGCCCCTGGAGCGGCGCCTTCCCAACGTGATGTTGACGCGGCAGCGGTTCGCCACCATCTGGGGCGGGGCCAGCCTGCTGCAGGCCCACCTGGCCTTCCTCGCTGAGCTGCTGGACAAGGAGGCCTGGGCCTGGGACTACTACATCAACCTCAGCGAGAGCGACTACCCCATCAAGTCAGTCGCAGATGGGGGTTTTCCTACCCCTCTCGGGTTTATCGTTCACTTCGTATGTAAGAGATGTTCGTCCGTCTCGAGGGATGAAGACCATCCGTCAACAGTTCCAATGTCAAAGGGTTCAGGATGTGGGGTGGGTACGAAGATGCCCGATGACATGGATGCTCCTGCTTTCAGGATGTCCTGAAATGCAGGATTTTTTTTATTGCCTGGAGCCGGCGTCGTTGGATTATGAGAATTTGAGAAGCAACGAATTTCGTATTTATAAACGTTTTGTCAGTTTCTCGCATGTGTAGAATATAAAAGAAATGAATACAGATAAATATTTACATGCCTTTACCAGGAACTTTATATTTGTAGGATTGTTTAAGTCAAGTTGTTAACTGGGCGGCCCCTGGACCCCTGCCTTGCGGGATTCTTTTAATTTCCCAGGAGCACTCATGTGATGAGTCTGATGCAGGCCTTGACGGTTTTGTGACAGTGGGGACAGGAAAGAGAGTTGAGGGGATCTGTTGGAGTTGGAGAATTGCTGCTCCTCGTGCGCTTCTCGACGTGCCTGGGCTGTCTCGATTCGGTGAGCCTCGAACTTGGCAGCTCCCTCGGTGACTGCACCACGCCATGCTGGTCGGTTTGGGGCCAAAGTTTCCCAGGAGGAAATGTTGATGTCAAAGTCCTTCAGGGACACTTTGAGGGGGTCCTTGAACCGTTTCTTTTGCCCTCCATGGCTACGTGCACTTCGTATGTAGTTGTCTGTGAAAGACAGAAACCCCGTCAACAGCAGTCACTCTGTTTGTGTCAAATATCATTTCAGGGCTGCCAACCGTCCCTCCGTAGCCGTATTTGTCCTGATTTTTGCGAAAAGCATGACCCGTCCCGTTTGTCCCAATTTTTGAATGACCGTCCCGGAAAATCGATAAAATTGTGGAAGCGTGCATTTTTTTCGCCTGTCTACTGCTTGCGTAGCACTAGGTTTCGGTTCACGCCACAAATCCTGGTTTGCGTCTATTTTTATCGTACGCTATCAACTTCTTTACAGAGAGTTATTCTGATTAGTTAAATCTTCAGTGAAATCAATTCTCATTGGCTGTTGTAGCCAAATTTTCATTGGCTGTTGTAGCAAAATTTTCATTGGCTGCTGTAGCCAGTTAAGTCAAGGTTGAAAAAATGGCGTCTAAACGATGATGTGAAGATGATTCTTCTTCTAAGAAAGAAAAAGTTTCAAAGCGTTCCTGTTTATTTCAAGAGACATACACGACATACACGGATAAAATGGCCTTTCATTGTGTCGGAAAGAAAAGGCGAAACTTACGCTTTTTGTGAAATTAGAGCGTGTGATTTTTCGATAAATTCTGGTGGTAGGGATGATGTGCGCCGTTGTTATGTCAAGTTGTGGTGGGTACTGTACTTAATTTCTGATCATTAGGCCTATTAAAATGTCCCTGAAAATCTAGCTGTGTCCCTGATTTGAGAGTTGTTTGTCCCTGATTCACAAATTTAGGGTTGGCAGCCCTGTCATTTGAATAAGAGGGGGGAAATCAGCGGTTCCGTGGTCAGCTCTGCCCTGCATGAACATGAAATGGTATGGAAACTCTCCGTGAATTCATAGACTATTTCATGTATTTATCTCCCCTGTGGGAATACGGGATGGGGGTTGGTTGGGGGAGGGGGTGTATAAATAGTTCTCCCACCTTCTGGAAGTTCTGTGCTTGTAATTACCTCTAATCTATCACACTCTTTGACTCTTCCTTTTCCCTCTGCTTACTGTCATCTCTACTACACTATCTTTCTGCCTTACTGGTTCATTCTCGTTCCTTTGTTCTAGAAACTCTTACAAAGACTTTCTCCAAACTATTTCTTATGTTTGGCGCATAACAGCAGCATGACGACTCTGTGCGCAATGTAACAAGAAATTGTGAAAGAATATGTGTACATTATTGTTTATTGATATATTGCTGTCTTATTACCATGTCACAAACTCTTTCTTTGTTGAATTATTAGGTATTAGGTACTTTATAGTCACAGAGGCGTCTCTGTGAAATTCGGGTTGCTCCCACCTGGAGAGCGTGTCGCAGCCAGAGGCGCGCCACCCAATTTTAAAAAAACATATTTGCTTGCTATTTTTGTGTGACTGTGTGTGTGTGTGTGAAATTTTGACCAAATGACAACTTTTTCGTTGCCACTGGGTTTAACGTGTGCTAAGTGCATGGGCACACAGGACCTCAGTGTATCGTCTCATCCGAAAGACTCCATGTTCTGGAGTCTATGCTATGTTCCTTGGAAAAAAGAAATTAAAGAAGAAGAAAAAAAGAAATTGTCTGAGCGATTGACAAAGGAAAGAAAGGAGGAAAGAATGTCACTATTTCAATCTATGAAACGGTGCGACTTCTTCTTCTGCAGGACGGTGGCGGACCTGACCCGCTACCTCACGGCCTACAAAGGGTTCAACTTCCTCAAGTCCCATGGCAAGGACACCCCCCGCTTCATCAAGAAACAAGGTGTGTGTAGGTGTGTGTGTTACTATGTGTGTGTGTGTATGTGTGTAACTCTGTGTGTGTGTGTGTGTGTGTGTGTGTATAGGTGAGTGTGTGTGTGTGTAGGTGAGTGTGTGTGTGTGTAACTGTGTGTGTGTGTGTGTGTAACTGTGTGTGTGTGTGTGTGTGTAGGTGAGTGTGTGTGTGTGTAACTGTGTGTATGTGTGTAACTCTCTCTGTGTGTGTAACTCTGTGTGTGTGTGTGTGTGTGTGTGTGTGTGTGTGTGTGCATGTCTGGTGTGTGTGCATGTCTGGTG
>CM065682.1:75866586-75956586 GCA_017654935.2 Phymorhynchus buccinoides | reverse complement strand
GCGCCACGTAAACACAGATTTGTTCTCTTCACCCAACAATCTAAACACTTTTTTTATTTTTTTATTTTTTCCCCTCTCCCCAACCCCTACTCCACACCCAACTGACCCTTGATTCCAACTTCTGTCATTTATGATTGCGTACTCACTGTCCCCAACCTCTCTCATCTCAAAACATTTTGTCTTTCTTTCTTTCTTCTCTTTTCTTTTTTCCCCCCTGATTTGTGTTCACAAATGCACGCCTTGCTCTTTGGTTCCAACTTAGTTGTATCATTTACGCATTGGATGGTAGAGGGGAAGTATTGTTTTTTTAATTTTGATCTTGTTGGTTTTTTGCTCCTTCTGTTGCCTGCTTTTTGCTCCTTTTGCTATATTATTTGCTGTTTGCTGATTTCTGGTTTGTCTGTGTTGATAAAGGCACATTCGCTGAAATATCCAGTAGTTTTGTTTTGTCTCGTGAATAAAATAACGTCACTTTACACTTGTTGTGTAGTTGTTGTCTGTATGTTGATTGACATGAAATCTTTAATTCTCTCTCTCTCTCTCTCTCTCTCTCTCTCTCTCTCTCTCTCTCTCTCAGAAATACGAAGAGAAGCCCCTGTTCTTTGCCCGGAAGTTTGAGGCAGTGGTCAGTCAGGAGATCATCAACAGTCTGGACATCTACCTGTTTGGTCATCTGCAGCAAGGTCAGTGGTCAAGTTTGAACTGCTGTACCCCCCCACCCCCCTGTGGGGATAAAGGGGGTCTTTCATACAAATAGTTCCCAGGGCCTGACCTACGGGGGAGGGGGGGGGGGGGGCGCTTAGGAGGCTGCAGCCCCCACCCTTTTTCCTAAAAAACACACCAAAATACATGTTGCCAAGCGGCAGCTACATTTCCTAGCGGGCTATACCTAGCACTCATCAGCACCACCAGTTGATAGGTACTTAATGGTTCAAAACATGTTTCAATAGGGGTATGAACAGTAATGGCATTAGTCCTTTATTTACTATCTTTCTGCCTAACCGGTCCATTCTCCCTGCCTTTTTTCAAGAAATCCTTGCAGAGATTTTCTCCAGCCGAAGACGGACATGCTGGGCCTAACTGTAACGGCAGCATGACGCATCTGCGCTCATATGACAGCAGACTGTCTGAGCGATCGGCGACGAAGAAGAAGAAGAACTGCTTTGCACACAAATGTCACCCATCACCACCATGAAAGGGACATTAAGTCGCTGAGCTAGTTTCTCACGACAGCCTTGAAAAATGAAAAATAAAATGATAAGTTTTGGTCAATTTTGAGTTGTGGGTGTTTTTGTGTTCTGCAACATCTTATCTGTCATAGCTATAAAGGATGATCTTTAACCCTTTCACCACCAATGTCGCATTTTTGCACCATAATGATTTATTACACATGTCATTAAAACTCTTGAAATCAGGGTCTATTATTCAATTATATTGTGTTCCTAAATTTAGGCAGTAAGGATTGACCCCATTCTAAATGCGTCACAGAGAAATCTCACAAAAATTGCAGACGCAATCTTTTCTGTAGCGAAGTAAGTTTAGTGGAAAATGCTGGCTCAAAGATGGCTGGCAGTGAAAGGGTTAACACCTATGTCACTAAAAGGCATCAAATTGGGGTCTATTATCCAAAGACCCTGTTGTCTTAGTTTTGGGAAGTAAGGATAGACCTTATTTTATATATGTCACAGAAGAATCCCCAATACTGCAGATGGATTTTGTTCTCTACCCAGGTAAATTTAATGGTCATTTTTGGCTGAAATATGGCTGGCGGTGAAAGGGTTAATATGGTCTCTAAGTGGTCTAATAAGTGATTTAACATGAGTAGATCAACATATTTTCTTCAGCTGGGCTAGACTTTAGACTGTGTTTTTTGTTGTCAAAATGTCCAACACTCACCCTACGAACTTTAAATGCTTATAACTCTGGAACTGAAAAAAGATACAAGAATGGTTCTTGGTTCTTGTATAATTAGAAAAAGAATTGTCTAACGTTTCCAACTGTATAATTATCCCAGAATTGTCATTTGTTTTACACTTAATGTCCCTTCCGTAGTGATTTAAGGCGACAGTTCATTTCCCAGACTCGATCAGACCTGTGCCTTATAATTATGACTAATGAAATAGTAAGAAAATATATAGAAATAATGAAATTGTGTTAAAAAGTTTTGGGGGTGCCCGTAAAATACAGTAAGAACAAAATCTGAATTTTTGTGTAAACTTTGGGGGGTGCGCCTTCTAATAACAGTCAGAAAAACACGGTGTACTGTTTTCTCAGAATGGTCATTTTGACATTTAGTGTCCCTTTCGTGGTGCTAGGTTACAAATAGTGGTATTTTGTATATTCTAGTCACAGAGACTTATCTCTGTGAAATTCGGGCTGCTCTCCCCTGGAGAGTGCGTCGCCACAAGTGCAGCACCTACCCTTTTTTTTTTGGGGGGGGGGGGGGGGGGCACAGGGTGAGGAGGGGGTGTGGGCACACTTGGAAAACCTAGCTATCAATTTGGTCATACCAGGCAGCGGGATTTCTCCCTGCTCTTACCGACTTTCAACTGCCGTGGGATTTTTACGTGCGTAAAGCACACGGGTCAGACTAGCTTTAAGTCCCCATCCGAAGGACTGGACGTTCAGTTCGATTTTCCTGTCAAACTGGAAAGAAAGGGCGAGGCTGGGATTTGAACCTGGGTCACTCACGCTGCAGTCACGCATTACATTTGGTATTACATTAACTCACTCGGGACTGGCCGAATTATTTCCCCTTGTTCTGTGGGGCTGGGCATTTGACTAGGTTCGTAAAATAATCACCAAAACCAAGTTATGAAGAGTTAGGCATCAATATTTTCAGAAAAGATTAGCAACACCATGCACTAAATGATCGTAAAATATCAGATTCCTTACCTTTGTCGTTTGTCTCCTATTGACGAAAACAGCTAACACACAGAAAGAAGGAAAATTTCACATTCCGATCTTTGACCCCCCTCTACAACCAAAGCTGAATGTAAAGTCTGCAATGATTGGTTGATTTCAAGAAAGGCAAGGTCAAAGCAAACTGAAATAGGTTATGACTTAGCACCGGAAAGCTGGTTACACGCCAGAAAATCAAAACCTTGAAAACTCTTATGAGCCGGAGCCGGGCCATTCGTCCTAAACGGTTGTGCGAGCCATGAGCCGGAGTGAGTTAACCACTCTGCCACCTTTCTCCCTGATGATTTGTAGTGTAATACCATTTGCCTTGCCCCCCCTCTCTGCAGGGCTGGCGGCGCTGACCAGCTACTGGCAGAACGAGTTCCACCACCTGGATACCCCCCCCACCAACAAGGACGCCCAGCTGACCTTCTACCACTCCTTCATGCGCCTGACCTGCGACCTCCACAACCGCCAGCGCCCCGATTGGCCGGCGCTGCTGCTGCGACCCCTGACCCTGCTGGAGGTCAACTTGGTCTTCGAGAGCGACCATTTCCACGGGCTGTTGGTGATGTTCAAGGTGATCTTTTCAAACCTTCCCCCCCGTGGAGACACCGGGGGGTCTTCTGTACAAATAGTTCCCCCACCTTCTGGAAGTGCTGTGCTTGTAACTTCCTCTAATCTGTCTCTCTCTCTTTGACTCTGCCTTTTTCCTTGCTTTGTGTCGTCTACTATCTTTCTGACTTTTTGGTCCATTCTCCTGTCTTTTTTCCTGAAAAAATATCTTCCGTATAGTTTTCTCCTTTGAGCTCCTCCGAAATCAGAATGTGTCGGCTGAATGCAGCGAGGAGACCAGTGAAAACTGGAAAACGGACACATGCGTGCCCATTGCGGCCTAATGGCCTGGGAACGCAGAAGAAGAAGAAGAAGAAACCTGTTAAATCCCTGGAGTATATCAGAAATTGCCTGAGCCTTTTTTGCCCAACTTTTGTACTTCATCGGGTAAGGGATAGGGTTAGGGCTATTTTTTTGCAAGAATCGGAAGATTTGTCATTATAATTTAAAATACACAGCTGCTCGAAGCATTACCGTATTATATGTGAACTCAGCATTTTAACGTTCGCCATTTTTACGGGAATTTCCCATGCTGTACGGCAACTCTGAACAGCGACGCTGAATTTAGAGGGTTTACGTCCGTTTCTCCTTGTCGATTATTTCAATTTTGTTCCAACTTTCTGTGGCATGAAAATAATCCTAATCTGATTCTAACCCTATTCTTACCCGATGAAGTACAAAAGTTGGGCGAAAAAAGGCTTAGGCAATTTTACAATATACTCCTGGGAGTGAACCTTAAAACCTATCTTTTCCCTGCCACACGCTAACTGTTTGCTGCGTGCGCCCTTTTTGTTCAGTTGGTTTAAGCGATGTTATTAGGTCCACAGTACATGAACAAACATAGATAATAAGCATATCAGCAGCAACAAGCTAGAAGCTTATATTGTGCCATATTTACATAGACAAATATGGTTCGACGACTGTTGAACACAGATAAATTAGATAGAAACATCAATATTGACTGACATCTGCCAATTGAATTGAAATGCAAACTATAGTAGAAAAGATAAGAAGAGAAAATAAACCTCATTGATACAACAATGCATACATTTAAGAACATATTGTAGAAACACAGAATTGCATGAATGATTAGAAAAACAATCAAGCAGTTCAGTTGTCTGTTTATGTGTGCAGGTGAGGTGAGGTGGGGGTGGGGATGGGGAGATTGAATAGAGGGCATGTGGGTGGGGGGGGGGTGCATGAAAAAGAAAGACGGTGAAGTGAGAGACTGAGAGAGAGAGAGGAGGATTGGCTTGGTTTTTACGCCTGTGGAGGGGATTGAGGATGTGTGTGTCAGTGTGTGTGTGTGTCACAGACCTGTTTACCATCCCGATTTTGCTGTAATTTTTACGGGGGAAAAGTCAAATTACGGTAATTACGGCTACGGAAAAAAACCACGGGAAAACAAATTCCTAAATAAAAAAAAAAAAAAACTACAGTTGCGTCGGTAAGCGAAGCTTTTGAAACGATGCGGTGAAAAGTAATCTCGAGCCATTTCCGTTTCTGTTTCAAAATGGCGTCCAAGCGAGTGCATTCCGAAGCTTCTGTATCTTCTGGTCGAAAAAATCAAAAGAAAAGACATCAAAAGTCACTTAAATGGCACAGAAATTCCGGGAAAGTGACCTAAAAATTCCAGGAATACGTCTTTCAACACTAGGTGACGAGCATGTGTTCTGTGTCTACTGCTCGACGGTCATTAGTATTGCACACTCAGGTCAGTACGATATCGACGTTCATTGGTCACGTGTTGGATTACAGTTTTTTTCTCTCAAAATTACATTTTTTGTTTAAGAAATTACAACTTTGCAAAATAGGGGTAAACAGGTCTGGTGACAGTGTGTGGGCACTCGCACTACTTTGTGCGTGCTTTTCTTGCTCATTTGTGTTATACTTGAATACTGTTTTTGTTGCTTCCTGTCGATGATCACTTACTGAGGCTTTATGCCACTTCTTGACACAACATGAAAGGGCGATAAGATTAGGACGGACTTGACCATGCCACCTCGTGACGAACCAGGGGCAGACACATTTTCTGTGGCTATATGCTACAACGTCATGACAGGCAAGGGCGATATTCTTATGTAGGTGGCGCGCGCGTGTGTCCGTGCACAAGACAGGGGCAGATAATTTGTATGTATAAAGCCTCATTGTGAATCATTTGAGGTAAAGTGCTATATAAATGCGCTATTATTATTATTATTATTATTATTCAAGGCGGAGGTGGAGAGTGATGAGGGAAAGGGGAGGGAGGTGATACTGGAGACCCACATGCACCCGAAGCATTACTACTCCGTGCTGGACTCCAAGGGCGTCATGACTCGTCTGCAGTATCTGGGGGTACGTACACTGGCCCCCCATGGGGATACTGGGTGTGTGTGTGTGTGTCTTTTGTACAAATAGTTGCCCCCACCTTCTGGAAGTTATGTGCTTGTAACTTCCTCTGCTCTGAGAGAGGGAGAGAGAGACAGCAAGAGAGAGACAGGGGAGAGGAGAGAGAAAGAGCTTGGTCTTTGCAAAAGAAAAGGAAGGGTGAAATGGCGCTTCCACATTTGCTGCTTTGCACAGAGGGCGAAATGGGAAAGGGCAAAGTGGGAAAGGGTGAAATGGGAAAGGGCAAAGTGTGAATGAGTAAAGTGGGAAAGGGCAAAGAACAAAGTGGGAAATGGCAAAGTAGGAAAGGGTAAAGTGGGAAAGAGCAAAGTGGGAAAGAGCAAAGTGGGAAAGGGTAAAGTGGGAAAGGGCAAAGTGGGAAAGGGTAAAGTGGGAAAGAGCAAAGTGGGAAAGGGTAAAGTGGGAAAGGGCAAAGTGGGAAAGAGCAAAGTGGGAAAGGGCAAAGTGGGAAAGGGTAAAGTGGGAAAGGGCAAAGTGGGAAAGAGCAAAGTGGGAAAGGGCAAAGTGGGAAAGAGCAAAGTGGGAAAGAACAAAGTGGGAAAGGGCAAAGTGGGAAAGAACAAAGTGGGAAAGGGCAAAGTGGGAAAGAACAAAGTGGGAAAGAGCAAAGTGGGAAAGAACAAAGTGGGAAAGGGCAAAGTGGAAAAGAACAAAGTGGGAAAGGGCAAAGTGGGAATGTGCAAAAGGGGAAAGGGCAAAGTGGGTAAAGAGCAAAGTGGGAAAGAGCAAAGTGGGAAAGAGCAAAGTGGGAAAGGGCAAAGTGGGAAAGGGCAAAGTGGGAAAGGGCAAAGTGGGAAGGGGCAAAGTGGGAAGGGGCAAAGTGGGAAAGGGCAAAGTGGGAAGGGGCAAAGTGGGAAAGGGGAAAGTGGGATGTTCCTTTTGCAATCACCTACACGTCTCACTCACCCGTGTTGTGTTCCCCGCCCTCCCCTTGCAGGTCGGCACAGACTTTGACCCCAAGGAGCTGATCTTCCGCAACTACGCGCGGCTGCTGGGGCCTTACGATGATGTGACCCTGCGCTACGTGTGGACCCCGGGCAAGGTGTGTGTGTTGTGTGTGTGTGTTTGGTTGTGTGTGTGTGTTATTTGTGTTGTGTGTGTTTGTGTGTGTGTTTGTTGTGTGTGTGTTTGTGTGTGTGTTTAGTGTGTGAGTTTAGTGTTTGTGTGTGTGTGTGTGTGTAGTGTGCGTGTGTATGTTAGCGTGTGTGTGTGAGTTTAGTGTGTGCACGTGTGTTTGTGTTAGTGTATGTATTTAGTGTGCGTGCGATTGTGCGCACATATGTACAATATGTTTTTGATGTTCATTTATTTCCATTTGCTGGTTTATTCACCTACTTCATCAGGTAAGCGTTTAACCCTTTCACCGCCAGCCATATTTCAGCCAAACATTAAATGTACCTGGGTAGAGAACAAAATCTATCTGCAGTATTGGGGATTCTTCTGTGACATATATAAAATAAGGTCTATCGTTACTTCCCAAAACTAAGACAATAGGGTCTTTGGATAATAGACCCCAATTTGATGCCTTTTAGTGACATGGGTGTTAAATCACTGTGGTGCTAAAATGCGACTTTGGCAGTGAAAGGGTTAAGGCTTCTTTAAGATTACGCCCTAGTAGTAGTAGTAGGGACAGGCTCTTAAGCCTAGGCCTCGCGGCCTATGTAACGTCCCCTCTTTGGCAATGACATTGCATAATTATTTTGGGTCTGAGCAAGTATTTGAAGGACAATCAGTCAAAATCATTAAAAAGACTGACAATTCTGACTGGAATCCAGAAGATTTTTAAAGGTGTTAATATTAGTTGCAAGCGAAATGCTCATAATTATCATTATCATTTAGGAGTTCACCCTCTCCGTGGCCTGGATCGACCCGGCTAGCGTGGTGGCCGTATCCTACGACATCGCGATCCCCGCCACCACTTTCACCGGCTCCCACAAGCCCTCCATGAAGCGGCCCCTTCGCCCGGGCGTCTGGACGGTCAAGCTGATGCTCAACATGACCGTGGTGGCCCACACTCAGTTCCTGGTCACGCCGCTCACCTTTTATCAGGTGGGTTGGGGTTTGGGGGTCGTTTGGTTGTTGTTGTTCATCGTTGTCGTGAGTTCATCTCACCGGCTCACGTTTTATCAGGTGGGTTGGGGTTTGGGGGTCGTTTCGTTGTTGTTCATCGTTGTTGTGAGTTCATCTCACCGGCTCATATTTTATCAGGTGGGTTGGGTTTTGCGGGTTGTTTCGTTATTGTTCATCGTTGTTGTGAGTTAGTTTCCACCGGCGTGTCGACTGAATACCAAGTCTTCCAACCTCGGTGTGTAAAGCGCTGATGAAGCCGAGCGGACGTCTGGTGAAAGCTACGCGTGAGTAGTAATACATGTACCGTATTTTAGGGACTTACTATTTTAGGGGCGTTTCCGGTACCAACCGAGTGGCAATTTCTAATGTGGATTTTTGAAATGGCACGTGTTCCTAGATTTGAAAAAGTCATGCAAGCAATCTGGGTCGAGTAGCTTATTGTGCGTTTTTGACCGTTATTTGAATACTGGGTGCAAAACAGTAAATTAATCGGGTTTATGAGATAAATCAGTTGTTCTAAAGTACCTAGCTGATCAATTTTTGCTTTCAAACTTTGCATACAGATTGCAGATCAGTCCGTGGTTCTGTGTATGTGACAAAAAATAAAATTCGAAATATCGACGGTTTTAAGTGGGCGTTCGGTGTGTTTTCATTGTAAGATTGCCAATACACGTATGAAAATGCGGATCGAAAAAGAAATGTATAACTGCTAGGTGATTGGTATCGTAATCAACTTTGGTGGAGGGGAGTTAATTAGAAAGAGAGTATTCACCCTTCAATTTTGTATGACTACGTTTCATTTCTCCAGGGCAAGCCCATCTCGGCCCACATGGCCCGGCGCAGCCACGAGGGTCCCGCCGCGGGCCTGTACATGGGCAAGGACTTCTCCGGGCTGAACCCTTACCTTCAGGTCCAGCCCTCGCCCCAGCTGGAAGAGGAGGCCTCCGCCAACGCCCTGAAGGTGGGCCCCGAGCTGGAGCAGTGGGTGGACGGCCTGGCGCCCCTCTTCTGGGTCCACCGGGACCTCTGCCTCCTGGACAAGGCCCGGGTGGGGTTGCCCGCGGGGCACGATGCTCCCCCGGAGTGCCGGGCCACCCAGTGGAGCTCCCGGGCCCCAGACCCCAAGTCGGACATGAGCACTGTCGGGTCCAGGATGGTTTTCGGGAGATGACCCCTGTCCCGAGTTTAGGATATGGTTTAGTTGAGAGAGAGGGAGAAGGGTGTGGAAGGGGAGAGAGTGTGTGAGCGAGTGAGTGAGTGAGAGAACGAAAGGGAGGGAGAGAGAGAGGAAGACAGAGAGAGGGAAGGGTGTGAAAGGGGAGAGAGTGCATGAGCGTTTGAGTGAGTGAGATAACGAACGAACGAACAAAATGTTTATTCAGGGCAATGAGATAAGCTAATTAGTTACTGGGGTTTTTCCACTCAGCCCTGAGGCAAAGAAAGCAACAAACAAATAAAATTAAGAACAAGGAGAGAAAAGAAAAAAAAGCAAACTATGAAAAGCAACAATCATAAAAAAAACCTAAGAACATTATTTATATATATATATTTAGTGAGTTATATATAGTGAGTTAACATTGATCCAACGATCATTCCAATCAATATTAGATTTAATGAAACGAAGATGGCTGCTGGCTTCAGTAAAAGCCACAACAAATTAAAACAGAGTCGAAATTGGAACCCAAAAGAAAAGATTTAATAACAACAACAAAACACGAATCATGACGTTTCGGGTTCAACCCGTTGTCCAGTCACTTGGTTTTTTAAATTTGATTAAAGACCCACCACGTCACGTGTCAAAATCATGGTTTTCACGTGTTTTCCCTCTTATAGCTGGTAAGAAATCTTCCTAGCATAAGAGGGAATGTGACATGTGACGTGGGGAATGTCTTTAAATCCTTTCTTTTGGGTTTCAATTTCGACTGTTTTATTTTAATAGGCATTTGCCGCGTGCCAGCGACCTTGAAGTTCACTGAGTTGAATTAGAAAGGTCAGCATAACTCAGGCAGAACGAGCGCTGGCAAATTAGTAGTCTAGTATAGAGAACGAACACTCGTGGCAAATGCCCTATTTGTTGTGAATTAGTTTTAATGACAGCTCAGGGGCAAGGGAAATCCAACGGTCCATGATTGGGAGACGGGAACATTTAGCCAGCATGTGTCATCCGGAAATGATCAGATCGTGTCGGTTTGGCCATATGTGGGTGTTTCAGGCTCAACTTTTTTATGGCTAGCTTAACCCTCCCTGACCCCTTCCCACCAGAATGAGATGTTACTGATTTAAGCAAAGTACAATACCTTGCAGTGTACACCATTTTGTCGGTGAAATTCACAAGCCTCGTGTAACTCGATTTTTGGGGGGTTTGAGTTAGATACATAGTCAGCTCTCTAATTTTTCCCGCCACATTCCACCAAAAGCTCCTAACGACTTTCTATCTGCTGTAAACGAGGTTGTGTAAATTGAAGAAAAACTCAAGTCCCAAATTCAGATCTACTTAAGGACAAAAACCTTGTATCTTCGTTCTTTTCAAGTAGTAAAAAAAAAAAAAAAGTAATTTTAACAAAATGCAGGACTGAACTCGCAATGTTTTGAACAACATATTCATCATAGTTAATAACTTGTGGTCAACGCGGTTAATTTAAAAAAAAAATGTTTTTTTCATTTTTCTCAAAACTACCAAAATTGAGTTACGAGGTTTCTGACTTTCACTGACGATTTGTTTCATGACATGAGCACAACAAGCCATAAAGCTTATAAGCTCACTCAAACCGGAGTTTATTCTTCCTAAATGTGCTCGACAGAAAGAAAAAGAACTATCACAATCCACGAGAAACCTTGTAGATATAATGTTTGTTGTTATAGTTTTGAGAAAAGGGGGCAATATATATAATTAGAATCCCTCGTGCTAATGAACAAAAATGATCCAATGATTTTTAATCTGAACGCACAAATTTCTGCGACTATGGAAAAGATACTGATTGAATGCTTAAATGTTGCACAGCACAGATCAAGCTCAAAGTCTGCTACGTCTAGCGTGTTTGGAAAAAAGCCAGTAATTGGAAAGAATTCCATTGGGGTTGAAAACATTACTGGGTTAGCCTGTCGAAAGGGCCAATAGTAAATGAGAGTTGTGCTATAAACGATTCTCTATAGTGTTGGAATATGGTGGTACAGCTTAGTCTTTCGTGGAAGACTATGACTCTCTAACTAGGGGGCATCTGCACCGACTCTAGTGCTGCAGCCAATGGGATTGGTTGGCCTCTGGGGACCTTCCCCAACGCCGACTCTCATCCTCAAATCCATTTGGCAGAGACAGGGCTCCCAGGGACCCCCATTTGAGGGTCTATGAAGCACTAAAATTCCCAAGGACCCTCTAAAACAATGTGCAGGGGGTCCCAGGGATGCACTAGAAATATTCTTTTTGGCATTTGCAATGCCAGTGGGGACCCTCTATCCTGCCTCTAGGACCCTCTATGCTGTAAATGAAGGAGTCCCTGGGACCCCTTGTTTTACGGGATGATTGGGAGCCCTGAGAGAGAGAGTGGGGATGCACCCTGGGGCAAGGCTTCTCCGCTTTAAACAAATTTTAGCCCAGCCTGCCGGAATAGCAGCTGCCCCCTCTGCTATCTGGAAGTCATTGTCAGAAACGACAGACAGGCAACAACAACTGGGTTGAAATCAAAGTTGAGTTGGTGGGAAGATAACAGTGATTTTGTTTTAACAAGAGCAAAGCTTTTTGTTCCAGTAATAGAATGTGCTTGTGTTCTGCCTGTTCAGGAGGATCAGTGTACGTGTAAGGGCCAGTGCACATTAGATACGCAGTCCGCAAGTTCCGTACAGAAACTTCGCTTATGTCAAAAATAAGCGGATGGTATTGTGGACGAGTTTCCACAGCCGCTCATTTCTTATGTGAGTGAATGGGGTTTCTGTACGGAACTTGCGGATTGCACAGGCCACAAGTTGTTTTAGCTTTATCACTTGATTGTACATTGCTTATATTTTCAGAGCTATGGTGTGTGTGTATGAGAGAGAGAGAGAGAGAGAGGGGGGGGGAAAAGATGTTGTGGAATGTGATAGATGAAGAAGAAAACATCGTTGCGTGCTCCGTACCCACCAGTGTTTTGCCTTATTACACAAAGTGCAGCGATAAACTTGCACCACTAAAATGGCTGAACTTGGAGAATGCCATCACCTGTGAATTTATGCAGCAACACAAGGCCTTGGTAGAGTTAGTTTTGTGAGAGTTTGTCACAGTGAAGCAACGTCAATCAACACTGTGTGTATGGTTTACATTGGACTTCAGCGTTAAGCAGTAACGAAGTATTCTTGGACAATATGTACGATTTATATTGTCACGCGTATGTATTGTGACTGGTTTCCAGCGTTAAGCAGTTATGAATTGTTCTTGAAGAGCATGTACAATATATATTGTCACGTGTATGTATTGTGACTGGTTTCCAGCGTTAAGCAGTGTTGGGATTGTTCTTAAAGAGCATGTACGATTTATATTGTCACATATATGTATTGTGACTGGTTTCCAGCGTTAAGCAGTGTTGGAATTGTTCTTGAAGAGCATGTATGATATATATTGTCACGCGTATGTATTGTGACTGGTTTCCAGCGTTAAGCAGTGTTGGGATTGTTCTTGAAGAGCATGTACGATATATATTGTCACCCGTATGTATTGTATGCTTTTTTTTATGTTGCCATGTTGAGTGTATATCATGGTTTTTAATGTAGGCGAACAAACTGAATCTCTGCCAGACTTGCGCATTTCACCGATAAAGTTTGGGTGTGAGTGTCTTATTCAGTTGTTGATGGATTTTTTAATTGATTTTTTTGTCAGAGATATTATCAACCAATGAATCGGGTACTGATTTTTGTACGTCACAAGATGTCTAAAAACTCCTTATTATCATTTGTTATATATCGGTTATTATTATCATTGTTAATATGCTGTGTATTGAGAAAGGATGGAAATGGAAATGCACATAATCACATTTTGCTTTACGATAATGTTGTTACTGCTATTCGCACAGTCCATTGCTTTGTCTGTGATGATGATTTGCATATTGCAGTCCCGTTTCTTAGGTCCTGCTGGATCGGGCAATGTATAGGCTGACTAAAAAATTATGCAACCCAACAAAATCGTTAATAAAATTGATAATAATAATGAAGCTATATTTTTTATTTTTCACGTTTATGAAGAAGATGCAGTCTATAAAAGATTATAATCCTTTTTACAACATGCTTCCAGGAGGTCTAGAAAATAACAGTTTCCTTGGTAACCTATTTTCAGAAGTGTCACTTTTTGAGGGGCAAAAACATATTCGCAGAAATTGCAACTGTTTGCAAATTGTCTGTTTCTCAAAAACAACTGTTTTTCTCCCCCCTCAAAATTTAAATGTAAGACTATCTACCATAATTTTCGGACTATAAGGCAATATTTTTTCTCCAATTTCGACCTATGCACCTAATAAAGGAGGGCGCCCTATTAGTGAACAAAATCATGAGAAGAGAGGCAACGATTGCCGTGTTCAGTACAGTCTACTGTGAGTCACAACATCGAAAGTGGTAACGAGTCGCCGATCCGACGAATACTCACGTTAAAATGCTTCAAAATCCCTGTTATCATCCGAGATACCGCCCAACAGATGCCATAACCCTTAATTGGATGTAAAAAGCATCGTTGTAGAGCTTAAAATGCCATCATTCTACCAGTTTTCACGAAGAAAAGTCCAACCACAACAACCGGAAGTCGCAAACACGGAAGTTGATTATTTGAGATGGGAGCCAACTCTTGTTTATGACAGCAGTAATGGCGGTCGGTAAGCGTTTACAGGACGCGTACGGGCTTCAATCTTCGACTTTGCTTTGCGAGGTGTGTATCGCCTTATAAACGAGGGCGCCTTTTACTTGGATTTTTTCAGATTTTTCTTGAAAATTGCCCTATTCGCCTTATACACAGCAGCGCCTAATGATCCGAAAAATACGGTATTCTAACTTTTAGAATGTTTGCAAATTGTCTGTTTTTCAAAAACGAGTCTTTCTTCCCCCCTGAAAATTGAAACGCAAGACTATCTATCCCAACTTTTACAACGCACACGTGAATGAGAATTTTGTCAGGATACTGTATAAATTGAAATTGCAAACGAAGACATTGAAATTGCGAAAAATGTTTTTGCACCTCGAAAATGGCTTCTTTTTCTAAAAATAGTTTACTATGGAAACTGTTCATATCTGAAGCAGTTAAAGAAATCTTGGAAAACCACAATTGTTGTAATCTGTCATGCATTGAATCTTCTCTTTGGGAATGAGATCATTATGTGTGTGACCGTTTTTGATTATCCCGCCACGTGGCAGCCACATTCCGACTTCGGAGGATGAATCTTCTCTTTAAAAAAAAAAAAAAAAATCTAAATTGTTGATTATTAAATTCGTTATTACCGATTTTGTGGGTTGCACTTTCTTTTGAGACACCTTGTGCGGTAATCATGAGCGCCTCTTAACCAGCTAACACGGGTAGTAAGATGTAAATTAGCATAACACAGCCAATCCAGTTTCTTCTAATTTGCATGTTACTACTCGTGTTAACTTTTTAAGATGTGCTCGTACCTGGGAAAGCGAGTTACAGCCCAGCTTGCTTGTTAGCATAGCATAGCATAGCATAACTTAGCATAGCATAGCATAACTTAGCATAGCATATTAGGTAGAGAGGCGTCTGTGAAATTCGGGTTGCTCCCATCTGGTGAGCGCGTTGCAGCCAGAGGCGCGCCACCGTTTTTTGCATGTGATTTATGTGACTGATGAGGAAGGAAAGTGGGGGGGGGGGGGGGTAAATTTTGACCAAATGACAACTTTTTTTTTGCCACTGGGTTTAACGTGTGCTAAGTGCATGGGCACACAGGACCTCGGTTTATCGTCTCATCCGAAAGACTACCCTTTCAGACCATAAGGCCTAGTGCAAAGTGAGGAAAAATCCCCTGTACCCAGGTTCGAACTCGGGGTTTACTTTGACATGAGGCGAACGCGCTACCACTGTGCCACTCTACACTGAGTGTAATTATAGCATAACTTAGCATAGCATAGTTTGGCACTTTAGGGTTGACAGCTTTTTGCCTGCTGTATAGATTTTTTTTCTATTTTGGTTTTCAATGTCTTTTTGTATTGATGGTGCGGCATTTGATGATAAGGCGTAGCCTCCTAAATTGATATTTAAATTTGTTTGGAGGCAATATTCTTCCCAGTACTTATTTAAATTATTTTCAAAGCTGTTGAGTGTCCCTGAGGTTACTATGGTGCTGGGTAACGAGTTCCAAGTGTTAATAAATAATCCTGTTAGTAAAAAAGTGTTGGTAAAGATTAGTTTTTACAAATGTGACCCAGCACCACGAAAGGGACATTAAGTATCATGTTGACCATTCTGAGAAAATTGGACATTTGAAAACTTCTGCCAATTCTCTTTCTAGTGATACAAGAACCACTCTTGTATGTTTTTCCGTTCCAGAGTTATGAGCATTTAAAGATGGTAGGGTAAGCATCGGCCATTTTGAGAAAACAGTCTAAAGTCTAGCCTTGCTGAAGAAAAAGCATTGATCTACTTATTTTAAAGCACTTATAAGACCATATTAAAGAATGTCCTTCATACATATGAAAGATAAGATGTTTCAGAACACGAAAATAACCATAACTCAAAATTGAAAAAAAATGAGATGTTTGACTTTTCAAGCCTGTTGTGGGAAACTAGCACAGCGACTTGATGTCCCTTTCGTGGTGCTGGGTCACAAATGGTTTATTGAGTTTCAGAGTGTGACCTCTAGTGGTGGAAATGTTAAGCGAGAAACGATTGTTAGTGATTTGATTATTATAGTAATTCTGCAATATTTTGAATGCCTCAATCATGTCCTCCCCTCCCCTCCCCCATCCTGCATTCTGCGATATTCCAAACTTGGCAAGTTGATAATTTTTTAAAAATCTTTATTCATAGCTATAGTTAGCTAAACCAACTGTTTTTAAAATCTTTATTCATAGCTATAGTTAGCTAAACCTTTATTCATAGCTATAGTTAGCTAAACCAACTGTTTTGAAAATCTTTATTCATAGCTATAGTTAGCTAAACCAACTGTTTTGAAAATCTTTATTCATAGCTATAGTTAGCTAAACCAACTGTTTTGAAAATCTTTATTCATAGCTATAGTTAGCTAAACCAACTGTTTTGAAAATCTTTATTCATAGCTATAGTTAGCTAAACCAACTGTTTTGAAAATCTTTATTCATAGCTATAGTTAGCTAAACCAACTGTTTTGAAAATCTTTATTCATAGCTATAGTTAGCTAAACCAACTGTTTTGAAAATCTTTATTCATAGCTATAGTTAGCTAAACCAACTGTTTTGAAAATCTTTATTCATAGCTATAGTTAGCTAAACCAACTGTTTTGAAAATCTTTATTCATAGCTATAGTTAGCTAAACCAACTGTTTTGAAAATCTTTATTCATAGCTATAGTTAGCTAAACCAACTGTTTTGAAAATCTTTATTCATAGCTATAGTTAGCTAAACCAACTGTTTTGAAAATCTTTGTACGTTTTCTATTTTTCCCCCCCGTGGGGATACTGGGGGAGTCTTTTGTACAAATAGTTCCCCCACCTGGAAGTTCTGTGCTTGTAACTTCCTCTAATCTGCCACTCTCTTTGACTCTGCCTTTTCCCTTTGCTTACTGTCATCTACTATCTTTCTGACTTATTGGCCCATTCTCCTGCCTTTAAAAGAAAAATTCTTCCAAATAATTTTTCTCCTTTGAGCTCCTCCGAAATCGGAATGTGTTGACTGTATGCAGCAGGGAGACCAGTGAAAACTGAAAACCGGACACATATGTACCTTACCCATTATGGCCATGGAACACAGAAGAAGAAGAAGTACGTTTTCTACAAGTGTTATGTGTTGTTGTTGGTTTTTTATCTTGGGAGACTTGTTACTTGGTCACACCTCCAGTGCTGTAGCTAACACCACAAGGTTTTCTTTTCAGGGAAATTCAAAGCTATGCTCATTCGTTTTTTGTTGTGCTTCAACATACGGCCACAGTTAGCTTAATAGGAATTGTTCGGAAATAATTAAGGGGAATAATTTCGTGGTGTGTGGGAGTGATCTTGTGTGTTTGAGCACTTAGAACACCGTGGTTCATTCTAAACATTTGTCATTTTTATATTTTTACGTCACATTTTGCAAATTTTATCAGTTTGTGACCACTGGCCACCCCTAATTTTTCCCAAAAATTTGTTTGCAAGTCGCTGACTTGCATCCTGCGGTTTCAAGCTTCGACGCCATTGTTGCTATGGTATTTGACCGAGTAATGGAGGTAAACAACTCTAATTTTCACGAGGTGCTGTCCCTTATTTTTTCCCGAAAATCGTCTATTCTTCAGGTGGGGTTTTTTTCCCAAAGCTATGCTTGTTTTTGATGTACTTCAACTTACTACGCGGATAGCTTCAACAATCGGGGACGGTAATTACGAGTGCGTCTTAAGCGGTTAACACAGGTAGCAACGTGTAAATTAGCATAAACTCGTTTTGGCAGTTGATACTAATTTACATTGTTGCTACCCGTGTTAACTGCTTAAGATGCACTCACGACTGCCGTACCAGGTTCCTTTTTTTGCAGGTTTCATTTATTATTATGTTGTGTGTGTGTATTCAGCCCTCTTCCTTTCAGATCTGCCAGTATATTTCACCACTGCTTGATCGTATGTATTGTCCCCCCTTGGGGATACCGGGGGGGCTTTCGTACAAAAAGTCCCCCACCTTCTGGAAGTTTTGTGCTTGTAACTTCCTCTAATCTCTCTTTGACTCTGCCTTTTCCCTTTGCTTACTGTCATCTACTATCTTTCTGCCGTACTGGTTCATTCTCCTGCCTTTGTTCTAGAAACTCTGACTACAATTTTCTCCAACCGAAGACAGACATACCTGGGCCCGTTTCTTTGTTAGGTGCATAACGGCAGCATGATGCATCTGCGCTCATATGGTAGGGGACTGCCCGGGTGATTGATGAAGAAGTATGTACTGTATTGTTGTGATATATGCATATTTTACAATTATCTATATATTTTATAAATAGTGGATTGTTTGCATCAATTCAGACTTGTTCTAAAAGGGACACCCTGACCGATGAGTTTTTTTGCACGAAACACGTCGAGGTCACCAGAAAGACGTCCTTTTCAAGGATCGGAACACTCACTTTGCTCTGGTTTCCTTGAAATCAAACTGTCAAATTGGCGATTCCTCCTTGGCGGAGATAGATGCCATTTTGGCCGGGATGGGTGGAGGCCACTGAGAGTGGTTGAAACTTTTCTTTGTAGTGCAGTAAAAAAAAAAAGGGAGGGCTATTTTCTTTGTTGTGAGCGAAACTCCTTGTGGTAAACTGTATAAAATTAAAATAAACGATTGACGATATGATTTCTAGGAAACCAGAGCGACGTGAGTGTTGATCTCTGTAAAGGGTGTTTTCTTGGTGATCTCGACATGTTTCTTGCAAAAACTAATCCGTCAGGGTGCCCCTTTAATTTTGTGTGTGCTTTTTTTTGCTGTATCAGTGCTACCTTGTATGGTGATAATGGAAAACAAAGTCATCAGAGCCTGAATTCACATTGAGATAGTGTGAGACTTATAACATCCTAGAAGTCCTTCTAAAGTAGTACGATTTAATAGGAGTTTAGAAGCACTTCTAAGACATGATGATAAATCTCATACTATCTCAATGTGAATACAGTGGAACCTCCCTTTAAGACCTCCCATTATAAGACTCCCTCCCACATAAGACCTACTTCTCTGAGACATTGCCCTTCTTTGTAAAGTATTAAAATTACCTCTTATAAGACCCCTCCCTTATAAGACCTCATTTTGGATGATTTTTGAAGGTCTTATAAGGGCTGTTCCACTGTTATGAAAAAAGTTTGCTAGAATGTCGCAATTGTGTAAGTTTTAATTTCCAGCATTTAAAAAAAAAATGTTTTGGTAAAGTGCCAAATGTAACAAAAGCATTACAGATTTTTGTAAATCGTTCTAAATGGGGGGGGGTAAATTTTGACCAAATGACAATTTTTTGGCCACTGGGGTTAACGTGTGCTAAGTGCATGGGACCTCGGTTTATCGTCTCATCCGAAAGATTTGCAGGTCCTTATTATTATTATTGCGGATTGCAGGCCCTTATACTTATTTTTTTAAATTTTATTATAGCAATCATTTAAATGACATTGCCATATGTTTTGGCCTACAAAGTGCTGCTGCAGTATTTAACCCCTTCACTGCCTAAGAAATTATCTTTTATTTCATTATGAATATAAAGAGAGATCTGTTAACACTCAATCTGGGAAAATGGTCTGGATATATATATGCCATTTGTGTTAGTGGCTTGCACGTGTCTAAAACAAAAACTAGCATTCCCTTGTTTTGGATGACTAAGACATCAAAAGTTATAACACGTCAGACCTGTTTACCCCTTGCTTGGCTTTATAAGAAGACACAAGTATTAGGCTTGAGTAGTCCTCCACGGATAGCTGAAATGGGGACGAGTTTGGTTCCAAGATGGTGCCCAAAAGAAGTGGCCAGTAGTTTTATTCATTGTCAACTGATCAAACAGCCAATGTTCACTGGTCGAAATCCAGTGAAGATCGTCTCATTAACGAGCCCTGCATTAAGAACAGCCTTTCAATCATGAAGAGTAGTAGAGCAGTCCAAATTCATGAGTAGAATACTACTCCAGAAAAGAGGTCTGTAACATCATCACTGACATCACACGGGATAGGGCAGGGAAGGGGTTAAGATACACCCCTCCATTTAAAAACAAACCGGGATGAGATCCTTCGACCGCTGGCTGTGCCACTGCAATTGTCATTAGGTCATAGTCGCCCCCATTCTCTGGGGGTGGGATAGTACGTCTTTGGGGTGGGGCATAGACTGCCCTGGGGGTGGGGCTAGTACGTCCCCCGGGGTGATTTCAATGGGGCATTTCGACTGCCCTAGATGACCCTAGGGGTGGGGATAGTACATCCCTGCTGGTGGGGATAGACGGCCCTGGGGATAGCTTATATATGCCATTCCTGGCTGGGGATAGATGACCCTGGGGGTCTTGAGTGGGGATAGTACATCCCTGGGGGTGGGGAAGTACATCCCGTAATTATAGGTGGGGGGATAGATCATCCCTGGGGTGGGGTAGAATACTACTCGAAAAGATAGTAACATCCCACTGGGGGCAGGGAAGGGGTTAAGATACACCCCTCCATGACAGCCCTGGGGTCATAGTATTCTCTGGGGGTGGGATAGTACGTCTTTGGGGGGGGCATAGATCGTCCCTGGGGGTGGGGCTGGGGATAGTACATCCTTAGGGGTGGGGGTGGGGATAGACGGCCCTGGGGGTGGGGATAGATGACCCTGGGGGTGGGGATAGTACATCCCTGGGGGTGGGGACAGTACATCCCTGGGGGTGGGGATAGATCGTCCTGGGGTGGGGATGGGGATAGATGCATCCCGGGGGTGGGGATAGTACATCCTTGGGGTGGGGCATTGAGAACGTCCCTGGGGTGGGGCATAGTCCCGGGGGTGGGGAACGTCCCTGGGGTGGGGCATAGAACGTCCCGGGGGTGGGCAAGGGGGGATTGTGTTTTTTATTATTGTGAATTTTTCTTCCTGTATAAATGGGAATGGGTTTTTTAATGAGCGTTATTTAAATATGTATTATTACATTATGAATGTGTTCACTATTCAATGACCGTTTCTTCTACTTACGTACTGTACACAAAACATTTTGAATATCAAAGTATTTTTTTATGTCACACGTTTCACAGACTTGCATTGATACCACAGTTTGGAACAAATATGAATACAATGGTGAAATAAAACTTTTCTAATTAAAGAGCACATGCTTGTGGAGTTTGACATAGAGGAAATTCATATACTTAAAAAATGCATAACATATATACTCACTCTTGCTCACACACACAGATATAGTTGATCTAAGCTCATACTTCAATGTTTATGAAAATGATTTTTTAAAATCAATGCTTCACACACAAACCTCAAAACCATGTGACCCAGCACCACGAAAGGGACATCAAGTGTCAAACTGACCATTCTGAGAAAATTATTCATTTGAAAACTTCAGACAATGCTCTTTCTAATGATACAAGAACCATTCTTGTACCTTTTTTTGTTCTAGAGATATGAGCATTTAAAGTTAGTAGGGCGAGCATCAGCCATTTTGAGGGAACACAGTCTAAAGTCCAGCCTAGCTGAAGACCATACTTTGACCTACTTTCACCGCCAAAGTCGCATTTTAGCACCACAGTGATTTAACACCTATGTCATTAAAAGGCATCAAATTGGGGTCTATTATCCAAAGACCCTATTGTCTTAGTTTTGGGAAGTAAGGTTAGACCTTATTGTATATATGTCACAGAAGAATCCCCAATACTGCAGATGGTTTTGTTCTCTACCCAGGTAAATGTAATGGACATTTTGCTGAAACATGGCTGACGGTGAAAGGGTCAAAGCACTTACATGGATGCTCCTTCTTGCAGGATGTCCTGAATTGCAGGATTTTTAAATTGCCTAGAGCCGACGTCGCCCGATTATGATAAATTGAGAAGCAACGATTTTCTTACACACACACACAAACTTGTACAATAAAAAGGGCCTATATAAGCATTTGCTATATTCAAAGGAATGTAGCGCTTGTGCTAGTCTAGAGGGGTGAAAAAAGAGCAGTAAATGTGTGTGTGTGCGTGCGCTGCCCCCTGCATTCTGTCGGGGCCGCCCCCTTGCAGGATTTTTGACATTTCCCAGGAGCACCCATGCACTGATAAGACCATTTAGAGACTGTGTTAAAGATTGTCCTTATAAATAGGAAAGATAAGATGTTAGACAAAGAAATTACCCATAAATCAAAATTGACCAAAAATGAGATTTTTGACTTTTTAAGCCTGTTGTTAGAAACTAGTCCAGCGACTTAATGTCCCTTTTGTGGTGCTGGGTCACATATGTCCATAAATACACACACAAAACTACTCCTGAAACCTCTTTCCTGCATTAGAAATGTCCCTCTGCCTTCATCTTTCAATCATGCTTTTTGACTAGAAACATTCTTAGCATAGAAATACACATACATAAAAAAATAATAATTAAAAAAAAAAAAAATACACATTCAATTGTTTCATTCTGAGCTACTTAAAATCAAGGAAAGCTTCAGAAATAATCAGTAATCTAATGTCCTCCATGATATGGGAATTTTTCAATCATACATAGTGAACAAATACTGACAAAGAAATCAACAAAGGCTTCATAAATGATCAGTGAAGTCCTCAACATATAGATTTTGTATGTGCGAGTGAGAGTGTGTGTGTGTGTGTGAGTGCGTGCATATAAATTCTGACTTAGAGAACTAAAAAGACTTTACACAATCCAAGTCCACCACAAGAAAAGGATTTTTCGTATTTGCGTACTGACTGCGTATTTCAGCTATGACCACAAAATCTATGAACGCTTCACACATAAAATGTTTTAAGTCCTCAACACCACAAGGATTCTTCCTATTTCCATACTGAACAAATTGAATTCTATAAAATCTTAAAATCTAAAAAGGCTTGAAACATAGTTGAGAAATCCTCCACGATAAGATTCCCTCATTTTTTGGTGACACGAACAAAGGGTGACTACGAAGGGTTCACAAGTAATCAGTGAAGTCCTCCACAAAATATGTGTGTGTGTGTGTGTGTGTGCATGTTCACTAAATACATTTCGACTTAAAACAACTACAAAGCCTTCATACACGACATATTTTTCAGACTAAGGCGATACTTTTTCTTGTCACACACTGAAACCCCTGCCGCTTATAATGTGACTAATAGCTTAGTAAGAAAATATAATTTCTTCTCTTCGATCGCTCAGGCAGTTTCCTCTCAATTATGAGTGCAGATGCGTCATGCTGTCATTATGCGCTTAAGTAAGAAATAATTAGGCCCAGCATGTCCGACTTCAGCTGGAGGAAATTCTTTTTAAAGTGTTTCTTGAAAAAAGGCAGGAGAATGGACCGGAAAGGCAGAAAGACAGTAGATGACAGTAAGCAAAGGGAAAAGGCAGGAGTCAAAGAGAGTGACAGATTAGAGGAAGTTACAAGCACAGAACTTCCAGAAGGTGGGGGGGGACTATTTATACAAAAGACCCCCCGGTATCCCCACGGGGGTAGAAAATATAACAAAATCAAAATTTTGTGCAAAATTTCAGGGTGTGCGCCTTCTTGTCTGAAAAATACGGTACCCTACTTTCCTGACTATAATGCAATAACTTGTTCCCAGAGTGGGACCCCTGCGCCTTATAACATGACTTCTACTATATTAAGATAATGTAATAAAAAACGTTTAAATTTTGTGTAAATTTGGGGCGTGCGCCTTATAACAAGGCGTGACTCATAGCCCGAAAAATACAGTAATGAATAAAAGTTCACCACAATCAGCAACTTAGGACGCGCATTTTACCGCCAGGGGGCAATCAAACCAGTAGGGGCTTAGCGCGCACATATTCTTAGTTGCGGTCAAATCATCGTCCTAAGTTGACCATTTATTTTTTGGGCGCATTCAAACATGTTCTGACCCGCCAATCTCTACAAAACCGCTTCACACATAGTCGGTGAAATCCTCCACAATGTGGGAGCTGTGGGCCAAGCCCCGGGGGGAGAGGTGTGCGGCGGTGGTGGAGGAGGTGGTGGCCTGGCTGTAGCCCCCCCCAGCGGCGGTGGATCGCTTCTCCCGGTGGTAGTCAGTCAGCCGGTTGCGGATCAGCTTGATGCGGCGCAGGCGGGACAGGCAGTTGGAGGCGAAGGGCTCGTGGCCCATCTTCTGTTCCTTCAGCACCAAGGACGCCAACTGGGGGACAGACACAGAAGGGCGAGGTCAGCTGGAGGATACTAATGCTGACAACAACAACATGCAGTATTCATATGGACAGGCAGTTGGAGGCGAAGGGCTCATGACCCATCTTCCGTTCCTTCAGTACCAGGGACGCCAACTGGGGGACAGACACAGAAGGGCGAGGTCAGCTGGAGGATACTAATGCTGACAACAACAACATGCAGTATTCATATTGACAGGCAGTTGGAGGCGAAGGGCTCATGGCCCATCTTCTGTTCCTTCAGCACCAAGGACGCCAACTGTGGGACAGACACAGAAGGGCGAGGTCAGCTGGAGGATACTAATGCTTACAACAACAACATGCAGTATTCATATTGACAGGCAGTTGGAGGCGAAGGGCTCATGGCCCATCATGCAGTATTCATCTGTTCCTTCAGTACCAGGGACGCCAACTGTGGGACAGACACAGAAGGGCGAGGTCAGCTGGAGGATACTAATGCTGACAACAACAACATGCAGTATTCATATGGACAGGCAGTTGGAGGCGAAGGGCTCATGACCCATCTTCCGTTCCTTCAGTACCAGGGACGCCAACTGGGGGACAGACACAGAAGGGCGAGGTCAGCTGGAGGATACTAATGCTGACAACAACAACATGCAGTATTCATATGGACAGGCAGTTGGAGGCGAAGGGCTCATGACCCATCTTCCGTTCCTTCAGTACCAGGGACGCCAACTGGGGGACAGACACAGAAGGGCGAGGTCAGCTGGAGGATACTAATGCTGACAACAACAACATGCAGTATTCATATGGACAGGCAGTTGGAGGCGAAGGGCTCATGACCCATCTTCCGTTCCTTCAGTACCAGGGACGCCAACTGGGGGACAGACACAGAAGGGCGAGGTCAGCTGGAGGATACTAATGCTGACAACAACAACATGCAGTATTCATATTGACAGGCAGTTGGAGGCGAAGGGCTCGTGGCCCATCTTCTGTTCCTTCAGTACCAGGGACGCCAACTGGGGGACAGACACAGAAGGGCGAGGTCAGCTGGAGGATACTAATGCTTATAACACAGGCATGGGAATTGGAAAAGTAAAACAAAAGTTGAAAAACAGGGGTCTAGGGGCCGCAGAAGGGGTCCAGGGGTTCATGCTGAAGCTTTTTTGATACTTGAAGCCCTAAAACAGCATTAGAATGGCTAAATTTAGCCTTTTTTTTTCGGTGGACACTTTTTTCCGGCGGAAAAGCAATGTCATTTGGGTGGAAATGTGCTGTTTGGCGGACAATTCCCATCCCTGCAACAACAACGTGCAGTATTCATATTGACAGGCAGTTGGAGGCCAAGGGCTTGTGACCCATCTTCTGTTCCTTCAGTACCAGGGACACTAACTGGGGGACAGACACAGAAGGGCGAGGTCAGCTGGAGGATACTAATGCTTACAACAACATGCAGTATCAGGCATGGTAGTGGGGTCAAAGTGAGTTTCGCGGAAGAATATCCAACCGATTCGGCATTTCATTTGAAAGATGTCGACTCAAACTAAAATGATGAAGCTGGGCATCAAAATGAAGAAGAAGAAGAAAAAGAAGCACTAGGATCACAAATCTGGAAACGTGTGGCGTGAGCTAGGCCGCGCACGACTGCTAACTTCGGCGGGAAGTTGCTTGTTCAGTCATTCACATTCGGTTCCGCGAAGCGATTGCATAAGTTTTAACGCACGTAATTCTTAGGCACCCGAGCGAATTTTTACCCCGGCTTTTTTGTCAAATTTTCACTTTTGCGGAGGTCTACCATGCCTGAGTATTCACATGGACATGCAGTTGGAGGCAAAGGGCTCGTGGCCCATCTTCTGTTCCTTCAGGGACGCCACCAGGGACGCCAGCTGGGGGACAAGAGGCAGGGGTGGGGGTCAAATGAACAACACGAGCAAGGGTGCTACTGTCATTTTTACACTGATATCAGTATTTTCAATTTGACCAGAAACTGAACTTTTTTAATTCATCAAAAAACCCACCACAAAGCGAATTGGGGCGTTTTGAACTTAGTCTAGTTGTTCTATCTTGGAAGTTTACAAAGGCAATGTAATAATTTTTCAAGGCTTATCAGACTCATCAGAAGGACGAGGTCAGCTGGAGGATACTAATGCTTACAACAACAACATGCAGTATTTATATGGAGCTTCCTCCGAAGTCGGAGTGTGGCTGCCTACATGGCGGGGTAATCAAAAATGGTCGCACACGTAAAGAAGTTATCTTTAGCTTGTGCATTTGTACCATAGTGTTCAAGTGCTTCCGCTTTTGGGATGACGATCCCAGGAGTCTTTAAGCCAGGGTAAGACAACAGCAACAACATATGGCGCTAAATCTTGATCGAATTCAAATCGAAGCCCACACACACCGTTAGCATTCGCAATAATTTCAATTGAAAAAAAACCCTGCTATACGTAGATGAACGGGAAAAGAACACCCGCACACTTGACATAAACAGCATACGACAGAAAAAGACCTAAAAGCAAGAGAGAGGAAAGAACGAGTGAATTTCATTGAAGGGGGGGGGGGGTTGATCTGAAGGCTGGGGGGGGGGGGGGGGGGGGGGTTGATCTGAAGGCTGAGAGGGTCAGTCACTGACAAAGGGAGAGAACAGGTTTACCGTACCGGTCCATTCTCCTGCCTTTTTTTTCATGAAACACTTTCAAAAAGATTTCCTCCAGCCAAAGTTGGACTTGCTGGGCCTAACTATTTCTTATTTAGGCACATAACAGCAGCATGACGCATCTGAGCCGAATTTTTTTTAGTGTTTTTGAGAGCTATTTTGTGGCCTTTCCTTGGGGCAGTGGTGGATGCCTCGTGCCTCCATATGGGGAGCTGGACAACCCCGCCTCCTCCACGAGTCTCTCCCTGTGGGGATACCCGTGGGTATTTCGTAAAAAAATGGTTCCCCCCCCACCTTCTTGAAGTTCTGTGCTTATAACTTCCTCTAATCTGCGACTCTCTTTGACTCTGCCTTTTCCCTTTGCTTTCTGTCATCTACTATATTTCTGACTTACTGGCCCCATTCTCCTGCCACCCCACTGCCCGAGAAACATGAGACCAAGGTCAAGAACAGACTAATGTGGCAAGGTGAAGGAGACCCAGACAGACGAACAGACGGGCCACTCACGTTGCAGTGGACGGCGATCTGTCGCACCAGCAGAGCCAGGTTGGTGTCGGAGATGATCTTGGACTGGGTGTGGCCCAGGATGTCCGCTATGTCTGCCACACACAGCACCATCAACATCATTCAGTCAGTCAATCAATCAGTCAATCAATCTTTCAATGATGAGATGATCTTGGACTGGGTGTGGCCTAGGATGTCTGCTATGTCTGTCACACAGAGCACCATCAACATCAATCAGTCAATCAGTCAATTAATCAACCAATCAGTCAATCAATCAGTCAGTCAACCGATCAGTCAGTCAATTAATCAACCAATCAATCAATCAATCTTTTAATGATGGGATGATCTTGGACTGGGTGTGGTCCAAGATGTCCGCTATGTCTGTCACACAGAGCACCATCAACATCAATCAATCAATCAGTCAGTCAATCGATCAGTCAATTAATCAACCAATCAGTCAGTCAATCGATCAGTCAGTCAATTAATCAACCAATCAGTCAATCAATCAGTCAATCAACCAATCAGTCAATCGATCAGTCAATCAATCAATCAATCAACCAATCAACCAATTAGTCAATCAATCTTTTAATGATGAGATGATCTTGGACTGGGTGTGGCCCAAGATGTCCGCTATGTCTGCCACACAGAGCACCATCAACATCAATCAGTCAATCAACATGGGAGCAACTTTTCCTGGTGTACAAGGATTTCCTGTTTTTGAATTTTACCAGTCAATTAATCTTTATTATCCCCGTCATATAATCAACAAGAAAATTTTGCTTGATGCCACAATACAAAGTTCACGAGAAAATCACATACGTTAAACAAAATTCACACACACACACACACTGTACAAGCCAGCAAAACATGCACGCACACACACATACAAAGTGTGTAAGCCATGTATCAGAAAAAGTCAAAGCCTTCCTTACCTGTGGAGATGGAATCCTCAAAAGACTCTGGAACAGACACCAAAAAAATCTGCATGAAATCATGTAGAGGGGAAAAGCAAGGCAAGGCAAGGCAAGGCAAGACAAACACACACACACACAGAAAAGCAAGGCTAGAGACACACACACACACACACACACAGAAAAAGCAAGGCTAGAGACACACACACACACACACGCGTGTGTTTTGTCCAGCCTTGCTTTTGTGTGTGTGTGTGTGTGTGTGTGTATGTGTGTGTGTGTGTGTGTGTATGTGTATGTGTGTATGTGTATGTGTGTGTGTGTGTGTGTATGTGTGTTTGTGTGTATGTGTGTGTGTGTGTGTGTGTGTGTGTGTGTGTGTGTGTGTGTGTGTGTGTGTGTGTGTGTGTGTGTGTGTGTGTGTGTGTGTGTGGGTGTGTGTTGTGTGTGTGTGTGTGTATGTGTGTGTTGTGTGTGTGTGTGTGTGTGTGTGTGTGTGTGTGTGTGTGTGTTGTGTGTGTGTTGTGTGTGTGTAACAAAGTGTGTGTGTGTAGTGTTGAAATGTGTGTGTAAGTGTGTGTGTGTGTGTGTGTGTGTGTGTGTGTGGTGTTGTGTGTGTCTGTTGAATGCACATTAGTGTTGTGACACTGTGTGTAAAATGCACATTAGTGTTGAAATGACCCTGTCAACAAAGTGTGTGTGTGTGTGTGTATGTGTGTGTGTGTGTGTGTGTGTGTGTGTATGTGTGTGTGTGTGTGTGTGTGTGTGTGTGTGTGTGTGTGTGTGTGTGTGTGTGTGTGTCTTGCCTTACTTTTCATCTCTAGTAAAAACGCTTTGAGCTGAACAACTGTTATTTAGTTTTTGCGTTAGTTTGAAATTATGCCCTATAAAGCTAGAATGAATTTGTACACTGAATTTATAACACACTTTAATATACACGAATAACATTCACATATTCCATTTGAAAATCTAATCAAAACGTTAACCCTTCAAAAACAACAATGGCGTCATCTGCTGCACACCGTTTTTCAGACTTTGCTACGGAGATCGCACTTCCGGTAGAAGATTAGGCTAGGAACCCCAAATTCAAAACGCCCCAAATCATCATAGCTTTTTTGTTTTGTTTGTTTGACGAATGAAAAAAAAGAAGAAGGAAGTTTCGTGTCAGCAGAAATTTAATATGCGAATTTCCGTGCATAAATTAAACAGTTGCAGCCGTGTTGGTACCTTGCTTGGCCAGCAAAGTGACAGCGTTGCCCCCGTGATCCAGCGGCCGAATGACGATGTTGACAAAGTTGAAATGACCCTGTCAACAAAGTGTTGAATGCACATTAGCGTTGAAATGACCCTGTCAACAAAGTGTTGAATGCACATTAGCGTTGAAATGACCCTGTCAACAAAGTGTTGAATGCACATTAGCGTTGAAATGACCCTGTCAACAAAGTGTTGAATGCACATTAGCGTTGAAATGACCCTGTCAACAAAGTGTTGAATGCACATTAGCGTTGAAATGACCCTGTCAACAAAGTGTTGAATGCACATTAGTGTTGAAATGACCCTGTCAACAAAGTGTTGAATGCACATTAGCGTTGAAATGACCCTGTCAACAAAGTGTTGAATGCACATTAGCGTTGAAATGACCCTGTCAACAAAGTGTTGAAGTGTTGAATGCACATTAGTGTTGAAATGACCCTGTCAACAAAGTGTTGAATGAAATGACCCTGTCAACATTTGAATGCACATTAGTTTGAAATGACCCTGTCAACAAAGTGTTGAATGCACATTAGCGTTGAAATGACCCTGTCAACAAAGTGTTGAATGCACATTAGCGTTGAAATGACCCTGTCAACAAAGTGTTGAATGCACATTAGCGTTGAAATGACCCTGTCAACAAAGTGTTGAATGCACATTAGCGTTGAAATGACCCTGTCAACAAAGTGTTGAATGCACATTAGCGTTGAAATGACCCTGTCAACAAAGTGTTGAATGCACATTAGCGTTGAAATGACCCTGTCAACAAAGTGTTGAATGCACATTAGTGTTGAAATGACCCTGTCAACAAAGTGTTGAATGCACATTAGCGTTGAAATGACCCTGTCAACAAAGTTGTTGAATGCACATTAGCGTTGAAATGACCCTGTCAACAAAGTGTTGAATGCACATTAGCGTTGAAATGACCCTGTCAACAAAGTGTTGAATGCACATTAGCGTTGAAATGACCCTGTCAACAAAGTGTTGAATGCACATTAGCGTTGAAATGACCCTGTCAACAAAGTGTTGAATGCACATTAGCGTTGAAATGACCCTGTCAACAAAGTGTTGAATGCACATTAGCGTTGAAATGACCCTGTCAACAAAGTGTTGAATGCACATTAGCGTTGAAATGACCCTGTCAACAAAGTGTTGAATGCACATTAGCGTTGAAATGACCCTGTCAACAAAGTGTTGAATGCACATTAGCGTTGAAATGACCCTGTCAACAAAGTGTTGAATGCACATTAGCGTTGAAATGACCCTGTCAACAAAGTGTTGAATGCACATTAGCGTTGAAATGACCCTGTCAACAAAGTGTTGAATGCACATTAGCGTTGAAATGACCCTGTCAACAAAGTGTTGAATGCACATTAGCGTTGAAATGACCCTGTCAACAAAGTGTTGAATGCACATTAGCGTTGAAATGACCCTGTCAACAAAGTGTTGAATGCACATTAGACCCTGTTGAAATGACCCTGTCAACAAAGTGTTGAATGCACATTAGCGTTGAAATGACCCTGTCAACAAAGTGTTGAATGCACATTAGCGTTGAAATGACCCTGTCAACAAAGTGTTGAATGCACATTAGCGTTGAAATGACCCTGTCAACAAAGTGTTGAATGCACATTAGCGTTGAAATGACCCTGTCAACAAAGTGTTGAATGCACATTAGCGTTGAAATGACCCTGTCAACAAAGTGTTGAATGCACATTAGCGTTGAAATGACCCTGTCAACAAAGTGTTGAATGCACATTAGCGTTGAAATGACCCTGTCAACAAAGTGTTGAATGCACATTAGCGTTGAAATGACAACAAAGTGTTGAATGCACATTAGTTGAAATGACCCTGTCAACAAAGTGTTGAATGCACATTAGCGTTGAAATGACCCTGTCAACAAAGTGTTGAATGCACATTAGCGTTGAAATGACCCTGTCAACAAAGTGTTGAATGCACATTAGCGTTGAAATGACCCTGTCAACAAAGTGTTGAATGCACATTAGCGTTGAAATGACCCTGTCAACAAAGTGTTGAATTGTCAATGTTGAATGCACATTAGCGTTGAAATGACCCTGTCAACAAAGTGTTGAATGCACATTAGCGTTGAAATGACCCTGTTGAAATGACCCTGTCAACAAAGTGTTGAATGCACATTAGCGTTGAAATGTTGTCAAATGTTGAATGCACATTAGTGACAACAAAGTGTTGAATGCACATTAGCGTTGAAATGACCCTGTCAACAAAGTGTTGAATGCACATTAGCGTTGAAATGACCCTGTCAACAAAGTGTTGAATGCACATTAGTGTTGAAATGACCCTGTCAACAAAGTGTTGAATGCACATTAGCGTTGAAATGACCCTGTCAACAAAGTGTTGAATGCACATTAGCGTTGAAATGACCCTGTCAACAAAGTGTTGAATGCACATTAAGTTGAAATGACCCTGTCAACAAAGTGTTGAATGCACATTAGCGTTGAAATGACCCTGTCAACAAAGTGTTGAATGCACATTAGCGTTGAAATGACCCTGTCAACAAAGTGTTGAATGCACATTAGCGTTGAAATGACCCTGTCAACAAAGTGTTGAATGCACATTAGCGTTGAAATGACCCTGTCAACAAAGTGTTGAATGCACATTAGCGTTGAAATGACCCTGTCAACAAAGTGTTGAATGCACATTAGCGTTGAAATGACCCTGTCAACAAAGTGTTGAATGCACATTAGCGTTGAAATGACCCTGTCAACAAAGTGTTGAATGCACATTAGCGTTGAAATGACCCTGTCAACAAAGTGTTGAATGCACATTAGCGTTGAAATGACCCTGTCAACAAAGTGTTGAATGCACATTAGCGTTGAAATGACCCTGTCAACAAAGTGTTGAATGCACATTAGCGTTGAAATGACCCTGTCAACAAAGTGTTGAATGCACATTAGCGTTGAAATGACCCTGTCAACAAAGTGTTGAATGCACATTAGCGTTGAAATGACCCTGTCAACAAAGTGTTGAATGCACATTAGCGTTGAAATGACCCTGTCAACAAAGTGTTGAATGCACATTAGCGTTGAAATGACCCTAACAAAGTGTTGAATGCACATTAGCGTTGAAATGACCCTGTCAACAAAGTGTTGAATGCACATTAGCGTTGAAATGACCCTGTCAACAAAGTGTTGAATGCACATTAGCGTTGAAATGACCCTGTCAACAAAGTGTTGAATGCACATTAGCGTTGAAATGACCCTGTCAACAAAGTGTTGAATGCACATTAGCGTTGAAATGACCCTGTCAACAAAGTGTTGAATGCACATTAGCGTTGAAATGACCCTGTCAACAAAGTGTTGAATGCACATTAGCGTTGAAATGACCCTGTCAACAAAGTGTTGAATGCACATTAGCGTTGAAATGACCCTGTCAACAAAGTGTTGAATGCACATTAGCGTTGAAATGACCCTGTCAACAAAGTGTTGAATGCACATTAGCGTTGAAATGACCCTGTCAACAAAGTGTTGAATGCACATTAGCGTTGAAATGACCCTGTCAACAAAGTGTTGAATGCACATTAGCGTTGAAATGACCCTGTCAACAAAGTGTTGAATGCACATTAGCGTTGAAATGACCTTCAACAAAGTGTTGAATGCAACAAAGTGTTGAATGCACATTAGCGTTGAAATGACCCTGTCAACAAAGTGTTGAATGCACATTAGCGTTGAAATGACCCTGTCAACAAAGTGTTGAATGCACATTAGCGTTGAAATGACCCTGTCAACAAAGTGTTGAATGCACATTAGCGTTGAAATGACCCTGTCAACAAAGTGTTGAATGCACATTAGCGTTGAAATGACCCTGTCAACAAAGTGTTGAATGCACATTAGCGTTCAACAAAGTGTTGAAATTAGCGTTGAAATGACCCTGTCAACAAAGTGTTGAATGCACATTAGCGTTGAAATGACCCTGTCAACAAAGTGTTGAATGCACATTAGCGTTGAAATGACCCTGTCAACAAAGTGTTGAATGCACATTAGCGTTGAAATGACCCTGTCAACAAAGTGTTGAATGCACATTAGCGTTGAAATGACCCTGTCAACAAAGTGTTGAATGCACATTAGCGTTGAAATGACCCTGTCAACAAAGTGTTGAATGCACATTAGCGTTGAAATGACCCTGTCAACAAAGTGTTGAATGCACATTAGCTGAAATGACCCTGTCAACAAAGTGTTGAATGCCATTAGGTTGAAATGACCCTGTCAACAAAGTGTTGAATGCACATTAGCGTTGAAATGACCCTGTCAACAAAGTGTTGAATGCACATTAGGAAATGACCCTTCAACAAAGTGTTGAATGAACATTAGGAAATCTTGTCAACAAAGTGTTGAGACGATTGAAATGACCTGTCAACAAAGTGTTGAATCTTCCCATTAGCGTTGAAAGTGTTGTGTGCCCAGACCACGAATGACCCTGTCAAACAAACTTAGCCCACTGTCACCATTACATAACACGTTAAACCCAGTGGCAACGAAAAAAGTTGTCATTTGGTCAAAATGTACCCCCCCCCCCCCCCCCCGATTTCCTTCCTTATCAGTCACACAAAAATCGCATGCAAATTAAAAAAATTAAAAAAGGGTGGTGCGGCTCAGGCTGCGACGTGCTCTCCAGGTGGGAGCAACCCAAATTTCACAGAAACGCCTCTGTGACTACAAAGTACCAAATACACGACGTCCCACCCATCACAAAGCAAAAGCCATCTGTCGTTGTACACGATGGTGACAATAAACAACTCAGTGATGACAAATGCGACATACATAATGGTTAATAAATTAATCTTGATTATTCAAAAAATAACATTGGCACTTTCTTGGTATTGCGGTACCTCCAGGATCGTCCCACTGTGTACACAGTTAAAAATGTCCCACAGGTACCTGTTCCAGGTCGGAGGACATTAAACGGACTTTCATCGTGATATACATACCATAAGGGTGCCTCCTCTGCACTGTCGTTGTACATGGTGGTGACAATAAACAACTCTGTCATGACAAATGTGACATACCATATATTACGGACTGCAAGACGCTTCTGATTATAAGGTGCACCCCCTGAAGTTAACCTAACATCTGAATTCAAACATACATACGTATTTTAAAAGTGCATGCAAAATGATCGAACAAAAGCAAAAAATTAGATCGAAAACATGAGGTCGACTCAAACAAAGGTCATATTTTGCTTAGTTCTGTCAAAACAACCTTCAGAACGACAGAAATTACACTCACGTCGCTATCTGGATATCCATATGGAGAAGCGTCAGAGAGCCTAGAAAAGTCAGAATTGAAAAACACGGAGTACATTTCTACAATAAGTTTCGTCTTCAGTAGCCTACATCCGCCATGACTGTTATTGTCTTTAACTGTCGAAACCGAGGCTGTGATATCGTATCGTGATTCAACACACACACACACACACACCGTTCTCTGTGTGAATGTGTGCTTCGGTGGCTTCATTCACGATTTTGGCCAGATAGCCGATCTCAGTACTTACGATATGAATGGAATTCACAGCTTTGTTTGATCAGATTTCAGTCACATACTAGGCGCAACGCATTTTAACCCTTTCACCGCAAACGTCACATTTTTGCACCACAATGGTTTAACACCCATGTCACTAAAAAGCATCAAATCAGGGCCTGTCACCTGAAGACCCTATTTTTTTTTATTCTGGGAGGTAAGGATAGGCCTAATGTTATGCACGTCACAGCGGAATTTGCAATATTGCATTTTTTTTTCTCTCTGTGACTCAGGTAGGTTTAATAATATTTGGGGGCTGAAAAATGATTCGCGGCGAAAGGGTTACGGCGCAGAAGTCTCTGTTGCAGGCATGGTAGTGGGGGCAAAGTGAGTTTCGCGGAAGAATATCCAACCGATTCTGCATATCATTTGAAAGATGTTGACTCAAACTAAAATGATGAAGTTGGGCGTCAAAATGAAGAAGAAGAAGAAAAAGAAGCACTAGGATCACAAATCTGGAAACGTGTGGCGTGAACTAGGCCGCGCACGACTGCTAACTTCGGCGGGAAGTTGCTTGTTCAGTCATTCACATCCGGTTCCACAAAGCGATTGCATATGTTTTAACGCACACAATTTTTAGGCACCCGAGCGAATTTTTACCCCAGCTTTATTTGTTTTTGGGGGGTCACTTTCGCGGGTTTTCCGCAATTCGCGGAGGTCTACCATGCCTGCTGTTGGGGAAAACAGAATCGCCTCGTAGTCGTAGTCCGTAAAATCGGGTCCATACCATGAGGGTGCCCAGCTGGTACTCCTCTGCGCTGTCGTTGTAGACGATGGTGACGAAGTCGTTGCCCACGTGCCGCTTCTTCCAGGTCATCTTGGGGTCCCCCTTCCTGTTCTGCATCAGTGTGGCGATGTGGAAGATCACTGCACGCACAACATGCACGTCACAAAAGGGACATCAAGTGTCAAGCTGACCATTCTAAGAGAATTATACATTTGAAAATGAAAGGGAAAAGGAAAAAAAAAAGAAAAACGTTTAGGCCTATTGCTGGTTAAATATAAGCATATAGTTTGCTTTGTGGGCACTTGGACACAATGATTTTGATCAATGAAGAATTGTTTGCAATGAAGATAATAATAAACGAATAATACATTTGAAAAAAACAAAAAACTTTTTTGAAAGCTAATTTTTCAAGGTCTCAGTAGGGGGGTTCCACTGTACTACACGACAAACACACAAGGAGAAAGCGTCGCTAGAGTCCCACCCTTCATGGTTTCGTCCTGCCAGGTGTACATGAACTTGCCGTCCTCGCTGGTCAGACCCCCCGTGTAGCTGCCCTCCTCCTCGGGGCGGGGCAGGCGGGCGATGTGGCCAAGGCCCTGGATGAACTCCGTGTAGCGAGGGGACCCGAACCGGTTGGCCAGGATGGCCTGCTCATTGTCCACCTGGACGCACAAACAACATTATTATCTAGAATATCCCCCGAAGATGGAGTGTGGCTGACCACGTGGCGGGGTAATCAAAACCAGTAACGTTCTCATCCGTAGCTGATTCATTTGTACCATAAAGTTCCCAGTGCTTCGGCTGGAGTCTTTTAGCCAGGGTATGTCAACAACAACAACATTATTTAGAACATTTACCACGCCTAATCAATTAAATGCCCTAGGTGTTTACGATAGGTGTATATTCTCATATGCAATTTTCCGTATTTTTCGGACTATAAGGCGATACTTTTCCCCAGACTGAGACCCCTGTGCCTTATAACGTGATTAATTAAATAGTAAAAAAAATATAATAACAAAATCTGAATTTTGTGTGATATTTGTGGCCTTACAAGGTGTGCCTCATAGTCCGAAAAATATGGTAGTTTTCAGTCAAGTAGTGGCCTTACAAGGTGTGCCTCATAGTCCGAAAAATATGGTAGTCTTCAGTCAAGTAGTGGCCTTACAAGGTGTGCCTCATAGTCCGAAAAATATGGTAGTCTTCAGTCAAGTAGTGGCCTTACAAGGTGTGCCTCATAGTCCGAAAAATATGGTAGTCTTCAGTCAAGTAGTAAGATGGATATTGAACTTCAAGGTTCAATCAATCATCACTTTTTCATTTGAAATAAAGGGAGCCTTTCTAACCCTTGCAACCACACACACACACACACACACACACACTCTCACACACACACACCATTTACCTGTCCCGGCCCTACATAGACAACCCCAATAGTGTGCGTCTCGTAGGGCAAAATGATGTCCAGAAGCTCCACAGACTTGGAAATATCCTGTGAACATAATCAAAATGCACATGACAGACCACGCTATCAAACCATGAGTCAAGAACATGGTTGGAACCAGATTGAAGTCTACATTCATTATGAAAACTATCCTGTGAACATCATCATAATGCACTAAGAAGATGACAGACCACGCTATCGAACCATGAGTCAAGAACATGGATGGAACCAGACTGAAGTCTACATTCATTATGAAAAAAAGGTCACACTAGTTCAATGGCAATATACACACCTACACACACTTCACTCACTGAATTCTTGTGAACATGTAAGGGTATGTGTTCAGGGTTGCTCACATTGCATGAAAACACACAAGGACACATCACACACACACAGAGACAAACACACTAGGACACATCACACACACACAGAGACAAACACACTAGGACACATCACACACACACACAGACAAACACACTAGGACACATCACACACACACACAGACAAACACACTAGGACACATCACACACACACACAGAGACAAACACACTAGGACACATCACACACACACACAGAGACAAACACACTAGGACACATCACACACACACAGAGACAAACACACTAGGACACATCACACACACACACAGAGACAAACACAAGGACACACACACACACACAGAGACAAACACACTAGGACACATCACACACACACAGAGAGACAAACACACTAGGACACATCACACACACACAGAGACAAACACACTAGGACACATCACACACACACAGAGACAAACACACTAGGACACACCACACACACACACAGACAAACACACTAGGACACATCACACACACACACAGACAAACACACTAGGACACATCACACACACACACAGAGACAAACACACTAGGACACATCACACACACACACAGAGACAAACACACTAGGACACATCACACACACACAGAGACAAACACACTAGGACACATCACACACACACACAGAGACACACACCACCAGGACACATCACACACACACAGAGACAAACACACTAGGACACATCACACACACACACAGAGACAAACACACTAGGACACATCACACACACACACAGACAAACACACTAGGCACATCACACACACACACAGACAAACACACTAGGACACATCACACACACACACAGACAAACACACTAGGACACATCACACACACACACAGACAAACACACTAGGACACATCACACACACACACAGACAAACACACTAGGACACATCACACACACACAGAGACAAACACACTAGGACACATCACACACACACACAGACAAACACACTAGGACACATCACACACACACAGAGACAAACACCTAGGACACATCACACACACACACACAGACAAACACACTAGCAAATTGTCTTTCCTGATAAAGAACACTAGGTGGTTTTCTATGTTGGTTTTCTCATTGTGCAACCCATAAAGTTTGGATGAGATGACATGACTATGAATACTTCAATGAAGACACACAGTTCACTCACAGAGTTGTTGGACACATGCCGAGAGACGTGGTTTAGGATTGCTGTCCTCCAACACACACAGACAGACACACACACAGACACAGACAGACAGACACACAGTCACAGACACAGACAGATACACACACACACACACACAAATGCTAGGATGTTTCCAAATTTTCGTCTATTGACTTTGTCTAGGACTCACAAGGACATGACTAACTTTTGTCATCATGCTTAAGTCATTTCGAATTTTGTTCCACACATACACGTGCTCTACACACATCAAAGCACAACTACACACACAGTCCACTCACCGAATTGTTGGGCACATGCAGAGGCACGTGCTTGGGGTTGGAGTCCTCCAGCAGGGGGTGGGTGTGGTACAGCTGCAGGAAAATCTCGGATGGGGTGACCCCCCCCACCGCATCCTTGCCCCCCACCCCCCCTCTCAGCTCCGCCTCCTCCTGCTGGCGCGTTGCCTCTGCGGGCGTCATGGCGGAAATGGTGTGGCTGCGCTGCTTCCTCATGCGAAGCTCCATCAGATCGTCCTGTCAGGAGGATACAGGGGATTGTTTCCTCTCACTCTGCACTAGGCTTTATGGTCTCAACATGGGAGTCTTTCGGATGAGACGATAATAAACCTGAGGCCCCGTGTGCCCATAGCACATAGCACATGCTAAAGTGGCAGAGATGAGATTCTCAAAAAAACAAAAAGGAAGAAAAAAGAAGCCGGGGGTCCGGGGCCCGGTGTAGGCTACATCAGCAAATGGATAACAACTTCCGTTTTCAGTTCTGCAAACTGCAGAGTAATGATGAACAGAGCAGTCTTGGCTGCCCCAAGCAGTAATCGGAAATGTCCATTTGAGAATGAACCAATCGAGAACAAAACATCAACCGAACTTCTTGCCGCATTTACGATTCAACACAAAACCTAACACCCCTACCCCCACCCCCCAATTTTCTCAATGGATTTACACTCTAACGGGGAGAGACTCGTCAATCAATCAATCAATCAATCAATCCAATCAATTTATTGTCTCCACAAGAAGAAATGTGTTGCCCAGCTTGCGCATAAAATACAGAATGAATAATAAAAACATTTCATTAACTGGTCAGTTACACAACATACATTGAAGAAGACAATTTTGCACAAACAAGGGCACAAGTAGATACCATGGAAACAATGAAAGTTAACAGGAGCCCCCCCCCCCCCCACACACACACACTAAGTTAAAACTAATAAAGATATCCCTTTAGTTAAATGCAATATTCCTAAATTAAAGGCAAACAGTAAGATTAACTTGCATAAATACATATTAAAAGGATAATACTTTAGATACGCAGCCGAAAGGCAGCAACTGTGTCTCGCCCCTGAGAGTTACCTCTCGTGGAAGGGCGGGGTCTTTAATCATGGTGGGTCAGTGTGTCTTTAAGCCAAGGCATGTCCAAGGATGATGAGCACAGCCCACACAACCAGCCCTCACCTACCTGAGTGGCTGAGGAGGAGGAGGAGCTGTCTGGGGACTGCACGGGGCCCTGCCGGGGGCTGGTCCCCACGACCCCCCGGGGTCCACGATGACCCCGCACCGCCAGACTGTCCCCGGGAGGACTCGCCGGGGAATCCACCGCCGGAGGGGCTGCCGGGGTGGGGGGAGGGGGAGCCGGAGGGGGAGGAGTAGTAGCCGCCGTCGGGGACTGAAGCCCTCCCCCGCCCTCCCTCCTCTGCTCCTCTTCCTTCTGGCGCCGGTCGTACTCTTTGAGCTGAGCCTCCAGCCTGCTGCTGCTGCTGCGGCAACCCGCTTCCTTGACGACCGAAGACGACGACGATGACGACGTTGACGCTCGGCTCAGGCGGGAGTCCTCTTTCTCGCCTGGTTTCATGACATCGTCGCTGCCGGTGCTTGCTCGTTCTGCAGAACCCTGCGCTACTTGTGCAGGAAACTGAGCAGCATCCTCTTTCTCTCCTTTACCTTCCAGCGTTTTCTCTTCTTCAGAAGAGTTAGTTCCACCAGTAGTAGTAGTAGTGTTGGCGGTGTCGAGGCCTTCAAAGTTCTGAGCGTCGGTGATGGTGCGGGAGTCGGACCCGTCCACCACGATGTGAACCGGGCCGTGCGGCTGGTGGGGGGTCAGGTCACCCCCCACTCCAGGCTGGCCTCCCCCTCCCCCGCCCAGCCTGTCCCGGGAGGAGGGGGGAGGGGAGAAGGGCTGCTGCTCGTCCGGCTTGCCGGGCGCGGGCTCGTTGGCCGAGCTGCTCTGCAGGGACGGGGAGGAGCTGGTGCGGCGCAGGCTGGACGGAGAGAAGTCCATGTCGCTGGTGCCCTCCGTGGAGCGGGGCGTCTGCTCCCAGGGGGAGTGGGGAAACAACAGACACCGCAGCATAGGTTAGGTTAAATTAGGATCATCATAATAATAAAGAATATTTATATAGCGCGATGCGCCATAGTGGACTCATCCTGCTTTACGAAGGCTGTCCAGAAATCTATGCAGCAAATATCGAAATTGAACAAAGGGAGAAATCTCTCTTTGTAATTAAGGCCGTGTACACACATAAGCAGATATTCCATGCGGAAACCCGTGCGCAATCCATAAATAAGTTAGACAAAGAAGGCACGTGTCCGAATTTCCGCTATATGCATAAACTTTTATCCTTCTTTCTTCCACTTATTTAGGGTTTTCCGTACGGAACTTATGCGTCTAATGTGAACCCGGCCTAACTCCCCTCCACCAAAGTTGATTACGATACCAATCACCTAGCAATAATAATAATAATAATAATAGTGAATCATTTATATAGCGCATTCCTCCACCAATGTGGAGCTCTATGCGCTTAACAACAACACAAATTAAGAAGCAACAAATTCAACAACAACACGAAATAATCGCTCACACACATGCAAATAGGCATACACATACACACCCCACCCACACATACACGCACGTACCGGCACATACACACACACACACACACACACACACACACACACACACACACCGTTACCATCACCACCACTCACCCCACCCAAAAAACACAATACAAAATACAATCAGTTGAACAAAGCATCAACACACACACACACACACACACACACACTCTCTCTCTCTCTCTCTCTCTCTCTCTCTCTCTCTCTCTCTCTCGCAACAAAGCTGACGTACACAATGCAGTCAACACACAGTGAAACTAGTATGGGGGGAGGGGAGTGTGTGTGTGAGAATAGAGTCCAGAAGTAATGTGGCCTAAAGGTTGTGATGTAGCTTGAACAGGTGGGTCTTGAGAGCTGATTTGAAACATTGCAAGGACTGGATATGGCGGATTTCGCGTGGTAAGGAGTTCCAAACTGATGGGGCCGAAAAGGAAAAGGAGCGCTCACCAAACATTTTTGTTCGTGTACTAGGAACACAGAGAATTTTGGAATCTGAAGATGACCGCAATTGCCTTGATGGAGTATAGACAGAAAGCATGTCAGAAATGTAGCTAGGGGCATTTCCAGAGAAATAAGAATGACATAGAGTGGAAATTTTGTAGTCAATACGTGCTTTGATGGAAAGCCAATGAAGGGATATCAGGAGTGGTTGAACATGATGATACTTAGAGACCTTGAGGACAAGTCTGGCAGCAGAGTTCTGGACTTTTTGAAGCTTGTCAATGAGGTGTTGGGGGCAGCCATACAAGAGTGAATTACAATAATCTAGTTTAGAGAGAACAAAAGCGCAGACTAGTATTTTAGTAGTATCTATAGACAGGAGATGGCGAATCGTACCAATGCGACGCAGCTCACAGTATGCTGACCGACAGATAGTTTGAACTTGTGAGTCAACACTCATATCTTGAGAGATGTGGAAGCCAACATTTCTAGCAGAAGGAGAAAAAGGTATTTGAGTGTCACAGACAGAGATGGAATCAGGCTTTGGGTACGGAAGTTTTCTAGATGGAGAGTGGATGAACAAGGCCTCCGTTTTGTCGTCATTCAGCTTCAGTTTGTTTTGTAGCATCCATGATTTGATGTTGCGAATGCAGAATTCAAGTGAAGATATAGAAGGAAGAATGGTAGATGGGGATACAGGCTTGTGGAGTTGTGTATCATCAGCAAAAGACTGAGAATCAACTGAATGAGAAGTGATCAACTCGGACAGGGGTTTAGTGTACATGATGAAGAGGACTGGTCCAAGTACTGAGCCTTGAGGAACCCCACATGTGAGGCCAACCATTGCAGAAGATGAGTCATTGATGGAGACAGACTGAGTTCGACCAGAAAGGTAAGACGAGAACCATGACAGAGCAGTGCTTGATATTCCATAGGTGATTTGAAGCCTCTTAAGGAGTATATGGTGGTCAATAGTATCAAAAGCAGCTGAAAGATCCAAAAGAGTTAATATAGATGCGTCACCAGAGTCAAGAGCTAAGAGAATGTCATTAGTTACTTTCAACAGTGCCGTTTCAGTGCTGTGAAATGGCCTGTACGCTGATTGTGAACAACTGATGAGTTGATGTTCATTGAGATAGCCTAGGAGTTGATGAAGAACTAATTTCTCGATGATTTTTGATATGAAAGAGAGGTTGGATATAGGCCTATAGTTCTTGAGAGTGTTTGGGTCAAGGGATGATTTCTTTAGAAGTGGTTTGACAATGGCAGTTTTGAACACAGATGGAAAGGAGCCAGATGTTAGAGAGTTGTTGACAATATGGGTGAGAGTAGGGAGTAGTTCATCAAGATACTCTATGAAAAGTGGCGTCGGTATAGGGTCAAGAGGACAGGAAGTGGGTTTTGCTTTTAGAATGATCTTCTTCAATTCAAAGGCAGTAACTGGCTGAAATTCCAAGAACGTGGATGTTGTTCCTATTTGGTCTAACAGGGTGGTAGGCCTAGGTGTGGAAGAAGCCTGATCAAGTTCGTTTCTGATCAGCTGGATTTTCTGAACAAAGTAGTCGTTAAAGACATCAGGAAGGTCACTGACAGGGTGGGTGGTAGGGAGAGGGGTGCTTTTTTCACGCCCCAGTAGTTTGCTGCAGATAGAAAACAGCCGACTAGAGGTCACTGCATTGTTTATTTGGTCAGTGTAAAAGGAGGATCTTGCTGTCAACACTATGTTCGCTATTTTTCGTTTCGCAGCGTTGAAGATTTGTTTTGTAACGGTAAGGGGGTCTTAAGCCATGCTCTTTCAGCTACACGCTTTTCTGACTTCGCCGAGTTCAGTTCAGTGCTAACTAAAGGGTACCACGGCTCCAGTCTATCGGCACGCTCTTGGCGGTGACATAACGGCGCGTGTGTGTCGATAACGCGAGTGAGAGCGCTGTTAAGGTTGTTGACCGTGGAGCATGATTCAGGGCAGATAGTCGCGCGCAACTCTGCTTGAAATGCTGATCTATCCATGCCGCGTACATTACGAGACTGTCTGTACGATGGGGTGTCAGACGGGACAGACAAACATAGTTCACAAACAATACAGAAATGGTCAGAAGCAAGAGATTGAGTGACATGAGTAGAGCGTAGCAAATCATCATCTGGTCTATAAATTACCCAGTCCAGAATGTGGCCACGTTCATGAGTTGGCTCGGTAACAGATTGACAAAAATGAAACATATCCAAAGCATTAATCGTCTTAGTAGTTACAGGGTTATGCTGAGTATCAAAATGAACATTAATGTCTCCTAATATAATACACTTTCCAGAAAGGTTATTACAGTACTCTAAAAGGTCAGGGAATTCACTGAGAAACATAGCGTCTGTCAGTTTATTTTTGCGGCTTGGTGGAGGTCGGTACACGCAGATGAAGTGGACAGGAGAAGACGACGTTGCCAGGGTAACGCGAACTGCTTCAAAGCTGAGATGTTGGAAGGGAAAAGCAGTGGAGGTAGAAAGATGCTTGGCCAGAGAGTTCTTAGAGATGAGCGCAATCCCCCCACCGCGTGAAGGGCGGGGGAAGGAAGAGAGTGTGTAGCCAGATGGTGTCAGGTCAGCACACTTTGCTTCATCGCCTTGTTTTTTAAGCCAGGATTCTGTTATTACAAAAACATCACAGTCATTGTCCGTAATGAAAGAGTGGATCTCTGCTCGTTTCAGTGGGTCGCTAACAGATCTTGCGTTAAAGAGGGCCAGTTGTAGACTGTTGGAATCGTTACGTTGTGTTGTACTGGAGGGCCCATTGCTAATTGGAATACGTATCAGGTTGTCAGGGGAACGCTTGGTTGTACAGCTATGCGTGGATCAGAGCCAAAGGGAAGCAAACACAGCATCATTCTCAAAAAAGAATGAGCCAAGTTCGTCTTTATGACCCTTCACCCACACAGTACACATCAACAATGGTGTTGAGGACGACATACATGCAGCAAATATCATTTATCTCCAAAGGCTTCTGGTTGTTTTTTTCTGGGTGTTTTTTTTGTCCTTTCCTTCTTTCCTTATCCGCTTCTTTTCCTTTTTCCTTGGTCACACCCCAAAGTGCGTACATATACTTCCATAAATAGAAGCTGGTCGCCACCAAAGAACAAGAAGAAGAAGGCATCACAGTTTTTGTGAACAAAACATACACAAATTATTGAGGCACATACAAAAGAACACAGATTAAACACATCAAATAAAGACCTAAACAATGGATAATAAAAACTTTGAAACATACAAATCTTACACACATGCACAGAGACACTTGACACTTCAAAACTTTATTACGCAAGGATTGAGATTTTAGGCCAGGCTGAGAGAGATAGAGAGAGAGACGGACACTTGACACTTGAAAACTTTATTATGCAAGGATTGAGATTTTAGGCCAGGCCTATTCTTACAATCTGTCCTTGAGACAGAAACAAGACTAATACAAAACGATAAGGCAAACAGATAATAATAATATGAACATGCATGATGATACAAAACATCAAAGTAAACAAAATTAGAGAGAAATAATATAAACAAATAACTAACAAGTAGGGGGGGGGGGGGGCACAAGAAAAGGGAGAGAGGAGAGAGAGAGAGAGAGAGAGAGAGAGAGAGAGAGAGAGAGAGAGAGAGAGAGAGAGAGAGAGAGAGAGAGAGAGAGAGAGAGAGAGAGAGAGAGAGAGAGAGAGACACAGAGAGAGACAGACAGACAGACAGACAGAGACAGAGATATTTACATCAGAGGCCAGGCTGTGGCATAGCAGGCACCTCTTCTTCCGACTATTTCATTTGATTCAGATTCACTGCAGAGATTTTTTTTAAGCCTTTGATTTTTATCTGCAAACTTGTCTTTTGCAAATGCTGTAATGGGCACTCTTTCATATTTCTTGCTTCCAGATTTTTTCTTCTTTTTTTTTTTTTGGGGGGGGGGGATTGCGTATGGGTTTCCGAGTGGAATTTGCCTTAGTAAGCATACAGCACACGACTAGTTCATGCTGTACAACTAGGACTAACTCTAAATGGGTACTCACTTTTTCTTGATCCCCTTCCGAAGGACTCAGCTGACCTGCAAAAAACAATGTTGTATGGCCATGGGGGTACAACATCATTGGACCACAGGAAAATATAACATAAGACGTTTCTAGCACACAAGAAAGAACTCCTCTAACTGGCTAGGCATGGAAGCCTTTTTGCATGTAATGATACCCCCCACACCCCACCCCCCCTATCTTTCCTAAATCCAATAACCATTCCAAAAGCACATCAAAATAGAAAGTATATACTGGTACAGCCAAATAAAAGCCGCCTGTTTTCCAGTTGCCTGATGTTGCTTGTTGTTATCGGCATGCACAGTATCATAGTCCTCCTCCTTCACACTCCCACCATCCATCTCTCTGTCTCTGTGTCTCTCTTTGCCTCTCTCTCTCTCTAGGTCCCACTCCCCCTCCCCCCCCCCCACACACACACACACACACACTCACTTCTGGAGTCCCATCCGAAGATGTCGGCATGCACCATATCATAATTCTCCTCCTTCAGACTCCCACCATCCATCTCTCTTTGCCTCTCTCTCTCTCTGTCCCTCTCTCTCTCTCTCTGTCCCTCTCTCTCTCCCCCCCACACACTCACTTCTGGAGTCCCATCCAAAGATATCAGCATGCACAATATCATAGTCCTCCTCTTTCAGACTCCCACCATCCATCTCTCTCTGTCTCTCTTTGCCTCTCTCTCTCTCTCTCTCTCTCTTTGCCTCTCTCTCTCTCTCTCTGTCCCTCTCTCTCTCTCCCCCCAACACACACTCACCTCTGGAGTCCCATCCAAAGACGTCGGCATGCACAGTATCATAGTCCTCCTCTTTCACACTCCCATCATCCATCTCTCTCTCTGTCTCTCTCTCTGTCCCTCTCGCACTCTCTCACCCCCCCCCCCCCCCCCCACCCCCACCCCACCCACACACACTCGAGTCCCATCCGAAGATATCGGCATGCACAGTATCATAGTCCTCCTCCTTCAGACTCCCACCATCCATCTCTCTCTGTGTCTCTCTTTGCCTCTCTCTCTCTGTCCCTCTCTCTCTCTCTCTCCCCCACACAAACACTCACTTCTGGAGTCCCATCCAAAGATATCGGCATGCACCGCATCATAATCATCATCCTTCAGACTCCCACCATCCATCTCTCTCTCTGTCTCTCTCTGTGTCTGTCCCTCTCTCTCTCTCTCTCTCTCTCACACACACACACTCACTTCTGGAGTCCCATCCGAAGATATCGGCATACACCGTATCATAATCCTCCTCCTTCAGACTCCCACCATCCATATCTCTCTCTCTTCCCCCGCACACACTCACTTCTGGAGTCCCATCCGAAGATATCGGCATGCACCGTATCATAGTCCTCCTCCTTCAGACTCCCACTGTCCAGCTTGCTCGCACTCTCAGTATCCGGCGTCCCCGCCCCAGCCCCCACCCCAGCCCCCACAGAGCTGAACAAGAGCGTGATGTCCGGCACCGACGGGTCGCCGTAGCAACCCGTCTGTCCCTGGAGGTTCTCGGTGCGCATGATCCAGGCGGCGTTTCCGCTGGGCGCGCGGATGAAGACCTCGGCCCAGCCAGAGCACCAGCAGGGGCAGGGCTTGATGGGCATCAGGCTTTTGTCCTGCTGCTGGGAGCGCCAGCCTGGAGAGAGCGAGAGAGCGCAGGGCAAGGTTTATCAGGCTAGCTACCCAGGTAGTCTTCTTCTTCTTCTTCTTCTGCGTTCCCAGGCCAAAAGGCCATAATGGGTAAGGTACGTAAGTGTCCAGTTTTCAGTTTTCACTGGTCTCCCCCAGCTAGCGTACAGCTGACACATTCTGATTTCGGAGGAGCTCAAAGGAGAAAAATTATTCAGGTTTTCTTTTTGTAAAAAAGGCAGGAGGAGAATGGGTCAATAAGTCAGAAAGATAGTAGATGACAGTAAGCAAAGGGAAAAGGCAGAGTCAAAGAGAGTGGCAGACTAGAGGAAGCTACAAGCACAAAACTTCCAGAAGGTGGAGGAACTATTTTTACGAAAGACTCCCCGGTATTGCTTACTGTTATCTACTATCTTTCTGCCTTACCGGTCCATTCTCCTGCCTTTTCTTTTCCCAGATATTCTTACAGAGATTTTCTGCAGCCAAAGACGGACATGCTGGGCCTAACTATTTCTTAGTAAGTAAAGGCACATAATGACAGCATGACGCATCTGCACACCATATGACAGGAGACTGTCTGAGCATTCGACGAAGAAGAAAATAACTAGAGAGCGAGACCATTCTGAACTGGTCGTTATATAATGGCCGCTACTGATGCGATTCGTAACAAAAAGTTTAGAGCCCGTTGTGGCGGCATACAAGAAAAAACCCACACACTGAGAACGTCAAATCCCTTTTTACTTATGATGCAGGGCTCCCAATCGTCCCGCAAAACAAAGGGTCCCAGGGACTCCACTTACAGAATATAGTGGCATAGCGAATGCTAAAAAGAATTGTTTCTAGTGCATCCATGGGACACCCTGCACATTCTTTTAGAGGGTCCTTGAGAATTGTAGTGCTTCATAGACCCCCAAATGGGGGTCCCTGGGAGCCCTGTGACGTCAATCGTTTTAGAACTGTCATGAATGTATTTTCGTAAGAGGAGTAAAAGTTCATGGAGGGTCCAGTTGGAGTTAATTTGCCAATGTCTACAAAAGAAACGGGCTACAAACATGCGATGCAAGAGAGAAAGGTGGCTGTGAAGGACACACACACATACAGAGAGACACACACACACCGACTCACTCTTGTAACATATACCCCAGGGTTTCAAAGTCAAACAAACACATACACACACACATGGACTCACTCTTGAACATAGAGCCCAGGGTCTCAAAGTCAAACCCACACACACACACCTCCACACACACACACACACACACAGACTCACTCTTGAACATGGAGCCCAGGGTCTCAAAGTCAAACACACCTCCACACACACACACACACACCTCCACACACACACACACACACACACACACACACACACACACACACAGAGACTCACTCTTGAACATGGAGCCCAGGGTTTCAAAGTCAAACCCAGAGGACAGGGAGCTGCCAGTCTGCACGGCCACATCGTCGCCTCGCGACCCCTCGCACAGCAGACTCATGTCGTCGCGCGTCGACCGCCCGTCGTCCCGCTGAGGGCTGCACCCACCCCCCACCCTGCCGCCACCCCCCCCTCCACCCTCCGCCGCTACCTCGCTGATGCTGCGGCTGAAGATGGCCGACTTGTGTCGTCGTCGCTTCTCCTTCGGAGATAACTGTAAGCAAGGAAAGAAGAAAAGATGAAGAAGAGAATGGAGGAAAGAAGAAAAAGTTAAAAAAGAAAAAAAGTAAGGCCTTGTGCGAATTAGATTCTTAATTTGCAAATTCCGTACGGAAACCCCATACACTTATATAAGAAATAAGCGGATGGGATTACGGATGGGTTCTGACTCGTAACGCTGAGCTATCCAACTGGATAATTATGCAGCGTGGTTGTGGAGCAGCAGGAAAAAAAAGTAAAACAAAATGAAAGAAGCAACTGAAAAGAAATGAACTAAAAATATAGAGATCTTCCCCAGCGTTTCATGGCTCCAGTCAGGCCAATCCGGCTACCGTAGCGGCCCCCGGGGACAAACCCCGACCGGCACAGCCCCAACCTTCTTAACCACTTTTTGCTGGGGAGGGAGTGATAGGCTTAGAATGAGAGGTTGTTGAGCGTGCAATGTGCACAACTCTTTCATATTTCTTACTTCCAAATTTGTTTGTGTGTGTGTGGATTACGCATGGGTTTCGGCGCAGAACTTGCGAGTATATGTACATGCAGCCTTAGGAGAAGAAAAAAAAAGAAGTAAAAAGAACAAAAGCCAAGGAGGAAAAAAGAAAACGAATAAGGATTTTTTTTTTTTTTAAGTACAAAGAAAGAGTAAGGAGGAAAGAAGAAAAAGTACAGATGAAAGAAAAAAAAGAGTTGAGGCCAACAACAAAAAAGAGTAAAAAAGAAAAAGGGACACACAAACAAAAAAAAATTAAAAAAAAGAAATAGGGAAATAAGAAGGAAAAGGAAAAAGAGAAAGAGAAAAAGGAAAAGAAAACAGTAAAGAAAAAGAGAAAGGCATAAAAATCTGAGAAATGTCTGCAGACTCCACAATGGTCATTGATCGATCCATCAATCCATCATCTTTATTGTTGCCATAAGACATACAAGGAAATTCAATGATGGCTTCACCCCTGTGGGACACCGGGGAGTCTTTCATAAAATAGTTCCCCCACCTTCTGCAAGTTCTGTGCTTGTAACTTCCATTCATCCGTCACGCTCTTTGACTCTGCCTTTTCCCCTTTGCTTACTGTCATCTGCTATCTTTCCGCCTAACCGCTCCATTCTCCTGCATTTTTTACCCCAAAAAATCCTTACAGAGATTTTCTCCAGCTGAATACGGACACATTGGGCCTAAATGTTTCTTAGGCGCACGATGGCAGCATGACGCATCTGCGCTCATATTGACAGGAAACTGTCTGAGCGATCGAAGAAGAAGAAGAATTATCGATGGCAAATCTCACCTTAGAGTCGTCTTGGCTTAAGGCTGTGTCAGACCAGTTGACATAGGCTAGAACACCAAGGCTACATTAAAACGTTGTTACGCTATGCATAGTTATGGGGGGGTTGTCTTTAGAGCCATGACAAGCTCCTAAACATAACATCATCAGTCTCCCAAATCCCCCGAAGACGGAGTGTGGCCGCCCATGTGGCGGGGTAACCAAAAACGGGTCACACACGTACAGTGAAACCCATTTAGTACGAGTACGGTTTAAACGAGAGCCCGTGTTTAACGAGTGGTTTCAAAATTCCCGACCACAAGCCTTCTTTTTCCTTGTTAAATAATTCTGCATACAACGAGCTCGTTACAACGAGCAACTTGCATATAACGTACAATTTATTGACTCCCAAAGTCAAGCTTTTATGCAAAAACTACGCGGTTAGAACGAGAACGCACTTACAACCACACCGCCATCCCAAAGTCAAGCTTTCTTGCACAACTACCTGGCTAGAACGAGAACACACTGACAACAACATCGCCATCTTGACTGACCCCTCGATATGTAAGCGGCATTCTGATTGGCCGATATAACAACTTGGGTGTCTGCAGCGCAAGCAGACGACACTGGACTCACTCTTTGCGCACTGATCTTGTGACTTCCGGGAAATTTTAACTTTCTCTTAAAGCGCGTGTGTGGATTTGATGTTTTTGATGTTATCGTGTGTTAATAAACTGTTTTAAAGTGTATGTAATCGGCATTAAAAACCCTATGGATACAGGGCTTACAACCATGCTTTGTTGGGTAAGTGTGTTGTTTCCGTTTTTCTGTCTTTTTCACACTTTACCAGCACGCACATCACAGTAGATGCGAGGACCGATTGATAGGTTCGTCAGGGTTGCCAAAATCGATAAAATGGCTTGAACGAGCAATGCTTACAACGAGTAAATTGGCCCTCTCCCTTGGAATTCGTACTAAACGGGTTTCACTGTAGTAATGTTCTCATCCGTCGCTGATGCTCTTGTACCATAGTGTTCAAGTGCTTGGGATGATCCCTGGAGTCTCTTAGGCAAAAAAAAAAAAAGTGTGGTTAAGGTAACATGGCCCCCCAAAATAGGGTAGATAGGCAGGCCCCAACTTTTTTTCTTTTTTTTTGAGATCGCCGAGTGGTGTTGAAAAGTCTAGTTTGAAAGGTTCAGCTAAACCACCTCGGCAAGTGATAGTGTTTTCCTTTCCTACATCCGGATGAATATCCCGGAAAACATCCACGAGCATGTCAGATGCTTTGAAAGGGCTAATCACCCTCGTATTTTCATAAATATGAGCGCATAGCTCCATTGAAATGGCAAATGACGCCATTTTGCAACAACACGTGGACGTTCAGCGCGTTAGAGTTATGTCTCCTGATGGGCATTCCCCGATTGAACTTGCATATCTCTCTCTCTCTCTCTCTCTCTCTCTCTCTGTCTCTCTCTCTTGTTTTTGGTTCAGCTTGAAGATACTAACTCTTTGAGAGACGTTGCAATTTTTAGTTTCTATGCTTTAAAATTACGTGAGCAATTGCTAGCTCAGTGAATACATATCACACTTTAGTTTCTTTGTTAGTTCAGTTGTTGTTTTTCAATTCATATTGTTTGCATTATGTTGGGCAACTCCTTTGTGCACAGGTCGTTGGCCTCACAATTAAAAGTTCCGAGTTCCGAGTACCGAGTTCTCTCTGCTCTTTTTTTGTGGGGGGGGACGAGGCCCAAAAAAAATCATAGGGTCGGCCGAAAAAAATAGGGTAGGTCGGGATACTGGAACCACATTTTTTGGGGGGGACCTTAGCCAGGATATGCCAACAACAACATCATCATCATCTCACCTTGCTGGTGCGCTGAAGGCCTTGCAGACACTTGCTGCAGAACATGGAACCCGTCTCCTTGGTTCCAGACCCGCTGGTTGTCACGGTGATCAGCTTGTTGCCCAGCAACCAGGTTTCGCTCTGCCCGTTCTTCAGCAGGAAGTCTCCCATGGGGGTCCTGGGAGGAGCACCGCAACCAGAATAAGTGGGTTGCTCATTAAATGTTGGCAACAGGTCCATCAAACAGGAACCAAAGAGTTCACGGACTTCGAACTGTTGCATTCCTATGAAGAACATCTTTCATATTTGTATCGAGTTCCAGCTCTCTAATAATAATAACTAATATTTATAGAGCGCCCTTTCTCTCTTTGAGCTCAGGGCGTTTCACAAATTATTTAAATAAATAAATAGATAGATCATAGATATATAAATAAACTACTAAAATATTGACTATCACAAACATGCATACAGCCACAACATGTGCACGCATACCCTCACACACAATGAGGGGAATATAGTTTTAAGGCAGGAAACAGGACAGGGAAGAAATCAGAGGTATTGCTGGAAGAGGTTTCAAGGTCATTTTTGGTAGCTTCTTTGAGGCAAGGGTCGGAGCTGTCATTTTGAGCTTTTCGCGAGGGCCTAGGTGCCAGAACATGTCGTCCAGCCAAACAATCAAAAATGATAAAAAGAAATTGAAAGTCATGTGGAGCTAAGCTAAGTCTGTAGAATAGGTGGTTCAAACATTGATTACCTTGCTCTTCTTGGAAGGTCACGTCGACCTTGAACTTGTAGGCACTAGCATTTTCATGCTAAAGTAGAATCATTTAGGGAATTTTGTTGCAAACTTTTTCACTAGATGTCTATGCATTATCTTTACTATTGTACTCAAAGAATTGTCACTCGTCCCACTTCTTTCTATCAGTGTCAAATGTGGATCTTTATCTTTACTATTGTACTCAAAGAATTGTCACTCGTCCCACTTCTTTCTATCAGTGTCAAATGTGGATCTTTATCTTTACAATAATTGTACTCAAAGAATTGTCACTCGTCCCACTTCTTTCTATCAGTGTCAAATGTGGATCTTTATCTTTACAATATTGTACTCAAAGAATTGTCACTCGTCCCACTTCTTTCTATCAGTGTCAAATGTGGATCTTTATCTTTACAATAATTGTACTCAAAGAATTGTCACTCGTCTCACTTCTTTCTATCAGTGTCAAATGTGGATCTTTATCTTTACAATAATTGTACTCAAAGAATTGTCACTCATCTCACTTCTTTCTATCAGTGTCAAATGTGGATCTTTATCTTTACTATTGTACTCAAAGAATTGTCACTCGTCCCACTTCTTTCTATCAGTGTCAAATGTGGATCTTTATCTTTACAATAATTGTACTCAAAGAATTGTCACTCGTCCCACTTCTTTCTATCAGTGTCAAATGTGGATCTTTATCTTTACAATAATTGTACTCAAAGAATTGTCACTCATCCCACTTCTTTCTATCAGTGTCAAATGTGGATCTTTATCTTTACAATAATTGTACTCAAAGAATTGTCACTCATCTCACTTCTTTCTATCAGTGTCAAATGTGGATCTTTATCTTTACAATAATTGTACTCAAAGAATTGTCACTCGTCCCACTTCTATCAGTGTCAAATGTGGATCTTTATCTTTACTATTGTACTCAAAGAATTGTCACTCGTCCCACTTCTTTCTATCAGTGTCAAATGTGGATCTTTATCTTTACAATAATTGTACTCAAAGAATTGTCACTCGTCCCACTTCTTTCTATCAGTGTCAAATGTGGATCTTTATCTTTACTATTGTACTCAAAGAATTGTCACTCGTCCCACTTCTTTCTATCAGTGTCAAATGTGGATCTTTATCTTTACTATTGTACTCAAAGAATTGTCACTCATCCCACTTCTTTCTATCAGTGTCAAATGTGGATCTTTATCTTTACTATTGTACTCAAAGAATTGTCACTCGTCCCACTTCTTTCTATCAGTGTCAAATGTGGATCTTTATCTTTACAATAATTGTACTCAAAGAATTGTCACTCGTCCCACTTCTTTCTATCAGTGTCAAATGTGGATCTTTATCTTTACAATAATTGTACTCAAAGAATTGTCACTCGTCCCACTTCTTTCTATCAGTGTCAAATGTGGATCTTTATCTTTACTAATTGTACTCAAAGAATTGTCACTCGTCCCACTTCTTTCTATCAGTGTCAAATGTGGATCTTTATCTTTACAATAATTGTACTCAAAGAATTGTCACTCGTCCCACTTCTTTCTATCAGTGTCAAATGTGGATCTTTATCTTTACAATAATTGTACTCAAAGAATTGTCACTCATCCCACATCTTTCTATCAGTGTCAAATGTGGATCTTTAGTCAATTAAACAAAATCATTCGCAAAGAAATGAAACGCACAAAATCAAAACAGCATGCCGTAAGAAAGATATTACTAAAACAATGCAGTGAAAGATAATGGCTATGTAAATAACTCTAAAATAGCTGACCTTTTCAGCGTGTTATGTTGAAAGGCATAGCTACACAAATTAACCATTTAGTGGCTAACCTTTCACCCTTTAGTAGCTGACCTTTAACTCTTTAGTTGCCGACCTGTAATCCTTAGTGGCTGACCTTTAACCCTTTAGTGGCTGACCTATAACCCTCAGTGGCTGACCTATAACCCTCAGTGACTGACCTTTAACCCTTTAGTAGTTGACCTTTAACCCTTCAGTGGCTAACCTTTAACCTTTTAGTGGCTAACCTTTAACCCTTTAGTGGCTAACCTTTAACCCTTTAGTGGCTGACCTTTAACCCTCTAATGGTTAACCTTTAACCCTCTAGTGGCTGACCTTTAACCCTTTAGTGGCTCACCCTTAACTCTATTGGCTGACCTTTAACCCTTCAGTGGCTGTACTTTTCAGAGTGCAACGTTGAAAGGCGTAGCTACACAAATTAACCCTTTAGTGGCTAACCTTTAACCCTTTAGTGGCTAACCTTTAACCCTTAAGTGGCCCTAACCTTTAACCCTTTAGTGGCTGACCTTTAACCCTTCAGTAGCTGAACTTTTCAGAGTGCAACGTTGAAAGGCGTAGCTAGACAAATGAATCCTTTAGTAGCTAACCTTTAAAGACCCCCCACATCACGCATCACATTCCCTCTTAATTATGCTAGGAAGATTTTTTAAGATTTCTTACCAGCTATAAGAGGGAAAATACGTAAAAACAGTGATTTTGACACATAACATGGTGGGTCATTAACCCTTTAGTGGCTGACCTTTAACCCTTCAGTGGCTGAACTTTTCAGAGTGAAATGTTGAAAGGCGTAGCTGCACAAATTAATCCATTAGTGGCTTACCTTTAACCCTTCAGTGGCTGAACTTTTCAGAGTGTAATGTTGAAAGGCATAGCTAGACAATTTAACCCTTTAGTGGATAAACTTTAACCCTTTAGTGGCCCAACCCTAGTCCTTTAGTGGCTGAACTTTTCAGAGTGCAACGTTGAAAGGCGTAGCTAGACAAATTAACCCTTTATTGGCTAACCTTTAACCCTTTAGTAGCTGACCTTTTGAGCGTGTTGGACATGTTCCCGAAGGTGTAGCGGGAGAAGGAGTCGATGGCGGTCTCCATCAGCTCACGGTGGAACTGCACCATCTTCTCGTCCAGGGGGAGGGAGCGCTCGCGGCGCACCGAGGGGGGCCCGGACATCATTCTGCGTCTGGAACACAGCATCAGGGGCACAGCACTTGCAGGGGGCATAACACACTTCAAGCATGGGTGCAACTCCCCAAAATGGAAAAAAATCTGAAAGGCAGGGGTCCAGGGACCCATGGCCCCGGCAGGGTACAGGGGCAGAGCCCCGTCGGACGATTCAGGGGGGCAAGCTTAAGAGAGAGAGATAACGAGACAGACAGACAGTTAAAATGATAGACAGAGACAGTTTGAGTCTGATAAGCCTTGTAAAATTATTACATCGCCTTTTTAAACTTCCAAGATAGAACAACCAGACTAAGTTCAAAACGCCCCAAATCGCTTGTGGTCAAAAAATGTTTTTTGATGAATTAAAAAAAACTGAAGTTCAGTTTTTGGTCAAATTAAAAATACTGAAATCAGTGTAAAAATGAAAGAGTAGCACCCATGCTGACTTCTTCTTCTTCTTCAATTGCTCAGTTTCCGGTCAATTATGAGCGCAGATGCGTCATGCGCAGTCATGCGCCTAAGTAAGAAATGCTGTGTTGGAGGAGAGTGGGGGGGTGGGGTGGAGGGGACAGGGTAGGATCAGGGATTGGGGGTCAAGTGTGAGGTTAGCAATTAGGCCCAGCATGGCCGGAGGAAATCTCTTTGAAAGCGTTTCTTGAAAAAAGGCAGGAGAATAGACCTGGTAAGGCAGAACGATAATAGGTGACAGTAAGCAAAGGGAATAGGCAGAATCAAAGAGAGTGACATATAAAAAGAAGCAACAAGGATAGAACTTCCAGAAGGTGCAGGGTTGTTGTTTGCCGTCGGCCTTCAGCGATTCGCCGAAAATTTTAAAAAATGTCCTAAAAGTCAACCGTCCTGTCGGCCCAGTAGTGTGAGTCTGTGTGATCTTGTCGTCCTTTAGCATCAGTGTTTCACATTGATGCAGCAAGGGCTTTTCGTGCTTGGGATGGGGCAAAAAAACCCAAAGTCTAGGCTGTCAGTGTTGACAGATCTGGACAGAGCCAGATGACCGAGAGAATCTGAGGAAAAAAAATGAAGAGATCTGACAGTTTAAAAAACAAATCAAATTCATTGTCAGTGAGCGTTTATGTTGACCGAGTGAGAGGGCCTAAAATTGTTGATATTGGCCTAAGGTTTTGTGGCTGTTTAGGCCAAATGGCCTAAAGTGAAAATTTCTAACACCATCTCTGAGGTGGGGGAAGTATTTGTACAAAAGACACCTGTGATATCACCACGGGGGGAGATAATAGACTAAAGGAAACCCCCCATCCCCTTGTGTGTGGGGTTCTTTCATACAAATAGTTCCCCCACCTTCTGGAAGTTCTGCGCTTGTAACTTCCTCTAATCTGTCACTCTCTTTGACTCTGCCTTTTCCCTTTGCTTTACCGTCATCAACTATCTTTCTGCCCTTACCGGTCCATTCTCCTGCCTTTTTTTTTCTTCTAAAAACTCTGTACAGAGATTTTCTCCAGCCGAATACGGACACGCTGGGCCCTAACAATTTCTTAGTTAGGCGCATAACGACAGCATGATGCATCTGCGCTCATATGACGGGAAACTGTCTGAGTGATTGATGAAGAAGAAAAGGAAAAACAATTCTTCATCGATCGCTGAGCTGTCTGGATAGTACCCTAGGTCTCTGTGAAAGCATAAGGCTGCATGGGTGAAAGCAAAGGGTCAGCCACACGTCCACTAAATTCGCACGACTGTACGATACGATTCGATTACGTGATCTCGATGCACGAATCACATTTGTTCTTTGAGATCACGTGATCAAATCGTATTGTACAGTCGTGCGATTTTAGTGGACGTGTGGCTGGCCCTCAAAAACATTCTCTCAATCCTGAAATGAAACGTTTCAATGTTCACACACACCCCTCAAACATCTTCTCTCAGAAGCAACATTCTGCTATTCTCGGTCAGGAAAGGGAAAGGGTAAGGTTAGGATCAGCCTAGGATTATTTTCCATAAAAACTGAAAGCAGGCTTTGAGATTGAGGGTGGTAAACAAGAGGGGGGGTACCTAAAGTGCAGCTTTGCCTGGAATAGTTGATGCTGTCTGACCCTGGCTTTCAAGACTCCAGGGATCATCATCATCCCAACAGCCGGAAGCACTTGAACACTATGGTACAAATGCACCAGCTAGGGATGAGAACATTACGTGTGTGTGTGACTGTTTTTGATTACCCCTACCAGGCGGGCAGCCACACTCCGACTTCGGAGGATTTTGGAGACTGATGATGTTAATATGCTAGAAGCTTCTCATGGTGAAAGACAATCCCAGCACAACCATGCAGAGCGTAACATTTTGATGTAGCCTTGGTGTTCTGGCTTATGTCAACTGGTCTGGCACAGCCTCATGTCAAGGAGCTGCCTGGAATTGTCTTAGCACTCAATCAGAAACGGTTGGTTTAATCGAATTTTTATTGAAAATCAATACAGCAGCAACATAAACAAATGCAAATGAGCACAAGCTTAACCCTTTCATCGCCACTGTCGCCTCTTGGCACCACAATGATTTGACACCCATGTCACTGAAAGGCATCGAATGAGGGTCTGGTATCCAGTGACCTTAACCCTTTCATCACCACTGTCGCCTCTTGGCACCACAATGATTTAACACTGAAAGGCACCAAATGAGGGTCTGGTATCCAGCGACATTATGTTCTTCATTGTGGGAGGTGAGGATAGGCCCTATTTTATGCACGTCACAGAGGAATCCCTAATATTGCAGACAGAATCTTTTCTCTACCCAGGAAAGTTTTATGGAAAGCTTTAGCTGAGAAATGGCTGGCGTTGAAAGGGTTAAAGCTTATACAGGGCGCTCAAACACAGATATGCTACACAGTATTGGTTGCCAAAAGTAATGACACTGGAACAGAACATAATAATGAAATAACAGCAAAACGGTTCTACCTGGAGGTGGTGCCCTCAGACCCGGAGCGGTTGCGCAGCGCCGAGTTCTGGTTCAGCCGCTCCAACCGCTGCTGCTCCAGCCGGTTCTCCGTGGCCAGCCGCTGAACGTAACTGCTCAGGTGCTGCACACATTAGGCATTAGGTACGCTATAGTCACAGAGGCCTCTCTGTGAAATTCGGGTTGCTCCCACCTGGAGAGCGCATCGCAGCCAGAGGCACCCCACCCAATTTTTTTTTTTAAATGTGCATGCGATTTTTGTGTGACTGATGAGGAAGGAAGGGTGGGTGGGGGGCAAATTTTGACCAAAGGACAACTTTTTCGTTGCCACTGGGTTTAACGTGTGCTAAGTGCATGGGCACACAGGACCTTGGTTTATCGTCTCATCCGAAAGACTCCACGTTCAGACCGCAAGGCCTAGTACAAAGTGAGAGGAAAAATCCCCTGTACCCAGGTTCGAACTCGGGTTTACTTGACACGAAGCGAACACGCTACCACTGTGCCACTCTACACATTACCGTGACAACAGCATCACTGCCATGGTAACAGCAAAACCATGGCAACCACATCATTGCCCTAATTACAGCATCGCCACGGTAACAACATTAACCCTTTCGCCGCCAGCCATTTTTCAGCCAAAAAATACCATTAAATTTAACTGGGTAGAGCAAAAAAATGATCTGCAATATTGTGAATTCCTCTGTGACGTGTATAACATCAGGCCTATCCTTACCTCCCAAAATGAAGAAAGTAGGGTCTTTGGATAACAGGCTCTGATTTGATGCCTTTTATTGACATGGAAGTTAAACCATTGTGGTGCATAAATGCGACATTGGCGGTGAAAGGGTTAATCACTGTGGTAACAATATCATCGCCGTGGTAACAACAGCACCTTGACAGCAACGTCATAACCATGGTAACAACATCATCGCTATGGTAACAACATTGCAATGGTACCTTCTTACTGTCAAAATAAGCGAAAAGAGGTTCCTGTAAAATAATTTAAAAAAATGAAATGCTGTTCAAGATCCATTCATGAATAGGATCTATACTCTGTCATAGCTTTCAGTTTCACAAACGTGCACGCATACACGCGCATGCACATACATTCACACACACGCATGCACATACACACGTTATTATTGCTATTATAAAAAATATTGGATGGCGGAGGGGAGGGGGATGGATGTGGGCTGGGTGGGGGTGGGGTGTGTGAGGGGGTGGGGGGGGGTAATGTTGGGTTTTGTTTTCCATTTGGGGGGATTTTTGTTTTTGCTGTTATTGGTTTTATTCCTATTTTGTGTGGTTTATTTATTACTTCTATAGTGCAGTCCTATCCATTCATATTGATTGTGCATACACCTGTGTGCACAGACTTTGATATACACACACACATGCACACAACCACTTTAACATACATCAACTTTTTTTTTCTTTTTTTTTCCCCCCCGTCTAATATCACGAGAAGTGGATAGACGTCAAATGAAAGACACACACACACAAGCCCACACACTCACTCACCCTTATAATGTATTTGACGAAGCCCTTCCTGAAAGGCAGGCGGCATCGTATGAACCAGATGTTGATGACGTGATGGGCCAGAGACACCGTGTAATGGCTGAACCTGAACACAAACAAATCAGCGGAGAATTGGACAAGGGCCCCGCTTCTGCTACAAATGCATCACGGAGACTGGACCACAACACAGGCATCGCTTGCCTCTTTCTTTTTCTTCTGACTGGACCACAATGCAGGCATCGCTTGCCACCTTCTTCTTCGTCTTTGTCGATCGCTCAAACAGGGCCCTGTCAATTATGAGCGCAGATACATCATGCTGCCACTATGCGCATGGGTGCTCCTGGGAAATTTCAAAAGTCCTGCAAGGCAGGGGTCCAGGGGCCGCCCAGGACCCAGCAGAGTGCAGGGACAGCGCCCCTCCTGGGGGTTCCGGGGGGCAAGAAGCTGAAGGGAAACAACCCAGGCAATAAAACAATCCTGAATATCAGGACATCCTGGAAGCAGGAGCATCCATGTATGCGCCCAACTAAGAAATAGTTAGTCCCAGCATGTTCGACTTTGGCGGAAGAAATCTTTGTAAAAGTTTATATGAAAAAACGCAGGAGAATGGACCAGTAAGGCAGAAAGATTAGTAGATGACAGTAAGCAAAAGGAAAAGGCACGGTCAAAAAGAGTGACAGATTAGAGGAAGCTACAAGCACAGAACTTCCAGAAGGTGGGGGAACTACTTGTACAAAAGACCCCCATGTATCCCCACGGGGGGGGGGGGGGGGGGGGGGGGGGGGGACACTTTGAAGCTCATCTTTTACCTTACAAGGGCTCTGTTTCTGATAGAAATGCATCATGGAGACAGGACCATCATAGAGGTATCCTTTGCCACTTTCAACCCCAAATGAAACTATTGTTAATGGATACAACTTTAAAAATAATAAAAAATTTAAAAAGGCTTGTGCCGAGAATCGGACCCGGAACCATTGGCATGAGAGACAGAAGCTCTACCAATTACCTATCGAGACTTTCACTGTGGAATACTTTCTTAACTCGTGTTGCCTGTTGAATACTCTCTAACCCACTAACCTAAAATGTCATGCGTTTGTTATCTGTTTACAGCATTGTTTTAGGTATTTAATTATCCAAATCATTATTGTTTGAAAGCTTGCATAGACATCTATATGTGTGCAAAGTTTGAACAATGTACGCCTTCTATTTCCCGAGAAAATGCTAACGTTAAAGTTTGGAGATTAGACCACGGATGCCACACACACACACACACACACACACACACACACACACAACCGAACAACTATCATACTATAAACTCACTTTGTGTTAACTTCGTGAGCCAAAAATGCCAACGTTAAAGTTTGGAGATTACACCACGGACACAACACACTACACCACGGACGCAACACACACACACACACATCCGAACAACTATCATACTATAAACTCACTTCGTGTTAACTTCGTTAACATGAGTGAGCCAACTTTGTGTTAACTTCGTTAACATGAGTGAGCCAAAAATGCCAACGTTAAAGTTTGGAGATTACACCACGGACGCAACACACACACACAACCGAACAACTATCATACCATAGAATGAAATAGAGAGGCCAAGAGAGGAGATCACGAAATTGAACAAAGGGTGAATACTCTCTTTCTAATTAACTCCCCTCCACCAAAGTTGATTACGATACCAATCACCTAGCAGTGCGTGGGTCAGAACCAAAGTGATCCCAGAATGGAGACGACAGAAAGTGTGGCTCACTTGAAGGGGTTGGTGTAGGGCAGAGCGATGCCGAACACGGCCTGGTACTGGGCGTCGTTAAAGTTGGAGTACAGCTTGGGAAGACGCACAATGCCTGGAATAAACATAAGTCAATGCATAATAATAATAATAATAATGTGGATTTACACATTACATGTGGAGACACACCCAGGCATGGGAATTGTCAGAGACAAAAAAACCTCTGAAAATCCCCCCCTCCTCATTTTTACAGCGTTAAAATATAATATTATCATAAAAATTGAAGTATTCAGTAACAAAAACTCTAAAAAACCCTCTAAAAACCCTTAAAAAAAAATTATCATGGAAATCTGCGAATTCGCGGACAATTCCCATGCCTGACACCTTGCCCACGGCTTATTCTTCCCTGGTTCAGTCATGCGCCATGGGTGCAGCCTTAAGCTGTATTCATGATCGCGTGCTACTGAATAGCCAGTGGCCTCTCAGCAGATGACGCTAACGAAGGGAGCACGATGCCCCCGAAAGCTCCGAGGTGAGCCTAAACTTTAGCTGCGTGAAACTGTTTTAAAATTCGTTTTATCATGGATTTATATAGCGCTCTTTCTCACATGATCTCAGTGCGTTTGACATCGAGAACAAGATAATTAAAGCCAAACAAATAGTGAATCATTAGAAAGTTAAATTAAACACGATGCTTGCACGCAACGCTATCTTTCTTCCTCTCTCTCTCTCTCTCTCTCTCTCTCTCACACACACACACACACACCTTCATTATCTCTTTATTACACTGCGCTTTATTACTCATGACATACTTGGTGGAAGTAAGAATAGACAAGCTTCAACCATAGCAGAAGTACGCACAGACACACGCACACACAGAACAGGACAGCGACATAGAACACAGAGAGATAGACGGGGATGACCCCCCTCAGCCATAAATAGCCACGCACGCATGCATACACACACACACATATATTCACACACACATGCATGCATGCACACACACACACACACGAATGCATACACGCACGCACACGCACACGCACACACACACACACACACAAACAAACAAAAATAGGTGGGGGGGTCCAACAGCTTAGTCAGGGTATATGGAACATTGGAAGCTGATGATACTCTGAACGTAAAAGATACATTGGAGGTCTCACCTGGGCCTGGGAGAATAATATCTGAATTCACAATCCTTATTGTTATTAGCTAAAACTCTGGCTTGGAATTATACTATGAGGGGCGTGAAATCAATGGTACCAACGAGGTACTCATCAATTTCCACCTTACCCACTTTTTTTTTAAGGTGTAACCCCTCCCCGCTATCTCCCTCCCCGCATAACTTAAGAGAAGTGAAAAGCTAAACTCTTCCAGCAGGAATGGAGGACAGGTGAAAATCCATGACTACCTCGTTGACATCTTTGAAATTGGGGTTACTTGCACTAAAATTACTAGTCTCCTTAGTACTAACTTTGTTAATGAAAACATTTAACATTAAAAAACTGAAAAATAAGTGCCAAACATAAGTGAAACGAAGGCTGGAAGAGTGACGAAGAAAAGTAACCAAACCCCCCCCCCCCCAAAAAAAACATGGTTTGGACTAAGAGAAAACATGGATTCGGACAAATTTTACACTCATAAATTGCTGTTACGATGATACTCGGAATTAGGCACTCAATGGTGTCCCCCAGTTCCAAAATATACTCGGAATTCGTCCAGAATAAGTTAACAGAAGCGAAAACCTAAAACCATTCAAGCAGCAAGGCGTGCGCGCGTACTGATACTGACTGGAGATGAAGTCGAGGACATGGATCGCCATGATGACGGTGGCGGAGATTTTACCACCATAATTTAAAAGGCACTCACACTCTCAGTTCGGATCCAAAAACGCTCTTGAAAACGTCACAGTATTGTTTCTTGATATACCTAGTCACAGTCCGCAAACACTGTTGCTGTAACCTACCTTTTATGTCACATTTTCCAAGATAAAATGAGCACTCATAGTTTTGCTTCGAAAACAACTACTCTCGTGTTGCAGCAAATCTAGAGGCAGGGATCGACTGGCCATTAGTCTCACGGAACGTGACTTCTGCAATATCGAAAATCCTTGGAGAAGCTGTGACGTCAAAGTTAGACAAAGTGACAAGCTTTTGAACCTAAAGGAACTTGTCTAACTATGATGTCAGAGCTCTTTCGTCTCCAAGTCCAAACAAGACTGCATAAAAGCAAACGAAACACAAGTGAACGGGAACGACATGCTTTCTTGCAAATTATAAGCTATCGTCTTGATCACGCTCAGATCTATGTATGTTTGTGACTCACATTCACAGTTTATGATCCAATTCGATTTTGCATCATTCTGCATATATTTTTTATTTGTTTTTGACTCTCCTTTCAGGGAAGCGAAAAACAAAACTATTCAAACAGATATGCGCATACTGATACTGACTGGAGAGGAAGAGCCTGGATATCTCCTTTAAGAGAAGTGAAAAAAATAAACTATTCAAACAGATATGCACATACTGATACTGACTGGAGAGGAAGAGCCTGGATATCTCCTTTAAGAGAAGCAGAAAAACTAAACTATTCAAACAGATATGCACTACTGATACTGACTGGAGAGGAAGAGCCTGGATATCTCCTTTAAGGGAAGAGGAAAAACTAAACTATTCAAACAGATATGCGCATACTGATACTGACTGGAGAGGAAGAGCCTGGATATCTCCTTTAAGGGAAGTGAAAAAAATAAACTATTCAAACAGATATGCGCATACTGATACTGACTGGAGAGGAAGGCGAGGACAGGGATCGCCATGGAGACGGTGGCGGAGATCTTGGAGAGGGAGAGGAGGACGGAGGGCAGATTGCGCACCATCTGCTCCGGCATCTCCAGGCAGCAGATCCTGATGGACGTCACACACACCTTGGCCACGCCAGACACCAGGCCAAACTCCAGACACTTCAGCAGCAAATGCTGTGAGAACATGATCATCATTGTCATTATCATCATCCTCATCATCCTCATCATCATCGTCATTGTCATCTCCAGGCAGCAGATCCTGATGGATGTCACGCACACCTTGGCCACCCCAGACACCAGACCAAACTCCAGACACTTCAGCAGCAAATGCTGTGAGAACATGATCATCATTGTCGTCATCATTATCGTCATCATCGTCATCATCATCATCATCTCCAGGCAGCAAATCCTGATGGACGTCACGCACACCTTGGCCACCCCAGACACCAGGCCAAACTCCAGACACTTCAGCAGCAAATACTGTGTGGACATCATCATCATTGTCATTATCATCATCCTCATCATCATCATCGCTATCATCATCATTGTCGTCATCATTATCATCATCATCATCATCATCATCATCATCATCACCTCCAGGCAGCAAATCTTGATGGACGTCACGCACACCTTGGCCACCCCAGACACCAGGCCAAACTCCAGACACTTCAGCAGCAAATGCTGGGAGGAGATCATCATTGTCATTATCATCATCATTGTCATTAACATCATCGTCATCATTGTCATCATTAGCACACAGATAGACATCACACAAACACTCAAACACACACACAGAGACAGACAGACAGACAGACACGCATTGGCCAAACACACACACTCACATATAAACACACACACACACACATACACACACACACTCACTCACTCACTCACTCACACTCACTCACTCACTCACTCACTCACTCACACACACACACACACACACACACACACTCTCACATATAAACACACGCACACACACACACACGTACACACACACTCACATATAAACACACACATACACTCACACACACACATTCACATATAAACACACACACACACACCTGTTTTGCCTTGCTCATGAAAGGGTGGTAAGCGACCATGGCAGATACTGCAGGCAACACGCATCGGTCAAACACACACTCACATATAAACACACACACACACACACACATACACACACACTCACTCACTCACTCACACACACACACACACACACACACTCACATATAAACACACACACACACACCTGTTTCGCCTTGCTCATGAAAGGGTGGTAAGCCACCATGGCGGACACAACAGGCAGAACACAGTTGTCATAGTCGGAGATCTTGAAGCCGTCGGGAACACGCTGAAGCTTCTTCACTGTACCCGGATCACGATGGCTCACCTGTGTTCACCACAGCAAACCAAACACAAGAAGGCAAACGCCTTATAAACATACTCCCAGTAAAAAATATATAAAAAATCGTATGCCACTAGTTGTAAATTTCGAATGATCTCCCTTGAATTTCATCAATTAATAAGACCTACTGATAAAATTCGGGGGAGTTAATTTTGGACTCTATGAGTCATTGAGTAATTTTGTGTTTAAAAATGTCCTGTATCAGTGTAATATTGTTTATAAATTTAACCTTTTACAAGAAAATATTATATATATAACATTTGTCAGTAAACCTACTTTGGTTTAAATCCTTCCATTATCTATTAAATACTCAGTATCTTTTTAATATTCAAAATGATTACGTTGATATGGCTTGTCATTCTGTGACTATGACATCCAGTCATTTCTTTGGTGGTGTCACAAAGACTGTGCCGACATAACTCAGGGCCAATTCGATTTTCTCTCTGTGGAAGGTAAACTAAATGAAGGCATCCAGTGGGTATGTAAAACTTGCTTGTCAGGGGAAAATGAAAAGAAAGGACCACTGGAAAAGAAGTTGGATAGGATGTTCGCCAGGTTTCTTGCTGTAGAACGGGCTGTGGAGAAAGTAGCAAGTGCAACTGGAGACAACTTGGAGAAAAAAGTTGAGGAGATGATAGATAAGAAACTTGATGAAAAATTCAAGGAGGGAAGAAAGGCAAAAGAGATGAATCTGATGGTTGTTGGCTTGCCAGAGAGCAGCAAGGCAGAGTCAGTAGAAAGACAAGTGGATGACTTGAAAAGAGTGCAAACCATTGTTGACAAGATATGTCCTGATCTAAAAGAGAAAGTTGAGGAACCAGTCAGACTTGGACAAGTGGGGGGATCTAGGCCAAGGATGCTTAGAATCAAGGTGAAGTCACTCAGTGCCAAAAAAGAAATAATGAGAAATGCCTACAAGATAAACAAAGATGTGAAGGAGCAGAAACAAAAGTTGTACATAAATCCTGATTACACCCCTGCAGAGAGAGTTGAACAAAAAGAACTCAGAGCCGAGCTTAAGCGCAGGACACAGGAGGGAGAGAGAGATTTGAGAATTCGTGGGGACAAGATTGTTCAGGTCAAGCCACCGCAGGCAGCGCAAGCTGCAGGGGGGACAAGTCCCCCAAGGCGGGATTGACATGCCAAGCAGCAAAACCAGTCCAAACCTGTAAATAATGTACATAACGAAAGAATAAATGTAAATAGCTGTAAAGTGCTTTACACTAATATGGATGGTTTATTAAACAAGAAAGAAGAATTGATAATGTTAATAAAAGAGAAGGACCCAAGTATCATAGCAGTCACTGAATTTCAAAGTAAAAAACATTCAGAAATCAACATAGCAGAATACTCTATTCCTGGATATGATTTGTTTACAAATTCAAGAGCGCATAGAGGTGTTTTGATGTACATAAAGGTCAGTATAAATGCTCAAGAAAGTACACAATTAAACAATAATAATTTTAATAAAAGTGTATGGGCTCATTTCAAGGATAAAGATGGACTCAGAATTATTTTAGGTTGTGTCTATAAAAGTCCAAATACGACAATTGAAAATGAAGAGAACTTATGCAAATTATTGAACGAGAATCTGATAGCTACTTTTGATCGTGTTTGTATAATGGGAGATTTTAATTTTCCTAACATTGACTGGAAGGGAACTTGGGGGGGAGAAAGAGAAACTAAATTTACAGAATGTCTAAATGATGCTTATTTGATACAAATGGTGAAGTTCCCAACTAGGAGAAGAGAAGGCCAAAGGTCAAATATATTGGATTTGGTTATTGTCAATGATGTGCAACTTATTTCAGACATTGAGCACCACTGTCCTATAGGGAAAAGGGACCATGAGGTACTAATTGTTGATCTATATGTTAACACATCTACAAAAAATGAGTGTAAAGAAGATTTGTATAGATTTGATTGTAACAGAGGTCGCTTTGACAAAATGAAGGAGGATTTGAGCCAGGTGGATTACTCTGCTGATGTTGAAGCATGGGACTCTATTAAAACAAAAATAATTAAGTCTATGGAACAGAATATCCCTAAGGTTAAAGTAAATCAAAGGGAGAAACCCAAACCCATTTGGTTTGATAAACCAGTGTGGAGGATAATAAAAAAGAAATATTATGTATTTAAAAGATTCTTAGAAACTAAAAGTGGAAACGATTACCTTCATTATATAGCAATAAGAAACAAAACAAATAAAGAAATAAAAAAGGCAAAGAAAGAACACGAAAAAAAACATAGCAAAGGAATGTAAATCGAATCCAAAAAGATTTTGGAAATATGTACGTACAAAGACTAAAGCTAAAACAGGCATAAGTCCATTAAAAAATAAAATGGTGATATTGCGTCAACAGACAGTGAAAAGGCAAATACATTTAATGAATACTTTACAAGTGTGTTTACAAAGGAGAATTTAGATAACTTACCCCCAGTAAACGAAGCTATTTGGTCAGAAGGTAAAACTTTAACTGAAAGTTTGGTTACACCAAAAGCTGTTGAAATCAAATTAAAAGAACTGGATGTAAATAAGGCCCAGGGACCAGATAACATACTGCCTAGAATATTAAAAGAATTAAGTAAAGAGTTATCTGTACCCCTAAGTATTCTTTTTAATAAATCAATGGATAATGAAACTGTCCCTAGTGATTGGAAAGTGGCAAATGTTATTGCTTTACTTAAAAAGGGAACAAAAAGTGATCCAGGAAATTATCGGCCTGTAAGCTTGACATCTGTTACTAGTAAGGTTTTTGAATCTATAATTCGAGAAGTAATTGCTGATCATATGTTAATTAATAATCTTTTTACAGGGTGCCAGCATGGTTTTAGAAAGCATAGATCTTGTGTTACACAACTACTGCAAGTGATGGAAGACTTTACAAAACTATTAGACGAAGGTGAAAATATTGATGTAATTTACTTGGATTTCAAAAAAGCATTTGATACTGTACCGCATAAAAGATTAATTATTAAATTACAATATTACGGAATAACAGGTAAAGTTTTAGCATGGATTGAAGATTTTTTAAAAGAAAGACAACAAACTGTAAGGGTGGGAAATGCATACTCTCAAAAAACAAATGTGTTAAGTGGAATACCTCAAGGGAGCATTCTTGGCCCAGTTCTCTTTACAATTTTTATAAATGACTTACCTGAAGAAATAAAAAGCTATTGTAAAATATTTTGCAGATGATACGAAAATGTATAATATAACGAAAAATCACGATGTATTACAAAAAGACTTAGATTCATTGGTTAGGTGGTCAGAAACATGGAGTCTTTTTTTAATGCTTCAAAATGTAAAAGCATGCATTTGGGGGAAAAGTAATCCATGCAAAGACTACAAAATGCATAATAATGGTGTAGAAAGCGTCATTATGAAATGCTCTGAGGAAAAAGACTTGGGAGTAATATTTGATGATAAACTGAAATTTGATGAACACATTCACAGTGCTGTAAGTAAAGCTAATCAGAAAATTGGTATAATTAAACGAACATTTTCCTTCTTGGACAAGGACACTTTTTTATGCTTGTACAAAGGTTTAGTAAGACCTCATTTAGAATATGGAAATTGTATTTGGTATCCAGGTTTAAAAAGAGAGTCAGTTTTGATAGAAAAAGTACAGAGACGAGCAACTAAGTTAGTACAAGGTCTTCAAAATGTTTCTTATTCAGACAGGTTGAAAGAATTAAATTTACCTACATTAAAGGCAAGGAGAATTAGGGGTGACCTAATTCAAACTTATAAAATATTTAATAGTGTAGATGACCTAAATGTACATGACTTATTCACAATATCAGATTTTGACAAAACAAGGAACAGTACCGACAAAATATTTATTCAATATTGCAGGACTAATAATAGAACATGTTATTTTACTAACAGAGTTGCACCTGTGTGGAATAAATTACCACCTAACATGAAAAGAGCACAGAATACTAACATTTTTAAAAACCTTCTCGACGAATGGAATGACTATAAGGCAGTTATGTATGATTACGATGAATAATATTAACAAAAACTGAGTGTGCGACAGACCGAGACAAATAATTAAACAAAATGAAAGATGGGACAGGAAAGCCTTACGGCTATGTTTTGAGTCCCAAATCCTAATCCTAATCCAGTATCACAGAGAGAGTCAGCGCCACCCACCATGGCACATATCTGCTCACACAGGGCGTTGACGTAAGGGCCGTGGGCCGACAGCACCAGCGTCTTGTTCTCCAGAACCAAGGGCAGATCAGTCAGCAACGTCTTCAGCACAGGCCAGTCCACCTCCTGTCAGCACACACACACACACAAACAGTAGTAGTGTATTTTGTTTTAGGTAATACAGTGGTACCCCTCTAATAAGACCTTGAAAGTGCGGTGAAAAAAAAGTCTTATCTGAGGGGTGGTCTTATTAGAGTACCAAGCATCTTTTCCGAGTCGCCATACGCGGCACATACGCGGATTTTCCCGAATCCATTTTATGCTGGTCGTCACCTGTGCGTGTAGACATCGTCAATCTCGGTAAAAACGAACCATTCTCATGTCGAAATTGAAGAATTTAATCAGCCATATCACGATCTGACCACTAAATTTCACCACTTTTATGCACATGTGTCATCACTGAGCAGTTTATGATCAAAGTGTGAACTGAAACAGTCGCGATCGTGTCGATCTTTACGAACTCTGTGCACACGTAAATGCGAAGTCAACTTCCAAGTTGAAACTAGGTGATCGGTCATACTCCATAAGTTGGAACTCAGTGAATCAGAATGGTTTCACTTTACCAAAAAAAAAGTTGAAAAGCTGCTCCTTTCCGCTATCAGACTGATAAATCGGCGTTAGTATGTGCACTACAACTCTCACTGAATGCAAACAACTCACAAAATCTGATAAATGAAAGCAGCTGGCGCATTAGCGTTTGCCGTGATTTCGTATCTGCGGTGTATGCGGCGCCATTTTGTCAGCTGAGTTGTATGCGCGGTAAAAGTTCTGTGTGTGCAAACTGTGACTAAAAATGAACTGCCACAGCGTTACTTTGTCATGTTTTGTGTTGTGTTGTGTCGTTGTGCATAATCCAGTATTTAGTAGGTCCGTTATGGCGAAGATTAGGTCTGTACTGTTATGTGTAGTTTGTGTGCGAATGCAACATGGGCCATCGAAGTTGCCATCGGACCCGTTGCCATGACTTTCGATCACGAGTTCGTCTGCTTTTCATCGAGAGATCGATTTGCACGAACTTGACTGCAAAAAGATAAGATTGTGGTCGCATCTCAACCCCTGAAATCGGGTCGTAAGTCGGAACTCAGGAAAAGTCGTATTTGCGGCATAGGATATATAGTGGAATGTGTTCGGGAAAAAAAAAATCAGTCGTATGTGAGGAGAAGTCGCATTTGCGAGCGTCTTATTAGAGGGGTACCACTGTAGGTACAGTGGAACCTCCCTTATAAGACTTCCCATTATAAGACTCCCTCCCACATAAGACCTACTTCTCCAAGGCATTGCCTTTCTTTGTAAGTATTAAAATTACCTCCCTTATAAGACCCCTCCCTTATAAGACCTCATTTTGGATGATTTTTGAAGGTCTTATAACTAATAAGGGAGGTTCCACTGTACTTTATAGTCACAGGCATCTCTGTGAAATTCGGATTGCTCCCACCTGGAGAGCGCGTCGTAGCCAGAGGCACACACCACCCTTTTTTTTTGCATTGGATTTTTTTGTGTGACTGATGAGGAAGGAAAGGGGGGTGGGTGAGTACATTTTGACCAAATGACAACTTTTTCGTTGCCACTGGGTTTAACATGTGCTAAGTGCATGGGCACACGGGACCTCAGTTTATCGTCTCATCCGAAAGACTCCACATTCAGACCGTAAGGCCTAGTGCAAAGTGAGAGGAAAAATCTTCTGTACCCAGGTTCGAACTCGGGTTGACTTGACATGAAGCGAACGCGTTACCACTGTGCCACACAGTAGTAGTAGCAGGTGTGCAGTGGCACAGAGGTAACGCGTTCGCCCTGTATAGCTGGGGGCCACCTGCGCGGGCATCCTGTGTCCTGTGATAAATTGGCCGATAATTCTTCTTCTTCCTCCAGTAATGTCCACCTGCCGTTTATCAGCAATTGTTGACATATACAGGGGTTCAAAGACGAAGATGCGCAGCACAGGATGAGATAGGATTTGAGAAAGATATTAAATATATGGAAAGCGTTTGTTGTTTACAATGATATTTAACCTCTTCACTGCCCCGTCACGGATATTTCCGTCAACTTCCAGTAACCTATAAACTGCCCCGTCACGGAAATATCCGTCATAGGGTTATTCTAAGAGTTTCCCTTTTTCTATCCATATGCTTTCCGCAGTATGTTTGAATGCATGTGAGAGTGTTCTCAAATGATAGCATATTCAATTCCCTTTCAGAAAAGCAAAGGTTATATGCACTTTTATTCAGAATTTTTTGCGATAGACTCCGCAACCTAAAACGGCTTGGCAAATAGTTGCCCCGGAACCGGAAACGGGCTCGGCAGTGAAGGGGTTAAAAGATATTAAGAGAGTAATTTGGTTTGGTATATTATAAGTTCAGATAGATATTAAATATTAGATTAATCGTTTGTTCTTTTGTTGCGATTCATTAGGCCTACATCGATTTATTGACTGCAAGCTGAAATAATAAGCTTCAGTTTTTGTTGAAAGTTATTAAAAGTAAGCCTTGAAACCAATCATTTGCTGCGAAACGTGTTCAGAGAGCCCTGTTGCGAAGTTCCAAAGTTATCGAGTGATTTGAGATTCCTACTATCAAGGAACGTCGCTGACATCTTTCCCGTTGATCTGTGAAATCCATAGGCGCCTTCCCATTTCAAATCTTTTGCAAGCGTTACCTCTTTGATAACATTTCACAGTAGGTATATGAATGTACCGTCGACTTTGTTCCAATTTGTTGTCTCTTCTCCTGTTGTTGGAACAGTCAAAAATGCAACTCGCATCCGACAGTTTTGCAAAATAGCTGTCCTGTCTTCTTCTTCTTCTTCCAGTAATGTCCACCTGCCGTTTATCGGCAATTACTGACATATACAGGGGTTCAAAGACGAAGATGCGCAGTACGGGATGAGATAGGATTTGAGAAATATATTCAATAATAGAAAAGCGTTTGTTGTTTACAATGATATTGAGAGGATATGAAGAGAGTAATTTGGTTGGGTATTTATTTTATAAGTTCAGATAGGTATTAAATATTAAATAATCATTTGTTGTTTTAAGATGATATAAAGATATGAAAAGATAGCGTCTTTCAGCGCTACTAAAAGTGGCTAAATAAAATGGCGGCCGGGCATTTATTAAACAACGAAATCGACAACCATGGCAACGACTGGGCGCCAGCCATACAATAAACCAGAGTTTGAACCTGGGCACAGGGAGTTTTCCTCTCTCTCACTCTGCACTAGGCCTTATGGTCAGAACACGGAGTCTTTCGTCATTTTAAGGAGAACGCAACCCCCCTTTCTACTCTAGCTTTCTCCTTTGAGCTCCTCCGAAATCGGAATGTGTCGGCTGAAAGCAGCAGGGAGACCAGTGAAAACTGAAAAACGGACGTATACGTACCTTACCCATTATGGCCATATGGCCTTGGACGGCTGAATGCAGCAGGGAGACCAGTGAAAACTAAAAACCGGACACATACGCACCTTACCCATTATGGCCATATGGCCTGGGAATGCAGAAGAAGAAGAAGTTTAAACCATATGGCCTTGGACGGCTGAATGCAGCAGGGAGACCAGTGAAAACTGAAAACCGGACACATACGTACATTACCCATTATGGCCATATGGCCAGGGAACGCAGAAGAAGAAGAAGAAGAAGCTTAAACCATATGGCCTTGGACGGCTGAATGCAGCAGGGAGACCAGTGAAAACTGAAAACCGGACACATACATACATTACCCATTATGGCCATATGGCCAGGGAACGCAGAAGAAGAAGCTTAAACCATATGGCCTTGGACGGCTGAATGCAGCAGGGAGACCAGTGAAAACTGAAAACCGGACACATACGTACATTACCCATTATGGCCATATGGCCTGGGAACGCAGAAGAAGAAGAAGCAGCAGTTTAAACCAAGTAAGGCAGTCACCTCTCTCAGTGCGCTGAGGACGATCTCCAGCACGGGTGTGTAGTTGATGCAGGTGAACAAGGAACTGACCGGGGTGCTGGGCACCACAGAACTGCCCGACACCTGCACGTCCACCTCACTGCAACAGATAGTCATGGATAACGATAATAACAAGGTCAAGGTTACGATGGCGATAATTTATGCGCAGACGCCTTCTGTTCTTGGTGACACACCACCACACAAAATTTGAAGCGATTCTGTCAAGCGGTTCGAGAGATATCCTTGGGACAGACAGAAAATAATAATAAGAAAAAAACATACAAAAAACCCAAACCGCGGCGAATTTAGACTCCTTTTGCCCAATCTAAAATCGGGGCAGAGAGAGGCTATTGAATCTTGATTATTCAAAAACATCGGGACTTTCCTGGTATTGCAGTACCTCCAGGATCGTCCCACTGTCTATATATAGTCATTAATGTCCCACATGTACCTGTTCCTTGTCGGAGGACGCTAAACGGACCTTCATGCACAGAGAGAGGGAAAGAGTGAAATGAGAGACAGAAGCCCACAGACCATGTAGTGCAGAGGACATAAGGTGCTGAAGCTGGCTACATTGATTATATATAAGACAGACAGACAGAGAGAGGGAAAGAGTGAAATGAGAGACAGAAGCCCACAGACCATGTAGTGCAGAGGACATAGGTGCTGAAGCTGGCTACATTGATTATATATAAGACAGACAGACAGACAGACAGAGAGAGGGAAAGAGGGAAATGAGAGAAAGCCCACAGATCATGTAGTGCAGAGGATGTAGGTGCTGAAGCTGGCTCCGTTGATTATATATGAGACAGACAGACAGAGAGGGAATGAGACAGACAGAAGCCCACAGACCTTGCAGTGCAGAGGACGTAGGTGCTGAAGCTAGCTCCGTTGATTATATATGAGACAGACAGACAGACAGACAGAGGGAAAGAGAGAGACAGAGGGAAAGAGATAAACAGACAGAGAGAGGGAAAGAGACAGAAGCCCACACACCTTGTAGTGCAGAGGACGTAGGTGCTGAAGCTGGCTCCACTGATTATATATAAGACAGACAGACAGACAGACAGAGGGAAAGAGACAGACAGACAGACAGAGAGAGGGAAAGAGACAGAAGCCCACAGACCTTGTAGTGCAGAGGACGTAGGTGCTGAAGCTGGCTCCACTGATTATATATACGACAGACAGACAGACAGACAGAGAGAGGGAAAGAGACAGACAGACAGACAGAGAGAGGGAAAGAGACAGAAGCCCACAGACCTTGTAGTGCAGAGGACGTAGGTGCTGAAGCTGGCTCCATTGATTCCGGCGCGGTTGACCAGTCCCACCCTGTGCTTGCTGTCTGAGCGAAGCTGCATCAACAGCTCCAAGCCCTGTGTGCACGCACATCATGAAACACAGATGTTTACATAACGCACATTTTTTTGGTGTGCCTTTGGAGAAGCAAAAAAACCAATACTTCGGGGCCACTTCAGAGCGGAATGGAGGGAACATCTGCTTCTTCTTCTTCTGCATTCCCAGGCCATAAATGGGTAAGGTACGTATGTGTCCAGTTTTCAGTTTTTCACTAGTCTCCCCGCTGCATTCAGCCGACACATTCCGATTTTGGAGTAGCTCAAAGGAGAACATTATTTTGAAGATATATAAAAAAAAAATTGGTGGAAAAAAGGCAGGAGAATGACTGTAAAAAAAGGTAGTACATCACAATGAGCAAAGAGAGCAAAATAGGAGCACTGTCAGAGAGAGTGACAGATTAGAGGAAGCTACACGCACAGAACTTCCAGAAGGTGGGGAACTACTTGTGCAAAAGACCATCCAGCATCCTCATTGGGAGGATTGAGCTTTCATATGGCCGCCCGGAAATTAAACTATAAGTCAAAATTAATAAACTTCGATGTGTTGGACTTAACCAGTTGATCAAAACAAGCTGCATCATCTAACAAAGCTGTTAAAAAACTATTTTCAAAGATAAATCACTGATGGTGACGCTAAATGGAAAAAGGTGACGTAAAGTGGCCCATGATCAGCTTATAAATTGTATCAGCGAAATGCCTGTGTCATCTTCAACACCATCAGTACATAACGTAGAGTGCGGATACTCACAGCTTTCCTCATGGTGGCTGCAGTAGAAGTGTTATAACGTTGTTCGTACTGGGCCTTCATGTGGCCCATGATCAGCTTATAAATTGTATCAGCGAAATGCCTGTGTCATCTTCAACACCATCAGCAATGATACGTAACGTAGAGTGCGGATACTCACAGCCTTTCTCATGGTGGCTGCAGTAGAAGTGTTATAACGCTGTTCGTACTGAGCCTTCATGTGGCTCATGATCAGCTTATAAATTGTATTAGCGAAATGCCTGTGTCATCTTCAACACCATCAGCAATGATACGTAACGTACAGTGCGGATACTCACAGCTTTTCTCATGGTGGCGGCTGTGGAAGTGTTGTAGCGCTGTTCGTACTGAGCCTTCATGTGGCCCATGATCAGCTGGTACAGTTTCTGGGCGTGGCTGGAGGGGGCCGTGTACAGCTTATGCTGAAACACCAGCAAAGACATAGCACCAGTTGTTTAACTCATTCAAGTTGTTCCAGCCATATATGTCCGGAATTAATAGATAGCTGTCAATTTGATGCATTTGCTTCAAGGGAAGTAAATCTGTGTGCACACCATATCTTGGTCACTTCTAAACTCACTTTGCTCCCTTAGACCACAATTTTGCCTCTGACTTTGCTTTTGTAGTGGTTTGTTGTGGGGAAACCAATTGGTGTGAGAGTTTTTCTATATAAAGTCTATACATAAAAAAGTCTGATCTACCACTTCCCTATGTCAAAACCTGAAGTAAAAACCTGTAATCTTCTTTCATTTCTCCTTTTGTTTATGTATGTTTTGTTTTTGTGTATGGCTGGAGTGATTTGTGAGTTTTTTTAAAATAATTCAAAATCGTTGCGATGTGAATGAGTTAATAAGATCGCCCGTTAACTTGCGCCATAAACAACATACAGTATACAGCGCTGAATCTTGAAAGAAATCAAATCAAAGCGCACACACACATTGGCATTCAAACAAAAACGCAATACAAAGCGAACACACATATGACATAAATCGAATACAGCAGAAACAGACCTAAAGGCAAGGCAGGGAAGAGAAAGAGAGTGGGAAAACAGGTGGGTTTTGATGTTAGCTTTGAAAGCAGAGAGGGTCGGTCGCTGACGGAGGGAAAGAGGAAGTTTGTTCCAGGAGGTCGGTCCTGAGACAGCATAAACAATGAATACATGATGAATAAAAATCTTCTAGGCACCATACAAACAAATACACAAGCGCCAAGTGATTTGCACTGGGGGTTCAAATTTTCCTTGAGACCATCCGCGCAGTGATACACCACCATACAAAATTTGAAGTGATTCTGTGCACCGGTTCACGAGGTACATGGCGAATGAACACAGACATCAAACGAATGTTATCACAGTGGAACCTCCCTTACAAGACCTTCAAAAATCATCCAAAATGAGGTCTTAAAGACACCCCACGTCACGTGTCACATTCCCTCTAGGAAGATTTCTAAGAGGGAAAAACACGTGAAAACCATGATTTTGACACTTGACATGGTGGGTCTTTAAATGGGAGGGAGTTGTATAAGGGAGGTCATTTTGACCCTTTCACCGCCAGTCATATTTCAGCCAAAAATGTCCATTACATTTACCTGAATAGATAACAAAATCCATCTGCAGTATTGGGGATTCTTCTGTGACATATATAAAATAAGGTCTATCCTTGCTTCCCAATGCTAAGACAATAGGGTCTTTGGATAATAGACCCCAATTTGATGCCTTTTAGTGACATAGGTGTTAAATCACTGTGGTGCTAAAATGCGACTTTGGCGGTGAAAGGGTTAATACTTACAAAGAGAGGCAATGTATTAGGGAAGAGAGGGAGACTTATAAGGGGGAGGGGGGGGGGCTTTTAAGGGAGGTTCCACTGAATATAGGTATAGAGGTGGTCCGACCTTGAAGACCTGGATGACCTTGAAGAAGGCGACCTTGACGTCCTCCAGGGCGTGCTCCTCTCCCGTGGAGCAGGAGCAGCTGTCCCCGTCCATCCCCAGCGGAGGCCGCAGCGGAACGTGCAGAGGCTTCCGCAGGATCTGAAACACCGTGAATGAATGAAAAATGGTGCTTTACGTCCTCTCGGTCTGGAACAGACACATATGGGACATTTGTAGATACAAAGATGGTGGGAACAATACTGGAGGCAATGCCCGGAGGCAGTGCAACACCAGTAAAGTCCTGATTTTTTAACAATAGATAGGCATAGCAGTAACCACGCCTTTGCTAAACCTCTTCGACTATGGTACTGCCACAATAATATTACATATCTGAAACACCGTAATACAAGCTGTACCTTCTGTACTTTTTTTAGTGTTACCGCATTTACTGCAGTCTTTCGGATGAGATGATAAACTGAGGTCCCGTGTGCCCATGCACTTAGCACACATTAAACCCAGTGGCAAAGACAGAAAGAGAGAGGGAGACAGAAAGAGAGAGGGAGACAGAAAGAGAGAGAGACAGACATAAAGAGAGAGACAGACAGATAGACACAGACAGAGAGAGAGACAGACTGACAGGCAGATAGACAGAAAGAGAGAGGGAGACAAACAGACAGACAGAGACAGATTAACAGACAGAGAGATAGACAGACAGAAAGAGAGACAGACAGAAAAAGAGAGAGAGACAAACAGACAGACAGAAAGACAGATTAATAGACAGAGATAGACAGACAGAAAGAGACAGACAGACAGACAGACAGACAGAAAGAGAGACAGACAGAAAAAGACAAGCAGATAGACAGAAAGACAGATAGACAGAAAGGGACAGACAGGCATAAAGAGAGACGGACAGACAGATAGAAAGAGAGAGAGACAGACAGACAGACAGAAAGAGAGATGGAGACAGACAGACAGAAAGAGAGATGGAGACAGACAGAAAGAGAGATGGAGACAGACAGACAGAAAGAGAGATGGAGACAGACAGACAGAAAGAGAGAGGTAGACAGATAGACAGAAAGCGAGGAGACAGACAGAAAGAGAGAGAGGGAGATACAGACAGAAAGAGAGAGAGGGACAGACAGAAAGAGAGACAGATACAAACAGACAGAGAGGAGACAAACAGACAGACAGAGAGAGACAGAGAGAAACAGAGAGTTTGTGTGCACCTTTTCAGAAAGAGAGAGACAGACAGAGAGAAACAGAGAGTGTGTTTGCACCTTTTCTATGATGGTGACGAGGTCAAAGAACTCGTCCCTGGAGCATCCCTGGGCCACGCCCACCACAATGTCCACCACCATCTTGCGCACCTCCACGTCGGGGTCCGCATCGATGTGGGAGAAGTGCGGGATCATCAGCTTGTCAATCAGGTCCACCTAACACAGTACAGTCAAACCACAGATCATCAGTTTGTCAATCAGGTCCACCTGACACAGTACAGTCAGACCACAGATCATCAGTTTGTCAATCAGGTCCACCTGACACAGTACAGTTAGACCACAGATCATCAGTTTGTCAATCAGGTCCACCTGACACAGTACAGTTAGACCACAGATCATCAGTTTGACACAGTACAGTGAGACCACAGATCATCAGTTTGACACAGTACAGTTAGACCACAGATCATCAGTTTGTCAATCAGGTCCACCTGACACAGTACAGTTAGACCATCATCAGTATGTCAATAAGGTCCACCTGACACAGTACAGTTAGACCATCATCAGTTTGTCAATAAGGTCCACCTGACACAGTACAGTCAGACCACAGATCATCAGTTTGACACAGTACAGTTAGACAACAGATCATCAGTTTGTCAATAAGGTCCACCTGACACAGTACAGTTAGACCACAGATCATCAGTTTGACACAGTACAGTTAGACCACAGATCATCAGTTTGTCAATCAGGTCCATCTGACACAGTACAGTTAGACCACAGATCATCAGTTTGACACAGTACAGTTAGACCACAGATCATCAGTTTGACACAGTACAGTTAGACCACAGATCATCAGTTTGTCAATCAGGTCCATCTGACACAGTACAGTTAGACCACAGATCATCAGTTTGACACAGTACAGTTAGACCACAGATCATCAGTTTGACACAGTACAGTGAGACCACAGATCATCAGTTTGACACAGTACAGTTAGACCACAGATCATCAGCTTGTCGATCAGGTCCACCTGACACAGTACAGTTAGACCACAGATCATCAGCTTGTCGATCAGGTCCACCTGACACAGTAGTTAGACCACAGATCATCAGCTTGTCGATCAGGTCCACCTGACACAGTACAGTTAGACCACAGATCATCAGTTTGACACAGTACAGTCAGACCACAGATCATCAGTTTGTCAATCAGGTCCACCTGACACAGTAGTCAGACCACAGATCATCAGTTTGTCAATCAGGTCCACCTGACACAGTACAGTCAGACCACAGATCATCAGTTTGACACAGTACAGTTAGACCACAGTTTGTTAATCAGGTCCACCTGACACAGTACAGTTAGACCACAGATCATCAGTTTGTTAATCAGGTCCACCTGACATAGTACAGTTAGACAACAGATCATCAGTTTGACCACAGATCATCAGTTTGTTAATCAGGTCCACCTGACACAGTACAGTTAGACCTTTGTGTCAAGTAAACCCGAGTTCGAACCTGGGTACAGGGGATTTTTCCTCTCACTTTGCACTAGGCCTTACTAGGTCTGAATGTGGAGCCTTTCGGATGAGACGATAAACCGAGGTCCCGTGTGCCCATGCACTTAGCACACGTTAAACCCAGTAGCAACGAAAAAGTTGTCATTTGGTCAAAATTCACCCCCACCCCTCCTTCCTCATCAATCACACAAACATTGCATGCAACAACAACCAAAATGGGTTGCCAGCAATTCACAACATGTTTTACTTCATTTCATCATTTAGCGACCCATCTCTCTCTGTCAGTCTCTCTCTCTCTCTCTCTGTGATTTTATTGCATCACTATGAGAAAAACCCGTCCCCTCTCGTAGCCATGCACGCTTCAAGCGCGCGCATGAAAAAACACTAAAAAAAATTTAATTTTTCTATTTCCCTAGAATATTAGTTTTTGGGGTTGCTTTTGCAACAGAAATTCACAAAAAGTTTGTAGGATTTAACACAAAAATTTTGTTGGCTATTAATGGGTTAATACCCTATTAAGACCTCTATTATTACAATTCTGTCTTAAGAGTAGGTTCTTTTTTTGTCCTTAACTCATTCTGGACGAATTCCGAGTATACTCGGAACAGCGATTTCTTAATCCAAAAACTTGTCTGAATCCATGTTTTCTCAATCCAAACCATGTTTTTCGAGTTACTTCTCTTTTGTCACTCTCCCAGCCTACGTTTCATGTAAGTTTGGCACTTCTATTTCTTCTTATTCTGTGTTCCCAGGCCATATGGCCATAATGGGTAAGGTATGTATGTGTCCGGTTTTCAGTTTTTACTGGTCTCCCTGCTGCATACACCCGACACATTCCGATTTCGAATGAGCTCAAAGGAGAAAGATTTTTTTTTAGAAAGGCAGGAGAATGGGCCAATACGTCCAACATTTAGTTGATGATAGAAAGCAAAGGGAAAAGGCAGAGTCAAAGAGAGTGGCAGATGTGAGGAAGTTAAACAAAAGTTACAAGCACAACACTTCAAGAAGGTGGGGGAACTATTTTTGGCAGATTTGAGGAAGCTAAAAACAGTTACAAGCACAGAACTTCAAGAAGGTGGGGGGAACTATTTTTACGAAAGACCCCCTGGTATCCCCAATGGGAGTTTCTTTCTATTTCTGACATATGAGATGGGCGGGCTCTCACCTCGTAGACATGTTTATTGACGCCCACAATGAAGCTCAGGACATCCAGGGCCTTTTTCCGCACCTCTGTCCGGCTGTCCTGTCTGGAAACAGCAAGGAAACGTGTTACTACACCATAGGCTAGAACACCAAGGCTACATCAAAATGTTGTTATGTTCTGTGGGGGTTGTCTTTAGCCATGACAAGCTGTCAAGCTGTCCTGTCTGGGAAACAGCAAGGAAACGTGTTACTACACCACAGGCTAGAACACCAAGGCTACATCAAAATGTTGTTATGTTCTGTGGGGGTTGTCTTTAGCCATGACAAGCTGTCAAGCTGTCCTGTCTGGGAAACAGCAAGGAAACGTGTTACTACACCACAGGCTAGAACACCAAGGCTACATCAAAATGTTGTTATGTTCTGTTTGGGTTGTCTTTAGCTATGTCAAGCTGTCCTGTCTGGGAAACAGGTTACTACACCATAGGCTAGAACACCAAGGCTACATCAAAATGTTGTTATGCTCTGTGGGGGTTGTCTTTAGCCATGACAAGCTGTCAAGCTGTCCTGTCTGGGAACAGGTTACTACACCATAGGCTGGTCTGACCCGTGCTCTTTACGCACGTAAAAAATCCCACGGCAGTTGAAAGTCGGTAAGAGCAGGGAGAAATCCCGCTGCCTGGTATGGCCAAATTGATAGCTCGGTTTTCCAAGTGTGCCCACACCCCCTCCTCACCCTGTGTCCCCCCCACCCCCAATTTTTATTTTATTTTTTAATTGGGTAGGCGCTGCACTTGCGGCGACACGCTCTCCGGGGCAGAGCAGCCCAAATTTCACAGAGATAAGTCTCTGTGACTAGAATATACCAAATACCAAATAAAAGATGGGACAGCAAAAAAACAAAATACAAAAATCAATAAAAAATCCAGTGCCCACCTGTAGAACTTGTCCATGAGCTGGTGGAGGGTCTGCAGCCACTTGTCGCACCCCGGGTGGATCTTCTGCTGATGGTAGTCCACCAGGCGACGCACAGACTCAATCTGAAACCACAAATAATAATGATGATAATGAATGGATATTTATGTAGCGCTTTTTTAAATCGAACACAAAATGCTTTACAATCAGCATTTAAACACACAGACAGGCGCACGCACGCGTAAGCGCGCAGGTGAATGCATGCGTGCGCACAGACATACGCACGCAGACACGCATACATTTAATCAAACGCACAGATGCACTTACTCACTGACACGTACACACACAGACACACTTGTGTACACACACACACACTCTCTCTCTCTCACTAAACACAATCTGTCCTGCACACACATAGGCCTACAGCTACACACATACAAACACCTAGCTTAGCTGTTTACACTAGTTACTTTTTAGCAATCCTTCTTCCCAAGGACCATCCACACACACACACACACACACACACACAAACATTCGCAATGCATTCAAACAACAACGCTACACACAGATGGGATTGGGATTCGGTATGAGCGGCGTGGGAGCAAACGCCACTGTTCGCATTGGACTGTAGAGGTTGAAGTATTTTTTTTTAATTTTGATCTTGGTTTTTTGCTCCTTTTGTTGCCTGCTTTTTGCTCCTTTTGATATATTTTGCTGTTTGGTCGTTTGTCTATGTTGATAAAGGCGCATTCGCCGAAATATCCAGTAGTTTTGTTTTGTTCTCTTGTGAATAAAATAACGTCACTTTACACTTGTGTAGTTGTTTGTTTGTTGTACTAATAGATGAACAGGAAAATAACACACACATTTGACATCAATAGTCACACACACACACACACACATTTATTTTGGTAAGTAAATGTGATGTTTTAAATGTTTCGTTATTGATGTTGATGTATATATTGTACATAATATGCTATTCGCCCAGTCCCCATCCTTCTTCCTGTTTTGGGGGGAATTTTGCTTGTTTCTTTAATTAATTGTTTACTTGTATATTTTCCTCTTTTTTTTTTTTTTTTTTTTTTTTCCAATCTTAAGCATATTTAATTAATATAATTTGTACATGCTTAATAAATATATAAATCAGTCAAACAATAAATTCCATGTACAATCTAAAGTGTTTCTTTGTGCTTTTCAGTTGAAAGTGTGCACGAGTGAGTGAGTTTATAATAGTGTTAAAATGAGAAGGTTGGAGATTTTGTATAACAATAGCTTAGTGATTACCAAGAATTTTTTTTTTTTTTCCCATAAGCAAACTAAAAGATTTAACATAACATTACTATAGATTTCACAGAAAACACATGTTTGTTTACAAAAACACATACATTCACACAAAAAAACACATCCATGGGACATACATAAACTCTCTCTCACTCCCCCTCCCCCCCCCCCCCCCCCTCTCTCTCCTATTCATATTTAATATAGAAAACATTGTAGTCATTAATAGACCAGGGTAAGTTCTAGTCTAATCTCTAATGTCTGAAAAACAACATAGGTAACTGGTAAAAGTCAGAGATTAATACTGTATAAGGACTTGACTATTGCTATTATCAGTGAAGTGCTAAGGACACACATGCATTCACACAAAGCATCAACAGAAACAATACATACTGGTGGTGGTTACAAAGGAATAATAGTAATAGTAGAAAAGGGTCATTACAACAGGAAAGGGACTTTGAATTATAATATTATAGCAAGATACTAACAAGCACTCACATCACAAGCTATGAAGAAAGGGAAACAACACAATTCAAGGACGTAATGTACACACAGTGCACATTTCATAAAGGGGGCTATGACATAATAGGAGAATATGGAAACCAGTTTTCCTCAAATTGTCCCAAGTTACCATTCAAAAAGGCTCTATATTTTTCTAGGTTAGTTCTGTACCTTAAAACTGTGAAAAAAACCTGTAGGTTAGGATGGACATCTTGTAATTTACATTTATAAATATAGAATTTGGCAAAAATCAAAATAAAATCCAGAACTGTGTCTGTTTTCACATTTTGTTTCACCCCAAAAATAACCAATTCTTTGTCAATAATCAAATTATTACAGTGTTGGCATTTATCTTTAATCAAGCATTGCAGATTTATCCAAAACCTATTAACAATAGTACAGTCAAATAACATATGTGGAATAGTCTGTTCCTCTTGTTCACAAAAGTTACAGGATGGGGAGTCAACAATTTTACATTGAAAAAGATATTTCTGAGTTGGAAGCAGTCTATGTAGGAGTCTACATTGAAACCACCTAAGTTGTACATCTGTAGAAGCTTTATAGCATTGAAGAAAAATGTGTTTCCAACTTAAGTTTTCAAAAAGGTTATTCCATTTTCCTTTTCTTGTTGTTAGCGACTTTGGAATGTTTAGTTCTTTATTTTTTTCTTTACATCATTTTTTATGGATGGCTTGTTGAAAAAAAGCATGTTTTTGCTTATACAATGTTCCCATCTGGAAATAAAATTTTGACTTGACTTGACTTGACACACACACATCACTCACACACACATACTGAAAACAACAACACATCACACATACACTCACACACACACACACACACATCACACACACAGCACATACCGGGCGCTGACTGGCACAGGTCTCCACGATGGAGAAGATTCTGTCGGCAGGCCCCAGAAAGTGGCCCCTGCTGTACAGGCTTTCCATCTCCGTCAGGATGTCGTGCACCGTGGCACTCACACGAGAGTCAAAGTCGGGCAAAGTCTGAAAAAAACCCAGGTTGAATAAATTATAAGCAAACTTATAATTTGCCAATGTTAGCTGTATCAGGTCTGTCACAATATTAAAAAACAAACACAACAACAAAACATTGACACACATGATCCAGTTATTCCTACAAAATCTCATTTAGCTTTCTTTAAAAGGGAGACTCAGGGGTAACCCAGCGATAAGTGGAGGCGTTGTGGTGGATAGATGTCCAATACACACCTCACACCAGTGCAGAAGCCTCTGAAGGATGTCCAGGAGGACGTCCCAGGTGTTGTGGTGGTGGATAGACGTTCAACACATACCTCACACTGGTGCAGAAGCCTCTGTAGGACGTCCCAGGCGTTGTGGTGGATAGACGTTCAACACATACCTCACACTGGTGCAGAAGCCTCTGTAGGACATCCAGGAGGACATCCCAGGCGTTGTGGTGGACAGACGTTCAACACATACCTCACACTGGTGCAGGGCTGCCTACCCTAAAATCAGACTTTCCTGAACATTACTTCTGAATTTCCTGGACACTAATTCCGGAGGCATCACACACACACATACACACACACACACACACACACACCTGTATGATACAAACACACACACACTGTATGATACAAACACACACAGAGACTAACACACACACACACACACACACACACTGTATGATACAAACACACACACACACACACACACTGTATGATACAAACACACACAGAGACTAACACACACACACACACTGTATGATACAAACACACACACACACACACACACACACACACACTGTATGATACAAACACACACAGAGACTAACACACACACACACACACTGTATGATACAAACACACACACACACACACACACACACACACACACACACACACACACACACACACACACACACACACACACACACACACACACACACACACACACACACACACACACACACACACACACACACACACACACTGTATGATACAAACACACACAGAGACTAACACACACACACACACTGTATGATACAAACACACACAGAGACTAACACACACACACACACACACACACACTGTATGATACAAACACACACACAAAACAAAAACTATATGCAGTCTCACCTGTTAATGATGCAGAAGAATAGGCAGGGCAGTAATGTTTCTTTACAGTAATCCTGTACACTGTCTTATGAAGAGTTTTGATTCAGAGGGTGTCCAAACAATGTCTACTATTTACACTATGTACACAGCATTTTGCAATGTTTTCATTTCTTTGCAGGCTGAAAACTCTTGTAGTAGCAGCTCTTGAAGTCTTTGATGTCTTCTTTGCTGTACTTCCTCTCAAGGGCACATCCAGGTCTTGATTTGCAGACAACAAGAGACTCTAGAGTCTCATTTGACATATTGCCTCTGAAGTCTGTCCTGTTTTTCCGCACAACAGAAAAAATTCTTTCGCAATGCGCAGAAGAATGGGGGATGGTGAGGATGTAGAGCATGATCATGGACAAATGAGGAAACATGGGTTTTCCATCCTCTTGAAGCTCACCCACTTTCTTCCAGGTCGTGTCCATTCTTTCCTGAAGACATGGGCCAATATCAGTGCATTGGTAGCTTGCAAACTCCTTCTGAACATCTGTTTTGGAAACAGCAGGTCCAACCATCTTTGGAAAACGGTCCAAAAAGTACTCCACATTGGCAAAAGAGCTGTCCAGTTGCTTGGCTGGGTTGGCAACTTCCGCATGTTTGAGGACAGGATCAGAGATTGGAAGCTTCTTCTTCAAGTAGCTGCAGCTGGTTTGGTAGAACTTCACAACATTTGTGTAGAACTGTTCAATCCTGGTAGATTTCAGTCTGTTCTTAGTTGGATTTCCAACCAAGTCTCGAGCAGCATCCCCAATGATCAGATCTGACCTGACCTTGATGTTGGCATTGGACAGAAAATCCACATCAAGCACACCCTTGTACAACATGGCTGATGGCTTAACAAAGTGGATGAACAGCTCTCGAAGGAACTTCTCCAGTTTGTTCTTCAGCACTGGTATCAATGGCTGATCTGCCTGAAGTTCACTGTTGATTTTCTCAAAGGAAGCGATTGCATGCAACAAGAACTTAGCATAGAGCTTGTTTGTTTGAGATACAAAAATGTCCTTGAGTGCTTCTGCTTTTTTCTTGGTGCTTGAGTTGGTGGCTGTCCTTTCTTCCTCTTTGAAGAAGTCGTACAATGCATCAAACGATTCGACGAGTCGAGGAAGACATTTCCCAATACTCAACCACCTTGTACACACATGTTTCAGCATTTTGGTTTCTTCAATCTCATGCAACAGCTGATGGCACTTGAGAGCTGCTTGCCTTTTAGTGCTCTTGTCTAGGTAGTAATAAACGTCCACTAAGGCCTGACTGACGTTGAATGGGAGGCAATCTGCACCTTTCTCTGCAGCGATGTGAATCAAGTGACACACACATCCAGACACGAACAACTGTTTGTGCTTCTTGAGCATGCATCCATACACTCCAGTAGCGTTTCCCACCATGACATTGGCATTATCGCATCCTAATGCCAGGCAGTTATCCCATGGAATCTTATGAGCATCCAGTTCTGCTTCAATGAGGCCGAAGATTTTTACACCTGTAGCCGAGCCCTGGATAGAAGGTACAGAAAGGGCTTCTGATCGTACCTCCTTTGTGTCGGGATGGACAGTCCTCACAACCAAGGGAAATAACTTTGAATCACCTTTATCATTACTCCCATCTGTAGAGATTGTGAAGGGTTGATGCTTCATCCTGTCTGCCAAGGAGAGGGTTGACTTTGCTGCCATTTCTTTTAAAATAGCTGTTCCTTTACTCCTACCACAACCAAAGTCTTTCGCTATTTTTGAATCGTGAAACATCGCAGGCAAACTTTTGTTCAATTTGTCCAAAGCGGCCATTGGCAGATTCATTTCAACAACGAGATCAACCAGTTTCACTTCAGCCCTAATGGCATCGGATTCGTGAGTGGTTGGTTCCGTTGATGAACTTTGGGATGATGGAAAAAATCCAGATATGAGCCTGTTGCTCAGCACTTCTTTTTTCTTTTTTGCGATTTTTTCAGCATTTCCCTTGTGTCTAGGGCCTTCAACGTGTGTTTTTATGTCATCTATCCCCCCAGTTCCAATTCCAAAATCGCTGTCACACACAGTGCATCGAACCCGGTGTTGATCTTTTCCAGGCACAATGAAAGGATATGCCTCTGTATATCGTTCCACATAACATTGTAATCGTCTTTTTTTCACGGTGACACCACAATCACTGGCTTTTTTAGCCTCACTACCTGTCCGTTTCGACATCTTGTATCCCGCTCGATAGAGCCAAAATTTAACGAGTGCGCATGCGCTGAAGCACTACATTGTCTTCGGCAATGTTCGGTCGAGAACTTCGGTACTTTCCGTCTGTAACTCGGGAATATCCAACAAGGGAAGTAAATCTTAGTGCTTTGTAGCCTAGTTCTCGAAGCGAGATGGAAGCGTCTTGCCGTAAAGCAGATATTGTGTCGGCTGCTACGAGTTTTTTAAATTTCCGGGACGCGAAACAAATTTCCTTATTTTCCTGAACATTTTTTTTTTTTTTAAATTTTCGGAACAAAATACGGAAATTCCGGGACGGTAGGCATCTCTGCTGGTGCAGAAGCCTCTGTAGGATGTCCAGGAGGACGTCCCAGGCGTTGTGGTGGACAGACGTTCAACACATACCTCACATTGGTGCAGAAGCCTCTGTAGGATGTCCAGGAGGACGTCCCAGGCGTTGTGGTGGATAGACGTTCAATACACACCTCACACTGGTGCAGAAGCCTCTGAAGGATGTCCAGCAGGACGTCCCAGGCGTTGTGGTGGATAGACGTTCAATACACACCTCACACTGGTGCAGAAGCCTCTGAAGGATGTCCAGCAGGACGTCCCAGGCGTTGTGGTGGACGTTCAATACACACCTCACACTGGTGCAGAAGCCTCTGTGTCCAGCAGGAC
>CM065682.1:75849086-75861586 GCA_017654935.2 Phymorhynchus buccinoides | reverse complement strand
GCTTCAAAATCCCTATTATATCGTCCGAGATACCGTCCAAACAGATGCCATAACCCTTGATTGGAAGTAAAAAGCATCATTGTAGAGCTTAAAATGCCATAATTCTATCAGTTTTCGCGAAGAATTGTCCAAACACATTAACAGGAAGCAGCACAAATGGAAGTTCGATTATTTTAAAGGTGAGCCAACTCTCGTTTATGACAGCAGTAATGGCGGTCGGTAAGCGTTTACAGGCTTCAAAGTTTTACTTTCTTTGGCAAACGAGGGCGCCTTTTGCTTTAATTTTTTTTCAGATTTTTCTTGAAAATTGCCTTATTCGCCTTGTACACAGCAACGCCTAATGATCCGAAAAATATGGTAGTAGTAGTAGTAGTAGCAGTAGTAGTTGTAGCAGTAGTAGTAGTAGTAGTAGTAGTAGTAGTAGTAGTAGTAGTAGTAGTAGTAGTAGTAGTAGTAGTACAAGTTGTAGAAATAGATGTTATTGACTTATCTGTACTTGCTGCTCACGTTAGTGGATTCTGATACATGATTTTATTCTATTTATAATAAAAATTTAAACAGGCAAAGCACAGTGAGATGAGGACCCACCTGTCCTGCATCATGCAGCAAAGGGTGAAGATGGTCTTGTGGCCCAGATGGGTCCCCAGCAGCTTCCGCATCAGCTGCACACAAAACAAAACCATCACATCATCACTCAGCTCATTCCTTATAACAGACATGATAATACAGATAAACTGTTATCTCCCCAGCAGTTTCCTATCATCAGAATTATCACATCATCAGTCATTCAGATAAACTGTTATCTCCCCAGCAGTTTCCTATCATCAGAATTATCACATCATCAGTCATTCAGATATACTGTTATCTCCCCAGCAGTTTCCTATCATCAGAATTATCACATCATCAGTCATTCAGATAAACTGTTATCTCCCCAGCAGTTTCCTATCATCAGAATTATCACATCATCAGTCATTCAGATAAACTGTTATCTCCCCAGCAGTTTCCTATCATCAGAATTATCACATCATCAGTCATTCAGATATACTGTTATCTCCCCAGCAGTTTCCTATCATCAGAATTATCACATCATCAGTCATTCAGATAAACTGTTATCTCCCCAGCAGTTTCCTATCATCAGAATTATCACATCATCAGTCATTCAGATAAACTGTTATCTCCCCAGCAGTTTCCTATCATCAGAATTATCACATCATCAGTCATTCAGATATACTGTTATCTCCCCAGCAGTTTCCTATCATCAGAATTATCACATCATCAGTCATTCAGATATACTGTTATCTCCCCAGCAGTTTCCTATCATCAGAATTATCACATCATCAGTCATTCAGATATACTGTTATCTCCCCAGCAGTTTCCTATCATCAGAATTATCACATCATCAGTCATTCGGATAAACTGTTATCTCCCCAGCAGTTTCCTATCATCAGAATTATCACATCATCAGTCATTCAGATATACTGTTATCTCCCCAGCAGTTTCCTATCATCAGAATTATCACATCATCAGTCATTCAGATATACTGTTATCTCCCCAGCAGTTTCCTATCATCAGAATTATCACATCATCAGTCATTCGGATAAACTGTTATCTCCCCAGCAGTTTCCTATCATCAGAATTATCACATCATCAGTCATTCAGATATACTGTTATCTCCCCAGCAGTTTCCTATCATCAGAATTATCACATCATCAGTCATTCAGATAAACTGTTATCTCCCCAGCAGTTTCCTATCATCAGAATTATCACATCATCAGTCATTCAGATAAACTGTTATCTCCCCAGCAATTTTCCAATCATCAGAATTATCACATCATCAGTCATTTCATTTCCCCCACTACATTCACCTGCTTATCATACAAATTGGCGGTAAAGGTCAAGATGTGACACCTCCCATATATTTCTCGGTTAATTCCATTTGTCCGTTTTTGCCTTTCTTACCAAACATGAAGCTGTATTTTATGAACATTTTCAGCTAATTATCTTTGTTCAATAATTAATTGCAGTCATGATAAAGGCCATTATCTAATAGCCCCCCCCCCCCCCCCCCCCCCCCCCCCCAGTACTGCAGTACACCGCGGCATTTGTCACAGTTGTGGTTCATTGCGTTTTTCCATCTTATAGGGGGGGGGGGGAGGGTAGGGTTAGGGTTAAGGTTATTATTCCAAAAAGATAATTAGCTGAAAAGGATAATAAAACACAGCTATATGTTTGGTTAGAAAGGCAAAAACGGAAAAATGGAATTGACCGAGAAATGCAGGGGTGGTGGCACATCTTTACCTTTACCTCCGCACCCCAAAAAATTGAAATCTGGTGCGTTCCATGAAAATCAGCACCCCTGCATTTAAGTTCTGTGCCTGGACGTACCTCCCAGCTGTGGTCGCAGAACCGCGGCTTGTTGATGATGTGGCAGAGGGCGGCCACCAGATCGTACAGGCAGTCCGGCGGCAGAAAGCTGTAGCAGATCACAGAGTCCATCGCCTTCAGGCAGAGCTGAAACAGTTTGTCATTCACATGGAGTCAAACTTCAAACTTCACATCACCAAGTCCACACAGCTGAAACAGTTTGTCACTCACATTGAGTCAAACTTCACATCACCAAATCCACACAGCTGAAACAGTTTGTCACATTGAGTCAAACTTCACATCACCAAGTCCACACAGCTGAAACAGTTGGTCACTCACACGGAGTCAAAGTTCACATCACCAAGTCCACACAGCTGAAACAGTTTGTCACTCACATCGAGTCAAACTTCAAAGTTCACATCACCAAGTCCACACAGCTGAACAGTTTGTCACTCACATGGAGTCAAACTTCAAAGTTCACAGTTCAAAGTTCCAAGTTCACATCACCGAGTCCACACAGCTGAAACAGTTTGTCGCTCACATTGAGTCAAAGTTCCAAGTTCACATCACCAAGTCCACACAGCTGAAACAGTTTGTCGCTCACATTGAGTCAAAGTTCAAAGTTCACATCACCGAGTCCACACAGCTGAAACAGTTTGTCGCTCACATTGAGTCAAAGTTCCAAGTTCACATCACCGAGTCCACACAGCTGAAACAGTTTGTCCCTCACATTGAGTCAAAGTTCAAACTTCACATCACCAAGTCCACACAGCTGAAACAGTTTGTCCCTCACATTGAGTCAAAGTTCCAAGTTCACATCACAGAGTCCACACAGCTGAAACAGTTTGTCCCTCACATTGAGTCAAACTTCAAAGATCACATCACAGAGTCCACACAGCTGAAACAGTTTGTCGCTTCATTGAGTCAAACTTCAAAGATCACATCACAGAGTCCACACAACTGAAACAGTTTGTCCCTCACATTGAGTCAAACTTCAAAGTTCACATCACAGAGTCCACACAGCTGAAACAGTTTGTCCCTCACATTGAGTCAAACTTCAAAGTTCACATCACAGAGTCCACACAGCTGAAACAGTTTGTCGCTCACATTGAGTCAAACTTCACATCACAGAGTCCACACAACTGAAACAGTTTGTCACTCATGAGTCAAACTTCAAAGTTCACATCACAGAGTCCACACAGCTGAAACAGTTTGTCGCTCACATTGAGTCAAACTTCAAAGTTCACATCACCGAGTCCACACAGCTGAAACAGTTTGTCACTCACATCGAGTCAAACTTCAAAGTTCACATCACCGAGTACACACAACTGAAACAGTTTGTCACTCATGAGTCAAACTTCAAAGTTCACATCACCGAGTCCACACAGCTGAAACAGTTTGTCACTCACATCGAGTCAAACTTCAAAGTTCACATCACCGAGTCCACACAGCTGAAGCAGTTTGTCACTCACATCGAGTCAAACTTCAAAGTTCACATCACCGAGTCCACACAGCTGAAACAGTTGGTCACTCACACGGAGTCAAACTTTACATCACCAAGTCCACACAGCTGAACAGTTTGTCACTCACATGGAGTCAAACTTCAAAGTTCACATCACCAAGTCCACACAGCTGAAACAGTTTGTCACTCACATTGAGTCAAAGTTCCAAGTTCACATCACTAAGTCCACACAGCTGAAACAGTTTGTCGCTCACATTGAGTCAAAGTTCCAAGTTCACATCACCGAGTCCACACAGCTGAAACAGTTTGTCGCTCACATTGAGTCAAAGTTCCAAGTTCACATCACCAAGTCCACACAGCTGAAACAGTTTGTCGCTCACATTGAGTCAAAGTTCAAACTTCACATCACCGAGTCCACACAGCTGAAACAGTTTGTCGCTCACATTGAGTCAAAGTTCCAAGTTCACATCACCGAGTCCACACAGCTGAAACAGTTTGTCCCTCACATTGAGTCAAAGTTCAAACTTCACATCACCAAGTCCACACAGCTGAAACAGTTTGTCCCTCACATTGAGTCAAAGTTCCAAGTTCACATCACAGAGTCCACACAGCTGAAACAGTTTGTCCCTCACATTGAGTCAAACTTCAAAGATCACATCACAGAGTCCACACAGCTGAAACAGTTTGTCGCTTCATTGAGTCAAACTTCAAAGATCACATCACAGAGTCCACACAACTGAAACAGTTTGTCCCTCACATTGAGTCAAACTTCAAAGTTCACATCACAGAGTCCACACAGCTGAAACAGTTTGTCCCTCACATTGAGTCAAACTTCAAAGTTCACATCACAGAGTCCACACAGCTGAAACAGTTTGTCGCTCACATTGAGTCAAACTTCACATCACAGAGTCCACACAACTGAAACAGTTTGTCACTCATGAGTCAAACTTCAAAGTTCACATCACAGAGTCCACACAGCTGAAACAGTTTGTCGCTCACATTGAGTCAAACTTCAAAGTTCACATCACCGAGTCCACACAGCTGAAACAGTTTGTCACTCACATCGAGTCAAACTTCAAAGTTCACATCACCGAGTACACACAACTGAAACAGTTTGTCACTCATGAGTCAAACTTCAAAGTTCACATCACCGAGTCCACACAGCTGAAACAGTTTGTCACTCACATCGAGTCAAACTTCAAAGTTCACATCACCGAGTCCACACAGCTGAAGCAGTTTGTCACTCACATCGAGTCAAACTTCAAAGTTCACATCACCGAGTCCACACAGCTGAAACAGTTGGTCACTCACACGGAGTCAAACTTTACATCACCAAGTCCACACAGCTGAACAGTTTGTCACTCACATGGAGTCAAACTTCAAAGTTCACATCACCAAGTCCACACAGCTGAAACAGTTTGTCACTCACATTGAGTCAAAGTTCCAAGTTCACATCACTAAGTCCACACAGCTGAAACAGTTTGTCGCTCACATTGAGTCAAAGTTCCAAGTTCACATCACCGAGTCCACACAGCTGAAACAGTTTGTCACTCACATTGAGTCAAAGTTCCAAGTTCACATCACCAAGTCCACACAGCTGAAACAGTTTGTCGCTCACATTGAGTCAAAGTTCAAACTTCACATCACCGAGTCCACACAGCTGAAACAGTTTGTCGCTCACATTGAGTCAAAGTTCCAAGTTCACATCACCGAGTCCACACAGCTGAAACAGTTTGTCCCTCACATTGAGTCAAAGTTCAAACTTCACATCACCAAGTCCACACAGCTGAAACAGTTTGTCCCTCACATTGAGTCAAAGTTCCAAGTTCACATCACAGAGTCCACACAGCTGAAACAGTTTGTCCCTCACATTGAGTCAAACTTCAAAGATCACATCACAGAGTCCACACAGCTGAAACAGTTTGTCGCTTCATTGAGTCAAACTTCAAAGATCACATCACAGAGTCCACACAACTGAAACAGTTTGTCCCTCACATTGAGTCAAACTTCAAAGTTCACATCACAGAGTCCACACAGCTGAAACAGTTTGTCCCTCACATTGAGTCAAACTTCAAAGTTCACATCACAGAGTCCACACAGCTGAAACAGTTTGTCGCTCACATTGAGTCAAACTTCACATCACAGAGTCCACACAACTGAAACAGTTTGTCACTCATGAGTCAAACTTCAAAGTTCACATCACAGAGTCCACACAGCTGAAACAGTTTGTCGCTCACATTGAGTCAAACTTCAAAGTTCACATCACCGAGTCCACACAGCTGAAACAGTTTGTCACTCACATCGAGTCAAACTTCAAAGTTCACATCACCGAGTACACACAACTGAAACAGTTTGTCACTCATGAGTCAAACTTCAAAGTTCACATCACCGAGTCCACACAGCTGAAACAGTTTGTCACTCACATCGAGTCAAACTTCAAAGTTCACATCACCGAGTCCACACAGCTGAAGCAGTTTGTCACTCACATCGAGTCAAACTTCAAAGTTCACATCACCGAGTCCACACAGCTGAAACAGTTGGTCACTCACACGGAGTCAAACTTTACATCACCAAGTCCACACAGCTGAACAGTTTGTCACTCACATGGAGTCAAACTTCAAAGTTCACATCACCAAGTCCACACAGCTGAAACAGTTTGTCACTCACATTGAGTCAAAGTTCCAAGTTCACATCACTAAGTCCACACAGCTGAAACAGTTTGTCGCTCACATTGAGTCAAAGTTCCAAGTTCACATCACCGAGTCCACACAGCTGAAACAGTTTGTCGCTCACATTGAGTCAAAGTTCCAAGTTCACATCACCAAGTCCACACAGCTGAAACAGTTTGTCGCTCACATTGAGTCAAAGTTCAAACTTCACATCACCGAGTCCACACAGCTGAAACAGTTTGTCGCTCACATTGAGTCAAAGTTCCAAGTTCACATCACCGAGTCCACACAGCTGAAACAGTTTGTCACTCACATTGAGTCAAAGTTCAAACTTCACATCACCAAGTCCACACAGCTGAAACAGTTTGTCCCTCACATTGAGTCAAAGTTCCAAGTTCACATCACAGAGTCCACACAGCTGAAACAGTTTGTCCCTCACATTGAGTCAAACTTCAAAGATCACATCACAGAGTCCACACAGCTGAAACAGTTTGTCGCTTCATTGAGTCAAACTTCAAAGATCACATCACAGAGTCCACACAACTGAAACAGTTTGTCCCTCACATTGAGTCAAACTTCAAAGTTCACATCACAGAGTCCACACAGCTGAAACAGTTTGTCCCTCACATTGAGTCAAACTTCAAAGTTCACATCACAGAGTCCACACAGCTGAAACAGTTTGTCGCTCACATTGAGTCAAACTTCACATCACAGAGTCCACACAACTGAAACAGTTTGTCACTCATGAGTCAAACTTCAAAGTTCACATCACAGAGTCCACACAGCTGAAACAGTTTGTCGCTCACATTGAGTCAAACTTCAAAGTTCACATCACCGAGTCCACACAGCTGAAACAGTTTGTCACTCACATCGAGTCAAACTTCAAAGTTCACATCACCGAGTACACACAACTGAAACAGTTTGTCACTCATGAGTCAAACTTCAAAGTTCACATCACCGAGTCCACACAGCTGAAACAGTTTGTCACTCACATCGAGTCAAACTTCAAAGTTCACATCACCGAGTCCACACAGCTGAAGCAGTTTGTCACTCACATCGAGTCAAACTTCAAAGTTCACATCACCGAGTCCACACAGCTGAAACAGTTGGTCACTCACACGGAGTCAAACTTTACATCACCAAGTCCACACAGCTGAACAGTTTGTCACTCACATGGAGTCAAACTTCAAAGTTCACATCACCAAGTCCACACAGCTGAAACAGTTTGTCACTCACATTGAGTCAAAGTTCCAAGTTCACATCACTAAGTCCACACAGCTGAAACAGTTTGTCGCTCACATTGAGTCAAAGTTCCAAGTTCACATCACCGAGTCCACACAGCTGAAACAGTTTGTCGCTCACATTGAGTCAAAGTTCCAAGTTCACATCACCAAGTCCACACAGCTGAAACAGTTTGTCGCTCACATTGAGTCAAAGTTCAAACTTCACATCACCGAGTCCACACAGCTGAAACAGTTTGTCGCTCACATTGAGTCAAAGTTCCAAGTTCACATCACCGAGTCCAACAGCTGAAACAGTTTGTCCATTGAGTCAAAGTTCAAACTTCACATCACCAAGTCCACACAGCTGAAACAGTTTGTCCCTCACATTGAGTCAAAGTTCAAAGTTCACATCACCAAGTCCACACAGCTGAAACAGTTTGTCACTCACATTGAGTCAAACTTCAAAGTTCACATCACAGAGTCCACACAGCTGAAACAGTTTGTCGCTCACATTGAGTCAAACTTCAAAGATCACATCACAGAGTCCACACAACTGAAACAGTTTGTCGCTCACATTGAGTCAAACTTCAAAGATCACATCACAGAGTCCATTGTCCCTCACATTGAGTCAAACTTCAAAGTTCACATCACAGAGTCCACACAGCTGAAACAGTTTGTCCCTCACATTGAGTCAAACTTCAAAGTTCACATCACAGAGTCCACACAGCTGAAACAGTTTGTCGCTCACATTGAGTCAAACTTCACATCACAGAGTCCACACAACTGAAACAGTTTGTCACTCATGAGTCAAACTTCAAAGTTCACATCACAGAGTCCACACAGCTGAAACAGTTTGTCGCTCACATTGAGTCAAACTTCAAAGTTCACATCACCGAGTCCACACAGCTGAAACAGTTTGTCACTCACATCGAGTCAAACTTCAAAGTTCACATCACCGAGTACACACAACTGAAACAGTTTGTCACTCATGAGTCAAACTTCAAAGTTCACATCACCGAGTCCACACAGCTGAAACAGTTTGTCACTCACATCGAGTCAAACTTCAAAGTTCACATCACCGAGTCCACACAGCTGAAGCAGTTTGTCACTCACATCGAGTCAAACTTCAAAGTTCACATCACCGAGTCCACACAGCTGAAACAGTTGGTCACTCACACGGAGTCAAACTTCACATCACCAAGTCCACACAGCTGAAACAGTTTGTCACTCACATCGAGTCAAACTTCAAAGTTCACATCACCGAGTCCACACAGCTGAAACAGTTGGTCACTCACACGGAGTCAAACTTCACATCACCAAGTCCACACAGCTGAAACAGTTTGTCACTCACATGGAGTCAAACTTCAAAGTTCACATCACCAAGTCCACACAGCTGAAACAGTTTGTCACTCACATCGAGTCAAACTTCAAAGTTCACATCACCAAGTCCACACAGCTGAAACAGTTTGTCACTCACATGGAGTCAAACTTCAAATCACTGAGTCCACACAGCTGAAACAGTTTGTCACTCACATGGAGTCAAACTTCACATCACTGAGTCCTCACAACTGAAACAGTTGGTCACTCACATGGAGTCAAACTTCAAATCACTGAGTCCACACAGCTGAAACAGTTTGTCACTCACATTGAGTCAAACTTCACATCACTGAGTCCTCACAACTGAAACAGTTGGTCACTCACATTGAGTCAAACTTCACATCACTGAGTCCTCACAACTGAAACAGTTGGTCACTCACATTGAGTCAAACTTCACATCACTGAGTCCTCACAACTGAAACAGTTGGTCACTCACATTGAGTCAAAGTTCACATCACCAAGTCCACACAACTGAAACAGTGTCGCTCACATCGAGTCAAACTTCAATTGTGACCCAGCACCACAAAAGGGACATTAAGTCACTGGGCTAGTTTCTCACAACAGGCTTGCAAAGTCAAAAATGTCTTCTTTTTTTAAAGTCAGCTTTGAGTTATGAGTATTTGTGTGCTCTCTAACATCTTATCTTTCGTACCCATAAAGGATAATATTTAATAATGGTCTCTAAATATTCCAAAAAGTTCTTTAAAACTAATAGGTTCATGGATTCTCATAGGAAAGGACAGGCTTTAAACCGATTTCTCAAATGGCTGACAGTCACCTTACCAACTTTAAATGCTCATAGCTCTGCAACAAAAAAGGATACAATAATGGTTTTTATATCACCAGAGAGTTGCCTGAAGTTGTCAACTGTGCCACTTTGTCAGAATGGTTATTTTGACACTTAATGTCCCTTTTGTGGTGCTGGGTCACAAACACTCTAATCGCTGCATTGTAAAACTTCAAATTCTAGCATTGCAAAGAAAATGTGTTTAACGTTCTCCGACCTGGATCAGAAACATTTCGGACATTTATAAAAGCATAGATAGTGGAAAGATCCTGGAGGTACTGAAATACCAGAAAGTCCAGTTAAAGCATTACAAAACTTCAAATCAGATCCCATTGTTACAACTTCAAATTATACAATCGTAAAAATTCAATTTGTGCCATTAAAAAAATCACCTTCAAATTGCAGAATCATAAAAATGTCCGATTATTAAATAATAAACCTTCAGATAGTAGACTGTCATCAACATTTCAAACTGGAAAAGAGCAAGCGTTTTGTTAGCATGTTTGATCCATTATTAACCGAAAACGGTGCTTGCACAAACAGCTGCATGGATGGTTGACTATAATATTATTTCCCCTCAGCAAAACAGAATAGTTATTCACACAGTCATCGTCTTCTTCTCACCGCAGTTCACCTCCAGAACATACCAAGACTCGTCGTGTCTGATCAAAGGATAAACACAAGTCGAGCCAATATTTCAGGGCAGTGGGTGGATGCCTTGTGCCTCCATTCGGGGAGCTGGAAACCCCCGCCCCCTCCACCACTCTCTCCCCGTGGGGGGGTCTTTTGTACAAATAGTTACCCCACCTTCTGAAAGTTCTGTGCTTGCATTGTAACTTCCTCTAATCTGCCGCTCCCTTTGACTCTGCCTTTTCCTTTGCTTACTGTCATCTACTATTTTTCTGCTTCATTGGCTCGTTCTCCATCCTTTAAAAACAAATCTTCTAAAACAATTTCTCCTTTGAGCTCCTCCGAAATCGGAATATTTCAGCTGCATACAATGGAGAGACCAGTAAAAACTGAAAACTAGACACATACGTACCTTACCCATTATGGCCTTAAGGCCTGGGAACACAGAAAACGAAAACGAAATTTTATTTAACCAGGGAACATGAGATAAGCAAACTACATGTTTTTCCACACAGCCCTGGAAAAAAATTAAGTAAATCAAACAAGAAAGCTAAATATGTACATGCAGAAATGAGAAGAAAGGGGAGGGAGGAGGGGGGAAGAGGCATAGAGGGGAATAAGAAGAAGAAGAAGAAGAAGAAGCCAATCTTTAAAAAATAACTAATCCGTTTATCCATGGACACTGAACTCACCTTCATGTCTTCGTCGGAGCGTGTTCGATTATGAATCATGCAGGTTTGTCTGTGAAAAGACAACAACAACAAAAATGATAAAAACCATACACGATTTTGAAAACAATGGCTTCGCATAACCCTAATGCATATTGATATACCACAAAATCGGAAGAAAGGATCATGAAACTAATCGCAACAGATTATACATCAAATCAAGTCAAACCCCCTGGGCACCTAATCGTCCCGCAAAACAAAGGGTCCCAGGGACTCCTTCACTTACAGTATAGAGGGTCCTAGAGGCGGGGTAGAGGGTCCCAGTGGCATTGCATATATGCTAAAAAGAATTTTTCTAGTGCATCCCTGGGACACCCTGCACATTCTTTTAGAGGGTCCTTGAGAATCTTAGTGCTTCATAGATCCCCAAATGGGGGTCCCTGGGAGCCCTGAACCCCTGTGGGGATACCGGGGTTGGTGTGCGTGCGTGCGTGCGTGTGTGTGTGTGCGCGTGTGCGTGTGTATGTGTGTGTGTGTGTGTATGTGTGTGTCTTCCGTACAAATAGTTCCCCACCTTCTGGAAGTTCTGTGTTTGTAACTTCGGGAAATCCCCTAATCTATCTCTTTCTTTGACTCTGCCTTTTCCATTGCTTTATGCTATCTACTTTCTGACTTTTTGGCCCATTCTCCTGTCTTTGTTGTTGTTGTTGTTGTTGTAACATATTTTATTTCCCTCTCTCATCCCTCCACTCAACAGTTCCTTCTTTCTCTCCAACACCCACACACATGGATCAACGCATATGTCATCAATTGTCTTCTTTTTTTTTAAATGACATCACACATCCCGGACAGGGAAGGGGTTAAAAATGTTTTTTTAAATTTCTCAATATTTATCCGGCAGTCAAGGGGTTAATAAACAAGTGACGTCGTTGTTGCTTTACCCCGGCTAAAAGACTCCAGGGATCATCCCAACAGCAGAAGCACTTGAACACTATGGTACAAGTGCATCAGCTACAGACGAGAACATTACGTGTGTGACCGTTTTTGATCACCCCGACCACGTGGGCAGCCACACTCCGACTTCGGGGGATAATAAATAAGTGATGAGGGCAGGTACTGACTGCACAAGGCCCGACATGATCTCCTCGTCAACGTAGGCGGCGTTGAACTTGATGACGTTGATGAGCAGCAGCAGGAATTCCGTGATCACGCCAGCCGTCAGAGCATCCGGCATCAACTTCAGCAGGAAAGAGCCTTGGGGAGAAAAACAACAAAAAGGGAGACGGAAGTGCATACCGTAATTCGCGGACTTTAAGCCGC
>CM065682.1:75831586-75844086 GCA_017654935.2 Phymorhynchus buccinoides | reverse complement strand
AATTATTTTTTAAGGACTTATAAGGGAGGTTCCACTGTATATAACATATATGGAACAAATAGAACAGGAAAAGGGTCAGCCCAAGCAGATCCTTGTGGGACTCCTGATTCAACTGATTCTACTGCAATAGTTTTGGATGCAGCTCCACATATAACTACTCCCTAATGAAGAAAACGAGGCAAAATGTCGTTAGGCTTAATGCGGTGGATGTAGGGAAAAAATGGCACGGCCAAAGTCTGCCTTCAAAGGCATTAACGTCACACGAGGTAGGGGATCACCGACAGAGTTCGGTGATCTGCAAAGATTGTTATTTGTGTTGGCATTGGGAGTATATGTGTATGCCCGCATCTGTTGGTGTGGGCGTGTATTGTTAGCGCGATAGCAAATAAAATTATTATTATTATTTTCCACTGGAAGAAGCCCTGAACCTCATCAACTGTGACCCTCAAATGATCAGAGAGAGCATTGGAAGAAGCCCTGAACCTCAGCAACTGTGACCCTCAAATGATCAGAGAGAGCATTGGAAGAAGCCCTGAACCTCAGCAACTGTGACCCTCAAATGATCAGAGAGAGCATTGGAAGAAGCCCTGAGCCTCAGCAACTGTGACCCTCAAATGATCAGAGAGCATTGGAAGAAGCCCTGAACCTCATCAACTGTGACCCTCAAATGATCAGAGAGAGCATTGGAAGAAGCCCTGAACCTCAGCAACTGTGACCCTCAAATGATCAGAGAGCGCATTGGAAGAAGCCCTGAACCTCAGCAACTGTGACCCTCAAATGATCAGAGAGCGCATTGGAAGAAGCCCTGAACCTCAGCAACTGTGACCCTCAAATGATCAGAGAGAGCATTGGAAGAAGCCCTGAACCTCAGCAACTGTGACCCTCAAATGATCAGAGAGAGCATTGGAAGAAGCCCTGAACCTCAGCAACTGTGACCCTCAAATGATCAGAGAGAGCATTGGAAGAAGCCCTGAACCTCATCAACTGTGACCCTCAAATGATCAGAGAGAACATTGGAAGAAGCCCTGAACCTCAGCAACTGTGACCCTCAAATGATCAGAGAGTAAGAAAATGGAAAAACGGATCGACAAACAAATGGCTTTAGCTGAGGCCTGTCAGGAACTGAAGAGAGGCGAAGCCTTACAGAGACAGGTGGTTGATAAGGAGCACATCATAAGCATGGACATGGCACTGGGAGGTGAGGCCTGTCAGGAACTGAAGAGAGGTGAAGCCTTACAGAGACAGGTGGTTGATAAGGAGCACATCATAAGCATGGACATGGCACTGGGAGGTGAGGCCTGTCAGGAACTGAAGAGAGGCGAAGCCTTACAGAGACAGGTGGTTGATAAGGAGCACATCATAAGCATGGACATGGCACTGGGAGGTGAGGCCTGTCAGGAACTGAAGAGAGGTGAAGCCTTACAGAGACAGGTGGTTGATAAGGAGCACATCATAAGCATGGACATGGCACTGGGAGGTGAGGCCTGTCAGGAACTGAAGAGAGGCGAAGCCTTACAGAGACAGGTGGTTGATAAGGAGCACATCATAAGCATGGACATGGCACTGGGAGGTGAGGCCTGTCAGGAACTGAAGAGAGGCGAAGCCTTACAGAGACAGGTGGTTGATAAGGAGCACATCATAAGCATGGACATGGCACTGGGAGGTGATCACCCACTTCCGTCACGCTGCCTTATTGGCCCAAGGCCTTGATCTTGAATTGGAAGCGTTGGCCTTGGTTGCACTTGGGAAAATGTATAAGGTGCTCAAACTGAACAACAAGGCAAAAGCAATCTTGTTGAAGGCAAATGTTTCAGAACCTGAATCATGGATATGTGTGCTTGCGTGCAAGTGGGGGTGGTTGAAATGGGATTGGTGCATGCGCGAGTGCGTGCATGCGCGAGTGCGTGCATGTGCACGCATGGTGTGTGTGAATGCCCATTGATTATTACGCGCACGCGTGTGTGTGTGCGTGCGTGTGCATGCGTGCGCGGTCGTGGTGTGTGACTGTGTGCTTCTCTATTAGTGCGTGGGTTTGCGCAATAACGTAGATCATGAACTTTGATTTCCCTTGCAATTTTGTTTCTTTTCTTATAATATTGAAATATTGTTTCAAATTTTGTGGTTTTGAACAGGGCTTTGCTTAAATAATATTATTTGATGTATATTTGATTTGATTGTAGTGAGTCTTATGTGTATAATGACTTATTTGTGTTTTATTGGCTATGTAAAGCGCTTTGAGCTCCCTGCAAAGGGAGTAAAGCACTATATAAATGTTCAGTATTATTATTATTATTATTATTATTATTAAAGGAACTAGTCGATGGAAGCGTGCTTTATGAATCCATCAAAATTAAAGCATGGTACATCGATTCTGGGCATATCGTGAAACGCCTCAAGCAGGAAAAGGAGCAGAGAAATAACATGGGTCAGGGACTGCTCCTCAACGGTCATAACCAGGAACTACCTGCATCCAAAAAAGACGAGGCGACTGGAGGAGCAGAGACAGAGAAGGATGATGTGGATTTTGTTGATGATGAAGAAGAAAAAAAGGAAGGAGGAACAAAGAAAAAAAAGAGGAAGAGAGAGCGAAAAAGAAAGAAAGAAAGAAAGAGAGACAGGCAAGGAAAAGAGATAAAGAAGAAAGAGAAAGCTGGAGAGGATGACACTGCTTAAAAGACAGAAGAGAGAAGAGAGAGCGAAGGAGAAAGTAAAGGAACAAGAAAATATAAAGAGAGCTAACTAAAGCAAAAGCAAAGATAAAGATAAAAGTCAAAGAATTGCCTGACAAGTTTTAAAGCTGTGTGTCGCCCCCTGTTTGAGATTACCAATGTTTTTTGTTTTTTTATCTGTGTTCAAATTTGAAAAATTGAAAATTAAGGTTGCATCTCCCCTCCTGACCAGCAGTGAATATATGCTTCGCTCTCTTTTTTTGTGTGCATGTTTTAAAATTAAGAACATTTTATGTAAAAACTTTTAAGGTTGTGTGCCTCTATGCCTACCATACGCATGTTCGGAGGAAGAGTTTGCACATGTTCAGGCCTATCCAGTGTTCCTTGGTAACTACCAAGCAAGCTAAAAGATGCACCAAAGTATACTCATTACATAGGCCTCTCTTTTCCTGTGTGCATATTTTAAAACTAAGAACATTTTATGTAATAAGTTTTAAGGTTGCGTGCACGTGCCTCTCTATGTCTACCATGAAGACGAGCATTGTTCGATTTGTTAATGTGCATCGTTGTGCTTCTCTTTCAGTTTCATTCACGTGGCTATCTGGCTTTCTCTCCTTTTTCAAAATAAAATTTGCTCTCATTAAAAAACCAAAAAACTACTTGTTACTACTGTTACTCAGTTTCAGTGCCCCTGCTGTTTGGAATTCCCTCCCAGTCGATCTCCGCCATGAGCCAACTATCCCTACTTTCAAAGCTAAACTCAAGACTCACTACTTTCAAAGCTCATTTAGTTTGTAAATGTTTCCTTCTTGATCTTGTACCTGAGTGAATGGTTGGGTAATAATGTCTTGTGTGACTGCGGGTGTATCAGTGAATGGAAGCGCCTTGAGTGTAAAATAATTATAGAAAGGCGCTATAGAAATACTATCAATTATTATTATTATTATTATGATTACTGCCAGCCTGCGTAAAGCTCTCAATTTATCTGTTGAATGAACGACAGTGAACCACTTATCCCATAGTGACAGAGCTTGTGGATACGGGGAGAGTGGGAAACTTCATTAAAGGCCTTTTCAAAGTCCATAACTAGGATGTCGCTCTGTTTCCCCCTCTCCATGTTGCCTATAAATAAGCTTGTCTGACAGACCCAGTAGCTGGCTCTCACATGATCTGCCTCTCCAAAACCCACACTGTTCATCCCTGAGTATGTGAGTATCATGTATGGGCTTTGGCGAATCCCATAATTGTACTTATTAATGTTCTAGGATTTTGCACGGAATACTAGTGAGAGAGATGGGACAGTAGTCATAAGTCATCATTTTCTTTATTGTCCATTGGCATTGTACAATGCACGTGTATGTATCAAATCAAATCAAATCAAATCAAATCAAATCATCTTTATTATCTCATAACTGAGAAATTGCAGCCAGGTGCACATAAGAAAAACAGCAACAATAAACACATTTATCAACAACAACAAAAACCACAACAACAATAAACACATTTATCAACCATTAAAGAATATAAACTAATAACTAATAACACTGCAATATTGTAGTTAACAAACTGGACGAATACGAATACAAATTCAATCCCAAGGAGATGGACAGGCTGCTCAGCAAAACAATCACTCAATGCAGTGCATTAAGAGTGGAAACTTGTCTTCCACCGTGTAAAATAAAAATATTAAATAAAAGTATGAAACATAAATTTATATTAAATGTAACTCTCACACCACACCAAATCATTAATCCGCTCTCCGCTATCTTGCTCACTCATCATGCAACCCGCCACCACTTCCGCCTTCATTTTTAACCCTTTCTTTTCTTTTTTTCTTCCTTTCCTCCTTTTTTCCTTCTTCCTTTTCTCTCCCGCCCCCCCCCCCCCCCCCTTTTTTTAACCCCCCCCCCCCTTTTTTAGTTTTTTTAATTATTTTTAGACCAGGTAGACTTTTTCCCGCTCTCTGGAGTTTCATCCTATTGTCTGTGTGGCTGACTAAGATGGACATTTCCAAGAGCCTTCCTTCCTGTAAGTGACCACAGTCAAACTTGACTATTCTGTCACTGTATAAATTGGGGATCTGCGGAAGAGCGCCTTAATACAGGGGGAGGGGTAGAGGTGGAGGGAATTGGGGAGGAGCGGGGAGGGGGGAGTTTTGCTGGATAATTATTTGGAGACCATCGACACAAAGGTGCGGATGGTCTTGGCCTGCACAGCTTCCTGGGGCAGCTCGTTCCAGTCCCGCATTGTACGTGGGAGGAAGCTGGCTTGTCGGTACTGAGTGTGACAGAAGATCTGAGAGAGCTGCCGTGGGTGAGTGCGTCGCTGACGTGCTGGCGGTGGTATGAGTTTTTGTTGCAGAATGTCCATGCACACCTCTTCTTCTTGCAGCTTGAAGAGCATCGCAAGCCTTGCGGAAAGTCGACGCTGCTGCAGCCTTTAAAGACCCACAGAGCCGGCTGGATTAAGTCCCTTGTTTTTTTCTGGGTCGATGTGGTCCGCATTTAGACTTACCTCGTACACGATCGAGGCTGCTCTTTAAAGTGATGCCTCCTTTTCGTGACTGTCCTCGTATACGATCGAGGCTGCTCTTTAAAATGATGCCTGGTTTTCAATGTGTATGGGAGCAACACTTGGTCAAAATAAGATTTTTTACCAGCTATAAGAGGGAAAACACGTGAAATACGTGATTTTGACAGCCAGCTCTGTAGGTCTTTAAGTGCAAAAGTGTGTCAGTAGTTGGCTGGTTCGTAGCGCTCATCCTTCTTGTAGTTGTGCACCAGAGTGAGGTTGGCTTATCTCCAGTCTCTTGGTACAATGCCTGTATTTACTGATGACTGATAGTTTTCCAGCCTCATACATGTTGCTTGAGTCACAGATAGATCTATATTAGGGCCTGTTCAATGTGTTGGGTCAAGCTCAAGGCCTGTTTGGAGAATGCAGAACATGGGAAGCTTTTCAAAAAAACTTTTGCACAGAGGATGGAAAAGATTGCATGGAAAGGTAAGGGGGGATTGGGTTAAAAGGAATTTAATTGTTTGCAACATTAAAAAATGTTTTTTAGTATTTTAGGCCTACCTTCAGAATCTGTGGTGTTATAACAAAATCTTTGGCTGTTGGCTTAGGCAGGTTCTGGACTGTGGGTTTATTTCGGCCAAAGAAACGTATAAATTTGTCTTTGAGGTTTTCTTCAGTCTTCACTGGAGGCTTTCCTGACATGGTGCTGGTAGTATCACCTCCCTCGGTCAAAGTAGCCTAAGTCAACGTATTGTTATCACTTTCTCTTGCTCACTATCTTTCAGTGTATATAAATCCGTGCTTTCAGTGAGCTTCTCGTCTGCTGTTTTACTGTATATATCCGTGCAGTAGCTATGTATTGGACCTATATAATGAAATAAACAAAAACAACTTTTCCTCATACAATTCCTTTGAATTTTCGTTTTAAAAAGTAAGAAACCATTTTCAAAGAAGACATAGTACTTTTAAAAAATAAAAATGTAACATTAGCTAATATCATTGCAACAACGAGAAGGCAAGTAATCTATTAGGACACTTAAATGCACTTCTCTTTTGTACATAATCACATGTAAAAGAGAAATTTTCGTACTAAGTTCTGTTTCACACAATTGTTCTAATAATAAACAATTTGCATGGCCCATATAATGTTTTTTGTGTCGAGTAATATATCAACGCAATAAGCTTTCAAATAATTTCTTATTTGCTGTTTTTTTAAGAAAATAAATTACCATAAATAAATTTAAAAAACACTTCCGTTTTCGATTTTAGCAAGGTCAAGGACGAACACGAGGTGGTAACACGAAACCAAGACAGTAGAAGTTCAGAAGTCTTTCCAAAAATCCTATCGACATGAATAGTATAGGCGCTGTGGTAAGCGTCAGGTGGGTGGCAGAGACGTTGAGGACGTCGCCCAAAAATTTCAAGGTCTTGGACGGAACGTGGCACCTCCCAAACCTGAACCGAAACGCGAGAGCAGATTACGCCCGCGAGCACATCCCTGGAGCGTCTTTCTTCGACATAGACATGTGTGCCGACCAGGAAGCCAAGCATCTCTCCCACATGCTGCCGAAACCGGAAGAATTCGAGTTATACGTGGGCAGCATCGGAATCAACAACGACACGCACGTTATTGTCTATGACAACCATGACAGACTGCCCATGTTTTCGGCTCAAAGGGTTTGGTGGACATTCCGGATGTTTGGCCACGAAAGTGTGTCAGTTATGGAAGGGGGGCTGCGAAAGTGGAAAGCGGAGAACAACTGGGTTACTGAAGCCACGCCAAAGCCGCCGAGGGAAACGTTCAAAGCGAAATTCAACCCGAAGCTTGTGAAAAGTTTTGAAGAGATTGAAAGAAACATCCAGGACGTGAACTTCACTCTCTTGGACGCGAGGCCATCAGAACGCTTTCTGGGAACAGGGAGAGAACCCAGACCTGGTACACAAGAGTTTACAGATCTATAGAAACCAGTTTATAGAATAGCTTGAGGTACATTCTTCTGGGTTTCATTGGGCTTGCACGTGCGCGCACACAGAGACACACACGCACACATCCATCAGACACACCAAACACACACATACATACACACACACACACACACACACACACACACACACAGGTCAGGTCAGGTAGATAAAGACGACTAGGCCTCGCGGCCTCTCAAGCGTCTTTTCTTTTTTTTTTCCTTTTCCTCTTTTTTTGGGGGGTTGGCACAGCTGTGACGGTTTTGGTAGACTATTCGTCATACTGGTACTTTAATTTACCAAGGTTTGGGTCTTTGTCCAGGAGGTTTTTGAATTTGTTAGTATCAGGTGCAAGTTTTGTCTGAGCAGGAAGTGTGTTCCAATAGTTAGTCACTCTGTTACTGAAAAAGTGTCTCCTGATGTTAGTTCTACTATACTGTGTTAGTATTTTTAATTCATGATTTCTAGTCTTGGAAAAATTTGAAATCTGAAACAAACTTTTGTTAGTATTGTCAGGACCATTAAGAATTTTATATACATTAATTAGGTCACCACGAATTCTTCTGTATTTCAAGGATGGTAGATCAAGTTTGTGTAGCCTTTCACTATAATCCGAATTCTTAAGAACTTTTATTAATTTAGTAGCTCTCCTCTGTACACGCTCAATTGAAACTGATTGTCGTTTAAGATATGGATTCCAAATTTGGTTCCCATACTCCAGATGTGGTCTAACCAAACTTTTATATAGATTAATGAACACATTATTATTTAGTCCTGTAAAAGTTCTCCTGATCAACCCTAACATTCTATTAGCTTTATTTACAGCTGTTGTAATATGTCTATCAAATTTCAATTTAGAATCAAATATAACTCCCAAGTCTTTTTCTTCTACACAAGTATGTAATACATGTTTATCTGTGCCGTGAGATATTTCATATTCTCTTAGTGGATTATTCAACCCTAAATGCATTATTTTACACTTATTTGCATTAAAATATAGTTTCCATTTTTCTGACCAGTCAATAAGTTTATTTATATCATTCTGTAACACATCTGATTTATCAGAAGAATTATAAATTTTAGTATCATCAGCGAACACTTTGCATACGCTTTGTACTTGATCTGGCAAGTCATTGATAAAAATAGTGAATAAAATTGGGCCTAAAATGCTTCCTTGTGGTATACCACTCAGTATGTCAGTATTTGATGATAATTTATTCCCAACCCGTACTTTCTGTTTTCTGCCTGTCAAAAAATTTTGTACCCATGATAAAATGTTGCCCGTTATGCCATATAATCTTAATTTCAACAAGAGTCTTTGGTGAGGGACGGAATCAAAGGCCTTTTCGAAAATCTAAGTATACTATGTCGAAGGCTTCTTTATCTTCTATGAGTTTAGTAAAATCATCCATAACCTCAACTAGTTGTGTCATACAAGAACGTCCGCTTCTAAAACCATGCTGGCAATCTGAATATAATTTAAAATCTGTCATATGTTTCACTATAGAGTCCCTGACAAATTGCTCTAACAGTTTGCACACCATGCACGTCAAGCTGACTGGTCTATAATTTCCTGGGTCAGTTTTAGTTCCCTTTTTATAGCTGTTACTTCGGCTGTCTTCCATTGTGCTGGTAATAATCCTGTTCTAAGCTTTTATTAAATAGTATTGTCAGGGGCAGTGCTAATTCGTCACTCAGTTCTTTTACAATACGTGCTGGTACCTTGTCGGGACCCTGAGCTTTGTTAACATTTATCTCTTTTAGTTTGTTTTTGACAGCTTCTTCTGTAACTACTATATCTGTACAGTAAGCAGGTGGCTCATCATTTAGTTCTGGTAGTGAGTCAGTGTCTTCTTTGGTAAATACACTTGCAAAGAAATCATTTAGAACACTTGCCTTGTCTTCGTCAGTCGTAACTAAATTACCATGTGTATCCTTAAGTGGGCTAATACCAGTATTTACATTTAGCTTTGAGTTAACATATTTCCAGAACATTTTAGGGTTTGATTTACAGTTATTTGCAATATTTTCCTCATGGTTTTTCCGTTCCTTTTTTAGTTGTTTAGAACAATTGTCTCTTTTTTCAGCATATTTTCTATAACGTTTGCTTGCCTTAGATTTACCATTCTGTAAGTATCTTCTGTAAAGCCTATTTTTTTTCCTTACACTTTTCCTCAAGTCCAGTGACATCCAGTAAGGTTTGTACTTTTTGCTAATCCTGAATCGCTTTTAGTGGGAAGACGTTAAATCGAAGAACACACACACACACACAGACACAAATGCATGCACGCTTATACTCACACTCACATACTACACACTCACACAGCTACACAGTACTAATGAGGTATACATTGTAGTTTGTTTATTGGCCACTACAAAGAACACCTTTTGCAAGAGTGAATGCCCTTGGTGGGTGGGCGAAGATGGTTGAGTACTGACCAAACAAGGGAATAACTCGCCAATAACCCTATTTGAGGCCATTGAATGGCTGCATTTTGCAAGAGTGAATGCCCTTTTGGATACTGATCAACAAGGGCTTAACTCTTACCATCAAGGGTGTTAATAATCTTAGTTGCAGTGGCCAATAAGAACGCAAAAATATTCCCCTCTTCCCTTAGACCATTGCAAGTCGCTTCCAGCTATAAAAAAAAAAGTCAAAAACACCCAAACCCACTGAAAACATAAACCCACTGGCACTGCACAAATTAGGCCTCTCACTTCAATTCAGTCTAAGGGGCTAACCTGTCTAGCTGAGTACCTTTGACCTCAATTCTGACCTTGCCAGGGCCCAATAGGCCCTTACAATTTGCATATATACTGGACATATCAATATCCTTATCTACCACTAGCACTTTGACCGTTAGAACACCCAAATGACAATTTCTGTATTAGTAATTACAGTATTGGTATTAGTATTAGTTTAAAATAGTCACAGAGACTTGTCTATGATTATGAAATTTGGGCTGCTCCATCCTGGAGAGTGCATCGCAGCTAGTGCTGCACCACCCTTTTTTGTATGTGTGTGCATTTTTTTGGTGTGACTGATGGGGGAGAGGGGAGGAGTAAATTTGGACAAATCGACAACTTTTTCGTTGCCAGTAGGTTCTTTGACGTGTGTGAAGTGCATGGGCACACGGGACCTCGTTTTTTTGTCGTCATGAATCCGAAAGACTTAACATTCAGACCATAAGGTCTAGTAGTGGAAAATGAGCGGAAAAACTGCTGCGGCCAGGAACAATCCTGGGTTGGCTGCTTATGAATACAAGGCGAACGCGTTACCACTGAGTCAATTTACCGCTATTGGCCTTACTGCACCCTTTGGGCAATGTTGCATCAGGGCTCCCAGGGACCCCCATTTGGGGGTCTATGAAGTACTAACATTCTAAAGGACCTTCTAAAAGAATATGCAGGGGGTCCCAGGGATGCACCAGAAAAAATCCTTTTTAGCATTCGCAATGCCACTGGGACCCTCTATCCCGCCTGTAGGACCCTCTGTACTGTATTGTAAGTGAAGGAGTCCCTGGGACCCCGTGTTTTGCGGGACGATTGGGAGCCCTGTGCATGATGGAACTTGGGGTTTATGATTATCACTTTATGGGCAAGGGGTTATGGAATTATAGGTGGGCATCCATGCATATTGAAAAATGAACAATGGAATTTTGGGGGCAGTGTCTATTTTTAAGTGAGAAAGGTGGCAGAGTGGTTAAGACGTTCAGCCTGCCAAATGTAATGCGTGACTGCAGCGTGAGTAACCCGGGTTCGAATCCCAGCCTCCTCGCCCTTTCTTTCTAGTTCGACAGGAAAATCGAACTGAACGTCGAGTCCTTCGGATGGGGACTTAAAGCTAGTCTGACCCGTGCGCTTTACGCATGTGAAAATCCCACGGCAGTTGAAAGTCGGCAAGAGCAGGGAGAAATCCTGCTGCCTGGTATGGCCAAATTGATAGCTAGGTTTCCCAAGTCTGCCCTCCCCCCCCCCCCCCTCCTCACCCCCCCCCCCCCCCAAAAAAAAAAAAATGTTAGAAGAAAAAATTTGGATAGGTGCTGCGCTTGCAGCGACGTGTTCTTCAGAGGAGAGAAGCCCAAATTTCACAGAGAAAAGTCTCTGTGACTTGAATATACTAAATACTAAATATCGCTGTACGCAAAACAGACGTAACTCAAAATTGGTCAACTTCGTAAATCGATGTGTTGGACTTACAGACTTACCAGTTGATCAACACAAGCTGCGTCATCTAACAGAGCTGTAAGGAAACAATTTGCAATGATGAATCACTGATGGTGATGCTAAATCAGTAAATGAACCCCAAAAATGACGTCATTTGACTTGAAATATTGAGTTTTTCATTCTTCGTGTGAAGTGACGTCTTTCGAGTTGCGTCTAAAGCTATGTTTTGTGCAACGCGATATGCGTCCAGTGATGTCCCGAGGCCCCAGTCATAGGCCATTGACCTATTAAAATTGAAAATGTCATTTTGTGTTCTTCCCTCTCAGCTGTCAGATTAAATTGTTTACACTGACATGCTTCGTCTTATGATTTCTGCACGAGCCAGGACATTGTCCTATTGATTTCTCTCGTCTCAGGACAGTTTGTCCTATCATTTTTCGATCCTCGGTACATCACTGTGTATCCATATAAAACTAAAAGGAGAGCATTTCTTAGTTAGGTGCATAACGGCAGCATGATGCATCTGCGCTCATAATTGACAGGAAACTGTCTGAGTGATTGAAGAAGAAGATGAAGAAGAATGTTCATGGGAGAAGCCTCCAAGTTCAATGAAGCTGTCTTTGTCAACATAATCTCCTGTATTGTGGATAAATGTGAAATTGTGGCTTGTTAGATGTGAATCATATCAAGAAGTGTCCAATATACAGAGGAACCTCCCTTATAAGACCTTCAAAAATCATCCAAAATGAGGTCTTATAAGGGAGGTAATTTTAATACTTACAAAGAAGGGCATTGTCTCAGCAGGGCTCCCAGGGACCCCCATTTGGAGGTCTATGAAGCATTACAGGACCCTCTAAAAGAATGTGCAAGGGGTCCCAGGGATGCACTAAAAATAATATTTTTAGCATTCGCAATGCCGCTGGGACCCTCTATCCCACCTCTAGGACCCTCTATACTGTAAGTGAAGGAGTCCCTGGGACCCCTTGTTTTGTGGGACAATTGGGAGCCCTGCTCACAGAAGTAGGTCTTATATGGGAGGGAGTGTTATAATGGGAGGTCATATAAGGGAGGTTCCACTGTAATAGATCAGATGGAAATTTCTGTGTCCACAGAAATCAAGCCAGGCAAAATCCCCGGCTCCTTGAACCTGCCTTTCGCAGAACTGATGGACGAGGAGAAGCAGAT
>CM065682.1:75756876-75831086 GCA_017654935.2 Phymorhynchus buccinoides | reverse complement strand
TGTGTGTCTTCATTTGACGTCTATCACTTCCTCGTGATATTAGACGGTGGGGAAAAAAAAGAAAAAAAAAAAGTTGAGTATGTTAAAAGTGTTGTGTGCATGGTGTGTGATATCAAAGTCTGTGCACACAGGTTGTATGCACAATCAAATATGAGGGATAGGACTGCACTATAGAAGTAATAAATAAACCACACACAAATCGGAATAAAACAATAACAGCAAAAACAAAAATCTCCACCAAAATGGAAAACAAAACCCAACATTACCCCACCCCACCCCGCTCACACACCCCACCCCACCCAGCCAACATCCATCCCCTCTCGCCATCCCAATATTTTGTATAATAGCAATAAAACGGGTATGTGCATGCGTTGTGTGTGAATGTATGTGCACGCGCGTGTATGCGTGCACGTTTGGTGTTGATGAAACTGAAAGCTATGAACAGAGTATAGATCCTATTCATGAATGGATCTTGAACAGCATTTCATTTTGTAAATATTTTACAGAACCTCTTTTCGTTATTTTGACATAAGAAGGTCCATTGCAATGTTGTTACCATAGCGATGATGTTGTACCATGGGTTATGACGTTGCTGTCAAGGTGCTGTTGTTTACCACGCGAATGATTTGTTACCACAGTGATTAACCCTTTTCACCGCCAATGTCGCATTTATGCACCACAAGGTTTAACTTCCATGTCAATTAAAGGCATCAAATCAGAGCCTGTATCAAAGACGCCTATTTTCATTTTGGGAGGTAGGATAGGCCTGATGTTATACACGTCACAGAGGAATTCACAATATGCAGATCATTTTTTTGCTCTACCAGTGAAAATTTAATGTATTTTTTGTGAAAATGGCTGGCGGCGAAAGGTTAATGTTGTTACCTGTGGGCGATGCTGTAATTAGGCACATGATGTGGTGTGTGCCATGGTTTGGCTGTTACCATGGCAGTGATGCTGTGTCACGGTAATGTGTAGAGTGGCACAGTGGAGCGTGTCGCTTCGTGTCAAGTAAACCCGAGTTCGAACCTGGGTACAGGGGATTTCCTCTAACTTTGTACTAGAGGCCTTGCGGTCTGAACGTGGAGTCTTCGGATGAGACGATTAAACAAGGTCCTGTGGCCATGCACTTAGCACACGTAACCCAGTGGCAACGAAAAAGTGTCCTTTGGTCAAAATTTGCCCCCCACCCACCCTTTCCTTCCTCATCAGTCAAACAAAAATCGCATGCACATTAAAAAAAAAATTGGGTGGGGTGCCTCTGGCTCGATGCGCCTCTCCAGGTGGAGCAACCCGAATTCACGAGAGGCCTCTGTGACTATAGCGTACCTAATGCCTAATGTGTGCAGCACCTGGCAGTTACGTTCAGCGGCTGGCCACGGGAACCGGCTGGAGCAGCAGGGTTCGGAAAGCGGCTGAACCAAGAACTCGGCGCTGCGCACCGCTCCGGGTCTGAGGGCACCACCTCAGGTTAGAACGTTTTGCTGTTATTTCATATTAGTTCTGTTCCAGTTCATACTTTTGGCAACCAATACTGTGTAGCCATTCTGTGTTGAGCGCCCTGTAAAGCTTACCCTTTCCACGCCAGCCATTTCTCAGCTAAAGCTTTCCATAAAACTTTCATAGGTAGAGAAAAGATCTGTCTTGCAATATTAGGATTCCTCGTGACGTGCATAAAAATAGGGCCTATTCCTCACCTCCACAATGAAAACATAATGTTGTCGCTGGATACCAGACCCTCATTTGGTGCCTTTCAGTGTTAAATACATTGTGGTGCCAAGAGGCGACAGTGGTGATGAAAGGGGTTAAGGTCACTGGATACAGACCCTCATTCGCTGCCTTTCAGTGACATCGGGTGTCAAATCATTGTTGGTGCCAAGAGGCGACAGTGGCGATGAAAGGTTTAAGCGGTGAATCATTTGCAGTTTTTATGTTGCTGCTGTACGAGATTTCAATAAAAATTCGATTAAACAAACCGTTTCTGATTGAGTGCTAAGACAATTCCAGGCAGCTCCTTGACATGAGGCCCCCTGTGCCAGACCAGTTGACAGAAGCCAGCACACCAAGGCTACATCAAATGTTACGCTCTGATGGTTGTGCTGGGATTGTCTTTCACATGAGAAGCTTCTAGCTATAACATCATCAGTCTCCAAAATCCCGAAGTCGGAGGGTGGCTGCCCGCCTGGTAGGGTAATCAAAAACAGTCAAACACACACGTAATGTATCATCCTAGCTGGTGCTTGTACATAGTGTTCAAGGGCTTCCGGCTGTTGGGATGTGATGATCCCGGAGTCTTGAAAGCCAGGTCAGACAGCATAACTATTCCAGGCAAAAGCCTGCACTTAGGTACCCCCCCTCTGTTTACCACCCTCAATATCAAAGCCGCTTCAGTTTTTATGGAAAATAATCCTAGGCTGATCCTAACTTACCCTTTCCCTTCTGACCGAGAATAGCAGAATGTTGCTTCTTGAGAGAAGATGTTTGGTGAGGAGTCGTGTGTGAACAATTGAAACGTTTCATTTCAGGATTGAGAGAATGTTTTTGAGGGCCAGCCACCGTCCACTAAAATCGCACGATGTACAATATGATTTGATTCACATGATCTTAAAGAACAATGTGATTCGTGCATCGAGATCACGTAATCGAATGTTTCGTACAGTCGTGACGGAATGTAGGTGGACGTTGTGGCGACCCTTTGCTTTTCACCCATTCAGCCTTATGCTTTCACAGAGACCTGGGTACTACCAGACAGCTCAGCGATTCGATGAAGAATTGTTTTCCCTTTCTTCTTCATCAACACCTCAGGACAGTTTCCGTCATATGAGCGCAGATGCATCATCTGTCGTTATGCGGCCTAACTAAGAAATTGTTAGGGCCCGCGTGTCCGTATTCGGCTGGAGAAAATCTCTGTACAGAGTTTTTAGAAGAAAAAAAGGCAGGAGAATGGACGGTAAGGGCAGAAAGATAGTGATGACGGTAAAGCAAAGGAAAAGCCGAGTCAAAGAGAGTGACAGATTAGAGGAAGTTACAAGAGCGAACTTCCAGGAAGGTGGGTGGAACTATTGTATGAAAGAACCCCACACACAAGGGATGTGGGTTTCCTTTAGTCTATTATCTCCACCGTGGTGATTCAAGGTTTTCTTTGTACAAATACTTCCCCCACCTCAGAGATGGTGGTTAGAAATTTCACTTTAGGCCTTTGGCCTAAACAGACACAAAACCTTCTAGGCCAATATCAACAATTTAGGCCCTCTCACTCGGTCAACATAACTCAATGACAATGAATTTGATTTGTTTTAAACTGGCAGATCTCTTCATTTTTTTTCCTCAGATTCTCTCGGGTCATCTGGCTCTGTCAAGATCTGTCAAACACTGACAGCTAGACTTTGCGTTTTTTGTTCGCCCCATCCCAAGCACGAAAAGCCCTTGCTTGCAATCAATGTGAAACACGATGCTAATGGACGACAAGATCACACAGACTACACTACGGCGACAGGACGGTGACTTTTAGGAATTTTTTATAAATTTGCGGCGATCGCTGAAGGCGGACGGCAAAACAACAAAACCCCTTTTTGGGGCCCCAAACCTTTGGAAGTTCTATCCTTGTTGCTTCGTTTTATATGTCACTCTCTTTGATTCTGCCTATTCCCTTGCTTACTGTCACATATTATCTTTTCTGCCTACCAGGTATATTCTCCTGCCTTTTTTCCAAGAAAAGAAACGCTTTCAAAGAGATTCCTCCGGCCATGCTGGTGGGCCTAATTGCTCAACCTCACACTTTGACCCCCAATCCCTGATCATACCTGTCCCCTCCAACCATCCCCCCCCCCCCACCCCACCCCACTCTCCATCCAACACAGCATTTCTTACTTAGGACGCATGACTGGCAGCATGACGCATATGCGCTCATAACTGACAGAAAACTCTGAGTCAATTGAAGAAAACGAAGAAGTCCAGGCACGGTTGCTGACCTCTTTCATTTTTACACTTATTTCAGTATTTTAATTTTACTAGAAACTGAACTTCAGGTTTTTTTTAATTCATCCACACAAAATAAATTTTGACCTCAAGTGATTTGGGGAGTTTTTTTGAGAACTTGAGTCTGGTTGTTTCTCTTTATCCTTGTAAGTTTAAAAAGAGTAACAGCACAGACGATAGAAAAAGGTGCGTATGAATGTTGATGCGAAGGCGGTATCGGTGTGCAGTGGAGCTGTCATGCTTGGTTGGAGGAGGGTGATCATGTCGGGGCGTTGTCTGTTCTTTGTCATAGGTTTGAACTGTGTTCCTCTGTGCTCGGGGTGTATGTAGTCTGTGCTCTTCGGTGGGGTAGTAAGTTGGTTCGCGGGGCCCCGGCTGAAAAGTCGTCCGATCGAGGTGTTGTCTTCTACCGCCGCTGATACCCTTGCCAGTGTCCCATGAGGTCCCTGTGAGCCCCGTGCCTTTCAGGAGTGGTTTTTAGTTTGGGAGGTGGCACCCATGCGTTAAGAGGTGTATTATGCTCCCCTGCCCAAGTGCTGTGGCCGCCCTATGGGCTGGGTTCCAGACGCAGGATGAGTGTCCGCTGGGCGGGCCCGACCGTCGGTGCGCCCCCCTCTCAGCGCGATTTAGCGCGTCCTCGCCCCTGGACGATGAAAGATTGGTGCGCAGTTTCCACCAGTGAGCTAGATTGTAGACCACCGCCATCGACTCCTTCTCAACCGCTACAAGCCTCGACTCTTGACACATGCCCAACACGCTCAAGAAGGGTCAGCTACTAGAAGGGTTAAAGGTTAGCCACTAAAGGGTTAATTTGTGTAGCTACGCCTTTCAACGTTGCACTCTGAAAAGTTCAGCCACTAAAGGACTAGGGTTGGGCCACTAAAGGGTTAAAGTTTATCCACTAAAGGGTTAAATTGTCTAGCTACGCCTTTCAACATTACACTCTGAAAAGTTCAGCCACTGAAGGGTTAAAGGTAAGCCACTAATGGATTAATTTGTGCAGTACGCCTTTTCAAAACAGTTCACTCTGAAAGTTCAGCCATGAAGGGTAAAAGGTCAGACACTAAAGGGTTAAATGACCCACCATGTTATGTGTCAAAATCACTGTTTTAAGTATTTTCCATGTATAGCTGGTAAAGAAGTCTTAAAAATCTTCTCCCCCCCCCATAGCATAATTAAGAGGGAATGTGATGCGTGATGTGGGGGGTCTTTAAAGGTTAGCTACTAAAGGATTCAATTTGTCTATCTACGCCTTTCAACGTTGCACTCTGAAAGTTCAGATACTGAAGGGTTTTAAAGGTCAGCCCCACTAAAAGGGTTAAAGGTTAGGGCACTTAAGGTTCAAGGTTAGCCACTAAAGGTTAACGGTTAAGCCACTAAAGGGTTAAACTTTATGTAGCTACGCGTCAAGTTTACACTCTGCGAAAATTACAGCCACGAAGGGGTTAAAGGTCAGCCAATTAGAGTTAGGAGGTGAGCACTAAAGGGTTTACAAGGTCAGCCCACTAGAGGTTAAAGGGTTAACATTAGAGGGTAAAGGTCAGCCACTAAGGGTTAAAGGTTTAGCCACTAAAGGGTTAAAGGTAGCCACTAAAGGTAAAGGTAGCAATGAAGCGGTTTAAAGGTGTCAATACAAAGGTTAAAGGTCAGTCCCTAAGGGTATAGGTCAGCACTGAGGGTTATAGGTCAGCCACTAAAGGGTTTAAGGTTCAGCCACTAGGATTCAGATCGGCAACTTAAAGAGTTAAAAGGTCAGCTACTAAAGGGGTGAAAGGTTAGCCACTAAATGGTATTTGTTGTAGCTATGCCTTTCAACATAACACGCGAAAAGGTCAGCTAGTTTAGAGTTATTTACGTATATCCTATCTTTCACTGCATTGTTTTAGTAATATCTTTCTTACGCCATGCGTTTTATTTGTGCGTTTATTTCTTTTTTCCCTTGCGAATGATTTTGTTTTAATTGACTAAAGATCCACATTTGACACGATAGAAAGATGTGGGATGAGTGGACAATTCTTTGAGTACAATTATTGTAAAGATAAGATCCACATTTGGACACTGATAGAAAGAAGTGGGACGAGTGACAATGATTGAGTACAATAGTTGTAAAGATAAAGATCCACATTGACACTGATAGAAGAAGTGGACGAGTGACAATTCTTTGAGTACAAGTATTGTAAAGATAAAGATCCACATTTGACACGATAGAAAGAAGGGTGACGAGCTGACCATTTCTTGAGTACAATTATTGTAAAGATAAAGACCACATTTGGACACTGATAGAAAGAAGTGGGACGAGTGACAATTCTTTGAGTACATATTGTAAGATAAGATCCACCATTCTGACAATGATAGAAAGAAGTGGGCGAGTCGACGATCTTTGAGTACAAATAGTAAGATAAAGATCCACCTTTGACACTGATAGAATGGGACGATGCTGACAATCTTGAGTACAACAGTAAAGATAAAGATCCACATTTGACCACTGCATAGAAAGAAAGGAGGACGAGTGACAATTCTGAGTACAAATAGTTAAGATAAAGATCCACATTTGAAATGATAGAAAGCAGTGGGACGCAAGTGACAATTCTTGAGTACAATTATAGTAAGATAAAGATCCAAATTTGAACACTGATAGAAAGAAGGGGGACGGAGTGGACAATTCTTTGAGTACAATTAGTAAAGATAAGATACACATTTGGACACTGATAGAAAGAAGGTGGGACGAGTGACATTCTTTGAGTACAATATGTAAAGATAAAGATCCACATTTGACACTGATAGAAGAAGTGGGACGAGTGACAAATTCTCCTTGGGTACACATTATTGTAAAGATAAGATCCACATTTGACACGATAGAAAGAAGTGGACGAGTGACAATTCTTTGAGTACATATTTATTGTAAAGATAAAGATCCACATTTCGACACTGATAGAAAGAAGTGGGTACGAGGACAATTCTTTGAGTACAATTATTGTAAAGATAAGATCCCACATTTGACAATGATAGCGAAAGAATTGGACGAGTGACAATTCTTTGAGTACCAATAGTAAAGATAAAGATCACATTTGGACATGATTAGAAGAAGTGGGGACGATTGACAATTCTTTGAGTACAATTATGTAAAGATAAATGATCACACAGTGCATGATAGAAAGAAGTGGGGACGAAGTGACAAGTCTTTTGAGTACAATTATTGTAAAGATAAGCCATCCCATTTGGGACACACTGATAGAAAGAAGGCGGACGAGCGTGACATTCTTTGAGTACAATATTGTAAAGATTAAAAGATCAAATTGACAATCGATAGAAAGAGTGGGACGGTGACAATCTTGAGTAAAACTCACTGTAAAGTTAAAGATCCACATTTGACACTGATAGAAAGAAGTGGTTACGAGTGGAACCAATTCTTCTGAGTACAATAGTAAAGATAAGATCCACATTGACACGATAGAAAGAAGTGGGTACGAGTGGCACAATCTTTGAGTACAATAGTAAGATAATGCATAGACATCTAGTGAAAAAGTTTGCAACAAAATTCCTAAATGGATTTCTTTAGCATGAAAATGCTAGTGCCTAAAGTTCAAAAGGTCTACGTGACCATTCAAGAAGAGCAACGGTAATAATGTTTGAAACCACCTATTTACAGACCTTAGCTTAGCTCCACAGAATTTCATTCTTTTATCTTTTTGATTGTTGGCTGGACGACAATGTTCTGGACCTAGGTCCCCGCGAAAAGACTCAAAATGACCAGCTCCGACCCTGCCTCAGAAGCTACCACAAAAATGACTTGAACTCTCTCCAGCAATACTCTGATTCCTTACCTGTCCTGTTCCTGCCTTAAAACTCTATTCCCCTCATGTGTGTGTGAGGGTATGCGTGCACATGTTCGTGGCTTTAGCATGTTGTGATATCAATATTTTAGTAGTTTATTTATATCCTATGATCTATCTCTATTTATTTATTAATAAATTGTGAAACGCCTGAGCTCAAAGGATAAAAGGGCGCTCTATAAATAGTAGTTATGATTATTAGAGAGATGGAAACTCGATACAAAATATGAATAGATGTTACTTTCTATAGTGAAGCAACATTGAAGTCCGTGAACTCTTTGGTTTCCTGTTTGATGGACCTGTTGCCAAACATTTAATGAGAGACACCCACTTATTCTGGTGCGGCGCTCCTCCCAGGACCCCAATGGGAGACTTCCCTTGCTGATGAACGGGACATTGAGCGAAACTGGTTGCTGGGCAACAAGCTGCATCACCGTTGACAACAGCGGTTGTCTGGAACCAAGGAGACGGGTTCCAGGTTCTGCAGCAAGTGTTGCAAGAGCCTTCAGGCCACCAGCAAGGTGAGATGATGATGATGTTTGTTGTTGAGCATATCCTGGCTAAGTCCCCCCCAAAAAATTTGATCTCGGTTACAGTATACCCGACCCTACCTATTTTTTTCGGCCGACCCTCTGATTTTTTTTGGGCCTCGCTCACCCCCACAAAAAAAATGAGCAGAGAGAACTCGGTACTCGGAACTCGGAACTTTTTAATGTGAGGCCAACGACCGTGCACAAAGGAGTGCCCAACATAATGCAAACAATAGGAATTGAAAAACAACAACGAACTAACAAGAAACTAAAGTGTGAATGTATCACTGAGTAGCTAATTGCTCACGTAATTTAAAGCATAGAAAATAAAATTTTGACGTCTCTCAAAGAGTTAGTATCTTCAAGCTGAACCCCCCCCACAACAGGAGGAGAGAGACAGGAGAGAGACTGAGAGCAGAGAGAGAGAGAGAAGATATGCAAGTCAATCGGGGGAATGTCCATCAGGAGACAGACCTCTAACGCGCCCTGAACGGCACGTGTTGTTGCAACAAATGGCTCATTTGCCATGTCAACCTGCGAGCTATGCGCTCATATTTATGGAAAAATACGAGGGTGATCAGCCCTTTCAAAAGCATCTGACAGCTCGGGATGTTTTCCGGATATTCATCCGGATGTAGGAAAGGAAAACACTATCACCTTGCCGAGGTGGTTTAGCTGAACCTTTCAAACTAGACTTTTCAACACACTCGGCGAATCTCAAAAAAAAAGAAAAAAGTTGGGGCCGCTATCTACCTATTTTGGCGGGCGGCCCATGTACCTAACTCACACATTTTTTTTTTTTGGCCTTAAGAGACTACAGGGATCATCCCAAGCACTTGAACACTATGTACAAGAGCATCAGCGACGGATGAGAACCTTACTACAGTGAAACCCGTTAGTACGAATTCCAAGGATGAGGGCCAATTTAATCGTTGTAAGCATTGCTGTCGTCAAGACATTTTATCGATTGCAACCCTGACTGAACTATCAATTCGGTCCTCGCATCTTACTGTGATGTGCGTGCTGGGTAAAAGTGTGACAAAAGACACTAGAAAAACGGAAACAACACACTTATCCCGAACAAAGGCCATGGTTGTAAGCCCTGTATCCATAGGGTTTTTTTAATGCCTGATTACATTACCTTTAAAACAGTTTTATTAACACACGATAAACATCAAAAACATCAAATCCCACACACGCGCTTTAGAGAGTTAAAATTTCCGGAAGTCACAATGATCAGTGCGCAAGAGTGAGTCCAGTGTCGCGCTGCTTGCGTGCTGCAGACACCAAGTTGTCTATATCGGCCAATCAGAATGCCGCTTACATATCGAGGGGTCAGTCAAGATGGCGATGTGTTCGCAGTGTGTTCTCGTTCTAGCCAGGTAGTTGTGCAAGAAAAGCTTGACTTGGGGATGGCGGCGTGGTTGTAAGTGCGTTCTCGTTCTAACCGCGTCGTTTTGCATAAAAGCTGACTTTGGGACTCAATAAATTGTACGTTATATGCAAGTTGATCGTTGTAACGAGCTCGTTGTATGCAGAAGTATTTAACAAGGGAAAAAAGAAGCTTGTGGTCGGGAATTTTGAAACCACTCGTTAAAACACGGGCTCTCGTTTAAACCGTACTCGTACATAAATGGGTTCATGTACGTGTGTGACCCGTTTCTTGGTACCCCGCCACCATGGGCGGCCCACACTCCGGTTTCGGGGATTTGGGAGACGATGATGTTATGTAGGAGCTGTTCATGCTTCCTAAGACAAACCCCCATAACTATGCATAGCGTAACATCGTTTTAATGTAGTCCTTGGTGTTCTAGACTATGTCAACTGTCTGACACAGCCTTAAGCAAGACGACCTCTAAGTGACGATTGCCATCGATAATTTCTTCGTCGTCTTCGATCGCTCAGAACAGTCTCTCCTTTCATATGAGCGCAGCATGCGTCATGCTGCCTACGGAGCCCGTAAGAAACATTAGAGCCCCAATGTGTCCGTATTCAGCTGGAGAAAATCATCTGAAGGATTTTTTGGGTCAAAAACGCAGGCGAATTGACGCGTTAGGCGGAAAGATAGCAGATGACAGTAAGCACAAGCGGAACAAGCAGAGTCAAAAGAAGCGTGACGGTTTTACCTGAAATGGAGTACAAGCCAACAGAACTTGCAGAAGGTGGGCGGCAACTATTTATGAAAAACGCCCCGCGTGTCCCACAGGGTGAAGCCATCTTGAACGTTCCGTGTATGGTAGTTATGGCAACAATAAAGGATGGATTGGATGATGGATTCTCGATTTCAAGACATGTGAGTTCTGAAGAATTTCTCAGATTTTTTAGCATTTCTCTTTTCTTTACTGTTTGCTTTTCTCTTTCTCTTTCTCTTTCCTTTTCTTCTTATTTCCTATTCTTTTTTTAATGTTTTTTTGTTTGTGTGGCCCTTTCTTTTGTACATTTTTTTGTTGTTTGGCCTAACTCTTTTTTTTCCGTTCATCGTACTTTTTCTCTTCATACCTCCACTCTTTCTTTGTACTAAAAAAAAAAAAAAATCCTTATTCTTGTTCTTTTTTCCTCCTTGGGCTCTTTCGTTCTTTTTACTTCTTTTTTATTTACCTCTCCTAACGGCTGCATGTATATATACTCGCAAGTTCTGCGCCGAAACCCATGCGTAATACACACACACACACAACAAATTGAAGTAAGAAATATGAAAGAGTTTGTGCACATGCACGTCTCACCAAACCCCTCTCATTCTAAGCCTATGCATCCCTCACCAGCCACACCAAGTGGTTAGAACGGCTTGGGGCGTGCTCTGTGTCGGGGTTTGTCCCGGCGGGCGCTCAACGGTAGCCGGAGTGGCATGACTGAGCATTGAAAACGCTGGGGGAACGATCTCTATATTTTAGTCATTTCTTTCAGTTGCTTCTTCATTTTGTTTACTTTTTTTCCTGATGCTCCACAACCAACGCTGCATAATATCAGCTTGGATAGCATCAGCGTTAAGGAAGTCAGAAACCAATCCGTAATAACATCCCGATTATTTCTTTTTGATATAAGTGTATGGGTTCCGTAAGGAATTTGCAAAATAAGAATCTAATTAGCACAAGGCCTTACTCTTTTTCTTTTAACTGTTCTTCTTTCCTCCATCTATTCTATTTCATTTTTCTTCTTCCTTGCTACAGTTATTTCGCAAGAGAAGCGACAGAAGAACAAGTCGGCCATCCTTTACGCCGCAGGCATCAGCGACCCCCGGTAGCGGCGGAGTGTTGGAGGGGGGGTCGGCGGCAGTTGGTGGGGGCCGTGGTGCACCCTCTCGCGCACGACGGCTTCTCTCCGTCCCCGCGGTCGTCCACTACGCGCGACGACATGAGTCTGCGGTCGACGGGGTCGCCGAGGCGACGAGTGTGGCCGTGACAGAATGGCATGTCTCCTGTCCATCGGGGTTTGACTTTGAAACCTGGCGCTCCATGTTCAAGAGGAGTCTCTGTGTGTGTGTGTGTGTGTGTGTGTGTGTGTGTGTCCACCCCTGGGTTGTGGAGGTGTGTGTGTGGCCGTGTGGAGGTTTGTTTGACGTTGAGACCCTGGGCTCATGTTCAAGAGGAGTCGTAGGTGGTGTGTGGTGTGTGTGAGGTCGTGTGCTGCGGGGGTTTGACTTGAGACCCTGGGCTCTATGTTCACAGGAGGGAGTACATGTGTGTGTGTAGTGTTTGTTTTGACTTTGAAACCCCTGGGTATATGTTAACAAGATCGTGAGTCGGTGTGTGTGTGTCTCTCTGTATGTAGTGTGTGTCCTTCACAGGCACCATTTCCTCGTGCATCGCATGTTTGTAGCCCGTGTCTTTTGTAGACATGGCAAATTAACTCCAACCGACCTCCTGAACTTTTACAGCCACTCTTACTGAAAATACACTGTCATGACAGTTCCTAAAACGATTGACGTCACAGGGCTCCAGGCCCCCATTGGGGGTCTATGAAGCATACAAATTCTCAAGGTCCCCCCTTCTTTTCCCCAACCTCGTAAAAGCAATGTGCAGGTGTACCATGGATGCACTAGAAACAAATTCTTTTAGCATTCGCTATGCAACTATATTCTGTAAGGGAGTTCCATTGGGACCTTTGTTTTGAGGGGGACGATTGGGAGCCCCTGCATCATAGTAAAAATGGATTTGACGTTCTCAGTGTGTGGGTTTTTTCGTGTATGCCGCCACAACGGGCTCTAAACTGTTTGTTAAGAATCGCATCAGTAGCGGCCATTATATAACGACCATGTTCAGAATGGTCCGCTCTCTAGTTATTTTTCTTCTTCGCGAATGCTCAGACAGTCTCCTGTCATATGTGCCTGAGTGCAAGATGGTCATGCTGGCATTATGTGACTTTACTTACAAGAATATAGTTAGGCCCAGCATGTGTCCGTCTTGGCGCAGACAATCGTGTAAGAATATCTGGACGAAAATACAGGCAGGAGAAATGACCGGTAAGCGGCAGAATAGATGTAGATAACAGTAAGCCAATACAGGGGCCGTCTTTCGTAAAAGAGTTTCTCCACCTTCTGGAAGGTCTGGGCTTGGTGATTCCTTATAGTCTGCCACTCTCTTTGAACTCTTCCATTTTCCCGTGCTTTACTGTCATCTACTATCTTTGAATTATGACCATTTCTCCTCCCGCACCCTTTTTTACAAAGAAAACGATAATTTTTCTCCTTCCGAGCTTTTTTCCTCCGAAATAGAAAGGTGGCAGCACTGTACGCTATGCTGGGGGAGACAGGGAAAACTGAAAATGGACATTACGTACCTTTACCAATTATGGCTTTTGGCCTGGAAGCAGAAGAAGGAGAGAGCACTACCTGGTAGCTAGACTGCTAACCTTGTCCTGCTTGCTCTTCGCTCTCTCCATGGCTTTGGCGCTCCAGCAGAAGGACAAAAAGCATGATGCCATCAAGCCCTGCCCTGCTGGTGCTTGGCTGTGCGAGGTTCATACGCGTTGCGCTTACCAGCTGGAAACGCAGCATGGATCATGGCACGGATTATCCAGGGACAGGAGGGTGCTACGGAGACCCGTCCCCCGGGCGGACATCACGTTTCGTTCAGCCTGTGGGGGCTGGGGTGGGGGCTGGGGCGGGGACGCCGGTACTGATGAGTGCGAGAAGCTGGACAGCGAGTATGAAGGAGGAGGGACTATGATTACGGTGCATGCGATACTCTTCGGATGGGACTCAGAAGGTGAGTGTGTTGCGGGGAAGAGAGTAGAGAGATGGATGTCTGGGAGTCTGAAGGAGGAGTGTATTATGGATACGCGTATCCGTATCTCGGATGGGATCAGAAGTGAGTGTGTGTGTGTGAGAAGAGAGGAGAGGGAAGAGAGAGGGCGACAACAGAGAGGTCAGAGAGAGAGCTGGATGGTGGCGTCTGAAGGATGATGATTATGATCGGTGACATGCGATATCTTGGACTGGATCCAGAAGTGAGTGTTGTAGTGGGGGAGAGAGAGAGAGAGAGGGAAGAGAGAGAGAGGCAAGAGAGACACAGAGAGAGATGGTACTGGTGGAGTCTGAAGGAGGAGGCTCATGGATACTGTGCATGCCCGATATCGTCGATGCGGACCGATGTGTGTGGGTAGGGGTGGGGGTGGGGGGGGCGGGGGGGGAGAGAGGCGAGAGGGACAGACGAGGGAGAGAGAGACGAGAAGAGAGACGAGGATGATGGGAGTAGCGAAAGAGGAGGACTTATGATACTGTGCATTGCGACGTCTTTGGTGGGACCAGATGGTGAGTGTGTGTTTTTTTTTTGGGGGGGGAAGAGAGAGCGAGGGACCAGAGAGAGAGAGAGAGGCCAAAGAGAGAGAGAGAGAGGAGAGAGGCAAAGAGAGACAGAGAGAGATGGATGGTGGGAGTCAAAGAGGAGAGGACTATGATATGCGTGCATGCTGATATCTTTGGATGGGACTCCAGAGTGAGTGTGTGGGGGGGAGAGAGAGAGGGACAGAGAGAGAGAGAGGGACAGAAGAGAGAGAGCAAAGAGAGATGATGGTGGAGTCTGAAGGAGGAGAATTATGATATGGTGCATGCCGACCATCTTCGGGATTTTGGGGGCGGGGGGGGACCCAGAAGTGAGTGTGCTGAAGTGTGTGCGTGTGTCAGGGGGGGGAGGGGGAGTGGACTAGAGAGAGAGAGAGGCATAAGAGAAGACACAGAGACAGAGGAGATGGATGGTGGGAGTGTGAAGGAGGAGGGACTAGATACGGTGCATGCGATAACAACAAGCAACAATCAGGCAACGGAAAATAATGCGGCTTTTATTGGCTGTACAGTCTATACTTTCGATTTTGATGTGCTTTTGAATGGTTATGATTAGGAAAGGAGTAGGTGGTGGGGTGTGGGGGGTATATTACATGAAACAGGCTTTCAAATGCCTAGACAGTTAGAGGAGTCTTCTTGTGTGCTAGCAACGTCTTATGTTATATTTCCTGTGGTCCAATGATGTTTGTAACCCCATGGCCATACCACATTTTGTTTTTGCAGGTCAGCTGAGTCCTTAGGAAGGGGATCAAGAAAAAGGAGTAACCAATTTAGAGTAGTCCTAGTTGTACAGCATTGAACAGTCGTGTGCTGTATGCTTACTAAGGCAAATTCCACTCGAAACCCATACGCAATACCCCCCCAAAAAAAAAAAAAGAAGAAAAATCTGGAAGCAAGAAATATGAAAGAGTGCCCATTACAGCATTTGCAAAAGACAGTTTGCAGATAAAAATCACACGGCTTAAAAAAATAATCTGCAGGAATCTGAATGCAAATGAAATAGCAGAGAAAGAGGGATGCTATGCCTATAGACTCGGGCTATGATGTCAAATGTATCTCTGGCTCTGTCTGTCTGTCTGGTTGTCTCTCTCTGTGTCTCATCACTCTATCTGTATATATGCTAAACATCATCGCTCGCTTTCTCTCTCCTCTATCTCATAGCTCCTCTTCTTCTCCCTCTTCTTCCCCCCCCTTCCCCTCCCCCCCCCCTATCTCTCGTCTCTCTCTCTCTTCCCTCTCTCCCTTTGCTTGTGCCCTACACCCCACCCCCCTACTGGTTAGTTATGTGTTATATTTATTCTCTTAATTTGTTTACTTTGGATGTTTCTGTATCATCATGCATGTTGCAATATTATGTATTATCTGTCTTGGATATCGTTTGTATTAGTCTTGTTTCTGTCTCAAGCGACCAGAGATTCGTAAGAAGAGCTGGCCTAAAATCTCAATCTTGCAATAATAAGTTTTCAAGTGTCAAGTGTCCGTCTCTCTCCTCTATGCTGTCTCAGCACTGGCCTAAAATCTCAATCATTGTAATAAAGTTTTGAAGTGTCAAGTGTCTCTGTGCATGTGTGTAAGATTGTGTATGTTTCAAAAGTTTTATTATTCCATTGTTGAGGTCTGTTATTGATGGGTTTATTCTTGTGTTTTCTTTTGTATGTGCCTCAATAATGTGTAGTCATGTTTTGTTCACCCCCTCAAAAACTGTGTGATGTCATTATTCTTCGGCTTAGTTGGTGGCGACCAGGCTTCTATTTATGGAAGTATATGTAGCAATTTGTGGTTGGACCAAGAAAAAGGAAAAGAAGCGGATTAAGACAAGAAAGGAAAGCGACAACAAAAAAAAACACCCAGAAAAAAACAACAGGAAAGCCTTTGCGAGATAAAGATATTTGCTGCAATGTATTGTCGTCCTAAAACACCATTTTTGAGGTGTACTGTGTGGGTGAAAGGGTCATAAAGACGAACTTGAGCTCATTCTTTTTTGAGAATGATGCTGTGTTTGCTTCCTTTGGCCTCTGATCCACGCATAGCTGTACAACCAAGCGTTCCCTGACATCCTGATACGTATTCAATAGCAATGGGCCTCCAGTATACAACACAAAGTAACGATTCCAACAGTCTACAACTGCACGCTTTAACGCTAAGATACGTTAGCGACCACAGGAAACGAGCAGAGATCCACTCTTTCCTTACGGACATATGACTGTGATGTTTTGTAATAACAGAAATCCTGGCTTAAAAAACAAGACGATGATGAAGCCCAAAGTGTGCTGACTGACACCATTGGCTACACACTATCTTACTTCCCCCGCCCTTCACGCGGTGTGGGGTATTTGCGCTCAGCTCTAAGAACTCTCTGGCAAGAATCCTTTCTACCTCCACTGCTTGTCCCTTTCCAACAGCCTCAGATTTGAAGCAGTTCGCGTTACCCTGCAACGTCGTCTTCTCCTGTCCACTCATCTGCGTGTACCGACCTCCCCAAGCGCAAAAATAAACTGAAGACGCTATGTTTCTCAAGTCGAAGTTCACTGACTCTATTTATGAGTATGTAATAACCTTCGGGAGAAAGTGATTATAATTAGAGCATTACTGTTCATTTTGATACTCAGCATACCCTGTAACTACTAAGACCGATTAATGCTGGATATGTTTCACTTTTGTCAATCTGTACCGAGCCAACTCGATGAACGTCGGCCACATTTGGACGGGTAATTTAAGGACCAGAGATGATTGCTAAGCTCTACTCATGTCACTCAATCTCGTGCTCTGACCATTTCGTATGTTGGTGATACTATGTTTGCTCTGTCCCGTTCCTGCACACCCAATCGTACAGCACAGTCTCGTTAATTGTACGCCCCGGCTATGGATTCAGATCAGCATTTCAAGCCAAAGTTGTGCGCGGGACCTTATCTGCCCTGAATCATGCTCCACGGTCAAAAGCCTTAACAGCGCTCTCACTCGCCGTTCATAGACCACACACGCGCCGTATGTACGCCAAGAGCGTGCCGATAGACCTGCGCAGTGGTACCCTTTAGTTAGCACTGAACGAAACTCGGCGAGTCAGAAAAGCGGTAGATGAAAAGAGCATGGCTTAAGACACCATTACCGTTAAAACCAAAATCCTTCTACGCTGCGAAACGATCAAATAGCGAACAATAGTGTGCACAGCAAGATCCTCTTTTACACTGACAATATAAACAATGCAGTGACCTCTAGCTGGCTGTTTCATATCCTGCATGCAAACTACTGGGCGTGGAAAAAAGCACCCATTCCCTACCACCCACCCTGTCAGGTGACTTACTGATGTCTTTAAACGACTTACTTTGTTCAGAAAATCCAGCTGAGAAGAACCGACTTGATCAGGCCTCTTCCACACATAGGCCACCCACCCGTGTTCAGACCAAAATATGACAACATCCACGTTCTTGGAATTCAGCCGGTACTGCCTTTGGAATTGAAGAAGACAAATTCTAAAAGCGAAACCACTTCCTGTCATCTTGACCCTATTACGACGCCCACTTTTCATATAGAGTATCTTTGAGAAACTACTACTACTCCCAACCATAGTGGCACAAATTACTCTCGACATCGGCTCCTTCCATCTGTGTTCAAAATGCATTGTCAAACCACTTCTAAAGAAATCATCTCTGAATCCAAACACTCTCAAGAACTATAGCCTATATCCAACCCTCTTTCATATCAAAAATCATTCGATGAAATTAGTTTCATTCATCAATCTCTAGGCTATCCAATGACATCAACTCCACTCAGTGTTCACACACCACAGCGCTCACAGGCATTTCACAGCACTGAAACGGCACTGTGAACAGTAACCTAATGGAACATTATTTAGACTCTTGACTCTGGTGTACGCATCTATTTTAACTTCTTTGGATTCTCTTCCATCGGCTTTTGATACTATTGACCACCAATATAATCTCCTTAAGAGGCTTCAAAACACCTCTGGAATACAAGCACTGCTCTGGTCATGTTCTCGTCTACCCTTTCTGTTCGAAACTCAGTCTGTCTCCATTCAAGATCATCTTCTGACATGGTGGCCTCACATGTGGGGTCCTCAAGGCCTCAGTACTGGAGACACACCTCTTCCCATCATGTACACTAAAAACCCCTGTCCGAGTTGATCATCTCATTCAGTGATTTCAGTCTTTGCGATTGAACACAACTCCACAAGCCTGTATCCCATCTACCATTCTTCCTTCCTATATATTCCCTTGAATTATGCATTCGCAAACATCAACATGGATGTACAAAACAAAATGAAGCTGAATGACTACAAAACGGAAGGCCTGTTCCATCCACTCTCACATCTAGAAAATTCCTCAACCAAAGGAATTGATCATCATCTGTCGGAAAATCAAATACCTTTTTATCCTTCTGCTAGAAATGTTGGCTCCACATCTCTCAGATATGAGTCGTTGACTAACAAGTAAACTATCTGTTCGGTCAGCATCACTCCGTGAGGTTTTTCTTTTGGAAGCTGCGTATCGCATTGGCTACGATTCGCCACCTCCCTTTTGTATATAGATACTACTAAAATATCTAGTCTGAGCTTTTGTTCTCTCTAAATAGATTATGTAATATCAACTCTCGTATGCTGCCCCCAACAATCACATTGACAAGCTTCAAAACGTCCAGAACTCTGCGCCAGACTTGTCCCTCAATTTGGTCTCTAAGCATCATCTGTTCAACACACTCCTGATGATCCCCTCCATTGGCTTGTCCATCAAAGACGTAGGACTAAAAATTTCCACTCTTAGTCATTATTATTCTCGGCGAAACAGCCCTAGCTACATTCTCTGACATGCTTTCTGTCTATACATCCATCAAGGACAATTGCGGGCATCTTCAGATTCCAAAATTCTCTGGTTCCTAGTACACGAACAAAAATGTCTTGTGAGCGTCCTTTCGTTTCGGTTTTTCTTTTTTAGGCCCCATCAGTTTGGAATTTCCTTACCACGCGAAATCCCGCCATAGACAGTCCGTTGCAAGGTTCAAATCAGCTCCTCAAGACCCACTGGTCAAGTACATCACAACCTTAGGCACATTACTTCTGGACTCTTTCTCACACCACACTACCCTACCCACCATACTAGTTCCCTCGAGTTCCGTGTTGACTGCATTGTGTACGTCAGGCTTTGGTGCGAGAGAGAGACGAGAGAGAGAGAGATCAAGAGATGCAGAGACCGAGAGAGAGAGAGTGTGTGTGTATGTGTGGTGTGTTGATGCTTTGTTCAAGCTGATTGTATTTTGGATGCCGTGTTTTTTCGGGTGGGTTTGTGAGTGGTTCGCGTGAGGTACCGGTGTGTCGTGTGTGTGTGAGGTGTGGTGTGCTCTGTGTGTCGGGGAGTGCCGGTACCGTGCGTGTATGTGTGGCGTGGGTGTGTGTAGGTGTATGCCTATTTGCATGTGTGGAGCGATTATTCGTGTTTCGGTTGATTTGTTGCTTCTTAATTTGTTGTGTTAGTTAAAGCGCCATAGAGACTCCACATTGGTGGAGGAATATGCCTAGATAAATGCTTCAACTATTATTATAGAATTTATTATTGCTTAGGTGATTGTACGTAATCAACTTCTTCTGGTGGAGGTGGAGTTAGGCTTCCGGGTTCACACTCAGACGCATAAGTTACCGTACAGGAAAACCCTAAATAAGTTGGAAGAAAGCAACGGATAAACAGTTCTTATGACTTATAGCGGACCCCGGGAAAAATTCGGACACTGCCTTCTTGTCTAACTTATTTATGGATGCCGCAGCAAGGGTCCGGCCGCATGGATTATCTGCCTTATGTTGCTACCACGGCCTAATTACAAAGAGAGATTTTCTCCTTTTGGTCAATTTCGATATTTGCTCGCATAGATTTCTGGACAGCCTTCGTAAGCAGGATGAGTCCACTATGGCGTATCGCGCTATATAAATATTCTTTATTATTATGATGATCCTAATTTAACCTAACCTATGCTGCGGTGTCTGTTGTTTCCCCCCTCCCCCTGGGAGCAGACGCCCCGCTCCACGGAGGGCACCAGCGACATGGACTTCTCTCCGTCCAGCCTGCGCCGCACCAGCTCCTCCCCGTCCCTGCAGAGCAGCTCGGCCAACGAGCCCGCGCCCGGCAAGCCGGACGAGCAGCAGCCCTTCTCCCCTCCCCCCTCCTCCCGGGACAGGCTGGGCGGGGGAGGGGGAGGCCAGCCCGGAGTGGGGGGTGACCTGACCCCCCACCAGCCGCACGGCCCGGTTCACATCGTGGTGGACGGGTCCGACTCCCGCACCATCACCGACGCTCAGAACTTTGAAGGCCTCGACACCGCCAACACTACTACTACTACTGGTGGAACTAACTCTTCTGAAGAAGAGAAAACGCTGGAAGGTAAAGGAGAGAAAGAGGATGCTGCTCAGTTTCCTGCACAAGTAGCGCAGGGTTCTGCAGAACGAGCAAGCGCCGGCAGCGACGATGTCATGAAACCAGGCGAGAAAGAGGACTCCCACCAGAGCCGAGCGTCAACGTCATCATCGTCGTCGTCTTCGGTCATCAAGGAAGCAGCGAGTTGCCGCAGCAGCAGCAGCAGGCTGGAGGCTCAGCTCAAAGAGTACGACCGGCGCCAGAAGGAAGAGGAGCAGAGGAGGGAGGGCGGGGTGAGGGCTTCAGTCCCCGACCAGAAAGCGGCTACTACTCCTCCCCCTCCGGCTCCCCCTCCCCCCACCCCGGCAGCCCCTCCGGCGGTGGATTCCCCGGCGAGTCCTCCCGGGGACAGTCTGGCGGTGCGGGGTCATCGTGGACCCCGGGGGGTCGGGTGGGGACCAGCCCCCGGCAGGGCCCCGTGCAGTCCCCAGACAGCTCCTCCTCCTCCTCAGCCACTCAGGTAGGTGAGGGCTGGTTGTGTGGGCTGTGCTCATGATCATCCTTTGGACAGTGCCTTGGCTTAATAGACACACTGACCCACCATGATTAAAAGACCCCGCCCTTCCACGAGAGGTAACTCTCAGGGGCGAGACACAGTTGCTGCCTTTCGGCTGCGTATCTAAAGTATTATCCTTTTAATATGTATTTATGCAAGTTAATCTTACTGTTTGCCTTTAATTTAGGAATATTGCATTTAACTAAAGGGATATCTTTATTAGTTTTAACTTTGTGTGTGTGTGGGGGGGGGGGGCTCCTGTTAACTTTCATTGTTTCCAATGGTATCTACTTGTGCCCTTGTTTGTGTAGAATTGTCTTCTTCAATGTATGTTGTGTAACTGACCAGTTAATGAAATGTTTTATATTTATTCTGTATTTTATGCGCAAGTTGGGCAACACATTTCTTCTTTTGGAGACAATAAATTGATTGGATTGATTGATTGATTTGACGAGTCTCTCCCCGTTAGAGTGTAAATCCATTGAGAAAATTGGGGGATGTGCGGGTAGGGGTGTTAGGTTTTGTGTTGAATTGTAAATGCGGCAAGAAGTTCGGTTGATGTTTTGTTCTCGATTGGTTCATTCTCAAATGGACATTTCCGATTACTGCTTGGGGCAGCCAAGACTGCCCTATGTTCATCATTACTTCTTGCAGTGGTGCAGAACTGAAAACGGAATGTTTGTTTATCCATTTGCTGATGTAGCCTACACCGGACCCCGAACCCCCCGGCTTCTTTTTTCCTCCTTTTTGTTTTTTTGAGAATCTCATCTCTGCCACTTTAGCATGTGCTAATGTGCTATGGGCACACGGGGCCTCAGGTTTATTATCGTCTCATCCGAAAGACTCCCACGTTCAGACCGTAAAGCCTAGTGCAGAGTGAGAGGAAAACAATCCCCTGTATCCTCCTGACGAGGACGATCTGATGGAGCTTCGCATGAGGAAGCAGCGCAGCCACACCATTTCCGCCATGACGCCCGCAGAGGCAACGCGCCAGCAGGAGGAGGCGGAGCTGAGAGGGGGGGTGGGGGGCAAGGATGCGGTGGGGGGGGTCACCCCATCCGAGATTTTCCTGCAGCTGTACCACACCCACCCCCTGCTGGAGGACTCCAACCCCAAGCACGTGCCTCTGCATGTGCCCAACAATTCGGTGAGTGGACTGTGTGTGTAGTTGTGTTTTGATGTGTGTAGAGCACGTGTATGTGTGGAACAAAATTCGAAATGACGTAAGCATGATGACAAAAGTTAGTCATGTCCTTGTGAGTCCTAGACAAAGTCAATAGACGAAAATTTGGAAACATCCTAGCATTTGTGTGTGTGTGTGTGTATCTGTCTGTGTCTGTGACTGTGTGTCTGTCTGTCTGTGTCTGTGTGTGTGTCTGTCTGTGTGTGTTGGAGGACAGCAATCCTAAACCACGTCTCTCGGCATGTGTCCAACAACTCTGTGAGTGAACTGTGTGTCTTCATTGAAGTATTCATAGTCAGGTCATCTCATCCAAACTTTATGGGTTGCACAATGAGAAAACCAACATAGAAAACTACCTAGTGTTCTGTATCAGGAAAGACAATTTGCTAGTGTGTTTGTCTCTGTGTGTGTGTGATGTGTCCTTGTGTGTTTTCATGCAATGTGAGCAACCCTGAACACATACCCTTACATGTTCACAAGAATTCAGTGAGTGAAGTGTGTGTAGGTTTGTATATTGCCATTGAACTAGTGTGACCTTTTTTTCATAATGAATGTAGACTTCAGTCTGGTTCCATCCATGTTCTTGACTCATGGTTCGATAGCGTGGTCTGTCATCTTCTTAGTGCATTATGATGATGTTCACAGGATAGTTTTCATAATGAATGTAGACTTCAGTCTGGTTCCATCCATGTTCTTGACTCATGGTTCGATAGCGTGGTCTGTCATCTTCTTAGTGCATTATGATGATGTTCACAGGATAGTTTTCATAATGAATGTAGACTTCAGTCTGGTTCCATCCATGTTCTTGACTCATGGTTCGATAGCGTGGTCTGTCATCTTCTTAGTGCATTATGATGATGTTCACAGGATAGTTTTCATAATGAATGTAGACTTCAGTCTGGTTCCATCCATGTTCTTGACTCATGGTTCGATAGCGTGGTCTGTCATCTTCTTAGTGCATTATGATGATGTTCACAGGATAGTTTTCATAATGAATGTAGACTTCAATCTGGTTCCAACCATGTTCTTGACTCATGGTTTGATAGCGTGGTCTGTCATGTGCATTTTGATTATGTTCACAGGATATTTCCAAGTCTGTGGAGCTTCTGGACATCATTTTGCCCTACGAGACGCACACTATTGGGGTTGTCTATGTGGGGCCGGGACAGGTAAATGTGTGTGTGTGTGTGTGTGTGAGAGTGTGTGTGTGTGTGTGGTGGTTGCAAGGGTTAGAAAGGCTCCCTTTATTTCGAATGAAAAAGTGATGATTTATTGAACCTTGAAGTTCAATATCCATCTTACTACTTGACTGAAAACTACCATATTTTTCGGACTATGAGGCCACAAATATCACACAAAAATCAGATTTTGTTGTTATATTTTTTTTACTATTTAATTAATCACGTTATAAGGCACAGGGGTCTCAGTCTGGGGGAAAAGGATCGCCTTATAGTCCGAAAAATACGGAAAATTGCATATGAGAATATACACCTATCGTAAACACCTAGGGCATTTAATTGATTAGGCGTGGTAAATGTTCTAAATAATGTTGTTGTTGTTGACATACCCTGGCTAAAAGACTCCAGCCGAAGCACTGGGAACACTATGGTACAAATGCATCAGCTACGGATGAGAACGTTACTGGTTTTGATTACCCCGCCACGTGGGTAGCCACACTCCATCTTCGGGGGATATTCTAGATAATAATGTTCTTTGTGCGTCCAGGTGGACAATGAGCAGGCCATCCTAGCCAACCGGTTCGGTTCCCCGCGCTACACGGAATTCATTCAGGGCCTTGGCCACATCGCCCGCCTGACCCGCCCCGAGGAGGAGGGCATCCACACTCCGTCTTCAGGGGATATTCTAAATGTTGTTTGTGCGCCCAGGTGGACAATGAGCAGGCCATCCTGGCCAACCAGTTCGGGTCCCCGCGCTACACGGAGTTCATTCAGGGCCTTGGCCACATGGCCCCCGAGGAAGAGGGCAGCCAAACTCCGTCTTCGGGGGAATAATAATGCTCTTTGTGTCGCCCAGGTGGACAATGAGCAGGCCATCTTAGCCAACCGGTTCGGGTCCCCGCGCTACACGGAGTTCATCCAGGGCCTTGGCCACATCGCCCGCCTGCCCCGCCCCGAGGAGGAGGGCAGCTACACGGGGGGTCTGACCAGCGAGGACGGCAAGTTCATGTACACCTGGCAGGACGAAACCATGAAGGGTGGGTCTCTAGCGACGCTTTCTCCTTGTGTGTTTGTCGTGTAGTACAGTGGAACCCCCCTATTAAGACCTTGACAAATTAGCTTTAAAAAAAGTTTTTGTTTTTATTTTTTTCAAATGTATTATTCGTTTATTATTGTCTTCATTACAAACAATTCTTCATTGATCAAAATCATTGTGTCCAAGTGCCCACAAAGCAAACTATATGCTTATATTTAACCAGCAATAGGCCTAAACGTTTTTCTTTTCTTTTCCTTTTCCCTTTCATTTTCAAATGTATAATTCTCTTAGAATGGTCGGCTTGACACTTGATGTCCCTTTTGTGACGTGCATGCTGTGCGTGCAGTGATCTTCCACATCGCCACGCTGATGCAGAACAGGAAGGGGGACCCCAAGATGACCTGGAAGAAGCGGCACGTGGGCAACGACTTCGTCACCATCGTCTACAACGACAGCGCAGAGGAGTACCAGCTGGGCACCCTCATGGTATGGACCCGATTTTACGGACTACGACTACAAGGCGATTCTGTTTTCCCCAACAGCAGGCATGGTAGACCTCCGCGAATTGCGGAAAACCCGCGAAAGTGACCCCCCAAAAACAAATAAAGCTGGGGTAAAAATTCGCTCGGGTGCCTAAAAATTGTGTGCGTTAAAACATATTCAATCGCTTTGTGGAACCGGATGTGAATGACTGAACAATCAACTTCCCGCCGAAGTTAGCAGTCGTGCGCGGCCTAGTTCACGCCACACGTTTCCAGATTTGTGATCCTAGTGCTTCTTTTTCTTCTTCTTCTTCATTTTGACGCCCAACTTCATCATTTTAGTTTGAGTCAACATCTTTCAAATGATATGCAGAATCGGTTGGATATTCTTCCGCGAAACTCACTTTGCCCCCACTACCATGCCTGCAACAGAGACTTCTGCGCCGTAACCCTTTCGCCGCGAATCATTTTTCAGCCCCCAAATATTATTAAACCTACCTGAGTCACAGAGAGAGAAAAAAATGCAATATTGCAAATTCCGCTGTGACGTGCATAACATTAGGCCTATCCTTACCTCCCACTCCCAGAATAAAAAAAAATAGGGTCTTCAGGTGACAGGCCCTGATTTTATGCTTTTTAGTGACATGGGTGTTAAACCATTGTGGTGCAAAAATGTGACGTTTGCGGTGAAAGGGTTAAAATGCGTTGCGCCTAGTATGTGACTGAAATCTGATCAAACAAAGCTGTGAATTCCATTCATATCGTAAGTACTGAGATCGGCTATCTGGCCAAAATCGTGAATGAAGCCACTGAAGCACACATTCACACAGAGAACGGTGTGTGTGTGTGTGTGTGTTGAATCACGATACGATATCACAGCCTCGGTTTCGACAGTTAAAGACAATAACAATCATGGCGGATGTAGGCTACTGAAGACGAAACTTATTGTAGAAATGTACTCCATGTTTTTCAATTCTGACTTTTCTAGGCTCTCTGACGCTTCTCCATATGGATATCCAGATAGCGACGTGAGTGTAATTTCTGTCGTTCTGAAGGTTGTTTTGACAGAACTAAGCAAAATATGACCTTTGTTTGAGTCGACCTCATGTTTTCGATCTATTTTTTTGCTTTTGGTCCATTTTGCATGCACTTTTAAAATACGTATGTATGTTTGAATTCAGATGTTAGGTTAAATTCAGGGGGTGCACCTTATAATCAGAAGCGCCTTGCGGTCCGTAATATACGGTATGTCGCATTTGTCATGACAGAGTTGTTTTGTCACCATCATGTACGACGACAGTGCAGAGTACCGGCTCGGCACCCTCAAGGTTACGTATGTATATGTCATGATGAAAGTCCGTTTAACATCCTCCGACCTGGAACAGGTACCTGTGGGACATTTTAAACCGTGAACACAGTGGGACGATCCTGGAGGTACCGCAATACCAAGAAAGTGCCGATGTTTTTTTGAATGATCAAGATTAATTTATGTATGTCACATTTCTCATCACTGAGTTGTTTATTGTCACCATCGTGTACAACGACAGATGGCTTTTGCTTTGTGATGGGTGGGACGTCATGTATTTGGTATTTGGTACTTTGTAGTCACAGAGGCGTCTCTGTGAAATTTGGGTTGCTCCCACCTGGAGAGCGCGTCGCAGCCAGAGGCGCACACCACCCATTTTTATTTTTTTTTTTTTGCATGCGATTTTTGTGTGACTGATAAGGAAGGAAGGGGGGGGGGGGGGGGGTAAATTTTGACCAAAGGTGACAACTTTTTTGCGTTGCCACTGGGTTTAACGTGTGCTAAGTGCATGGGCACATGGGACTTCCGAAAGACTCCATGTTCAGACCGTAAGGCCTATGCAAAGTGAATGGAAAATTAATCCCCTGTACCCAGGTTATGTAACACGTGTCTGGTTTGTGTGTGAGCTAATGTGCATTCAACACTTTGTTGACAGGGTCATTTCAACGCTAATGTGCATTCAACACTTTGTTGACAGGGTCATTTCAACACTAATGTGCATTCAACACTTTGTTGACAGGGTCATTTCAACGCTAATGTGCATTCAACACTTTGTTGACAGGGTCATTTCAACGCTAATGTGCATTCAACACTTTGTTGACAGGGTCATTTCAACGCTAATGTGCATTCAACACTTTGTTGACAGGGTCATTGACAGGGTTTTCAACGCTAATGTGCATTCAACACTTTGTTGACAGGGTCATTTCAACGCTAATGTGCATTCAACACTTTGTTGACAGGGTCATTTCAACGCTAATGTGCATTCAACACTTTGTTGACAGGGTCATTTCAACGCTAATGTGCATTCAACACTGTTGACAGGGTCATTTCAACGCTAATGTGCATTCAACACTTTGTTGACAGGGTCATTTCAACGCTAATGTGCATTCAACACTTTGTTGACAGGGTCATTTCAACGCTAATGTGCATTCAACACTTTGTTGACAGGGTCATTTCAACGCTAATGTGCATTCAACACTTTGTTGACAGGGTCATTTCAACGCTAATGTGCATTCAACACTTTGTTGACAGGGTCATTTCAACGCTAATGTGCATTCAACACTTTGTTGACAGGGTCATTTCAACACTAATGTGCATTCAACACTTTGTTGACAGGGTCATTTCAACGCTAATGTGCATTCAACACTTTGTTGACAGGGTCATTTCAACGCTAATGTGCATTCAACACTTTGTTGACAGGGTCATTTCAACGCTAATGTGCATTCAACACTTTGTTGACAGGGTCATTTCAACGCTAATGTGCATTCAACACTTTGTTGACAGGGTCATTTCAACGCTAATGTGCATTCAACACTTTGTTGACAGGGTCATTTCAACGTTGACTAATGTGCATTCAACACTTTGTTGACAGGGTCATTTCAACGCTAATGTGCATTCAACACTTTGTTGACAGGGTCATTTCAACGCTAATGTGCATTCAACACTTTGTTGACAGGGTCATTTCAACGCTAATGTGCATTCAACACTTTGTTGACAGGGTCATTTCAACGCTAATGTGCATTCAACACTTTGTTGACAGGGTCATTTCAACGCTAATGTGCATTCAACACTTTGTTGACAGGGTCATTTCAACGCTAATGTGCATTCAACACTTTGTTGACAGGGTCATTTCAACGCTAATGTGCATTCAACACTTTGTTGACAGGGTCATTTCAACGCTAATGTGCATTCAACACTTTGTTGACAGGGTCATTTCAACGCTAATGTGCATTCAACACTTTGTTGACAGGGTCATTTCAACGCTAATGTGCATTCAACACTTTGTTGACAGGGTCATTTCAACGCTAATGTGCATTCAACACTTTGTTGACAGGGTCATTTCAACGCTAATGTGCATTCAACACTTTGTTGACAGGGTCATTTCAACGCTAATGTGCATTCAACACTTTGTTGACAGGGTCATTTCAACGCTAATGTGCATTCAACACTTTGTTGACAGGGTCATTTCAACGCTAATGTGCATTCAACACTTTGTTGACAGGGTCATTTCAACGCTAATGTGCATTCAACACTTTGTTGACAGGGTCATTTCAACGCTAATGTGCATTCAACACTTTGTTGACAGGTCATTTCAACACTAATGTGCATTCAACACTTTCAACAACGCTAATGTGCATTCAACACTGTGACAGGGTTTTCAACGCTAATGTGTTCAACACTTTGTTGACAGGGTCATTTCAACGCTAATGTGCATTCAACACTTTGTTGACAGGGTCATTTCAACGCTAATGTGCATTCAACACTTTGTTGACAGGGTCATTTCAACGCTAATGTGCATTCAACACTTTGTTGACAGGGTCATTTCAACGCTAATGTGCATTCAACACTTTGTTGACAGGGTCATTTCAACGCTAATGTGCATTCAACACTTTGTTGACAGGGTCATTTCAACGCTAATGTGCATTCAACACTTTGTTGACAGGGTCATTTCAACGTGCTAATGTTGACATTCAACACTTTGTTGACAGGGTCATTTCAACGTGCATTCAACACTTTGTTGACATCATTTCAACACTAATGTGTTGACAGGGTCATTTCAACGCTAATGTGCATTCAACACTTTGTTGACAGGGTCATTTCAACGCTAATGTGCATTCAACACTTTGTTGACAGGGTCATTTCAACACTAATGTGCATTCAACACTTTGTTGACAGGGTCATTTCAACGCTAATGTGCATTCAACACTTTGTTGACAGGGTCATTTCAACGTGCTTCAACACTGTGACATTCAACACTTTGTTGACAGGGTCATTTCAACGCTAATGTGCATTCAACACTTTGTTGACAGGGTCATTTCAACACTAATGTGCATTCAACACTTTGTTGACAGGGTCATTTCAACGCTAATGTGCATTCAACACTTTGTTGACAGGGTCATTTCAACGCTAATGTGCATTCAACACTTTGTTGACAGGGTCATTTCAACGCTAATGTGCATTCAACACTAATGTGCATTCAACACTTTGTTGACAGGGTCATTTCAACGCTAATGTGCATTCAACACTGTTGACAGGGTCATTTCAACACTAATGTGCATTCAACACTTTGTTGACAGGGTCATTTCAACGCTAATGTGCATTCAACACTTTGTTGACAGGGTCATTTCAACAACACTTTGTTGACAGGGTCATTTCAACGCTAATGTGCATTCAACACTTTGTTGACAGGGTCATTTCAACGCTAATGTGCATTCAACACTTTGTTGACAGGGTCATTTCAACGCTAATGTGCATTCAACACTTTGTTGACAGGGTCATTTCAACGCTAATGTGCATTCAACTCTGTTGACAGGGTCATTTCAACACTAATGTGCATTCAACACTTTGACAGGGTCATTTCAACGCTAATGTTGCATTCAACACTTTGTTGACAGGGTCATTTCAACGCTAATGTGCATTCAACACTTTGTTGACAGGGTCATTTCAACTAATGTGCATTCAACACTTTGTTGACAGGGTCATTTCAACGCTAATGTGCATTCAACACTTTGTTGACAGGGTCATTTCAACGCTAATGTGCATTCAACACTTTGTTGACAGGGTCATTTCAACACTAATGTGCATTCAACACTTTGTTGACAGGGTCATTTCAACGCTAATGTGCATTCAACACTTTGTTGACAGGGTCATTTCAACGCTAATGTGCATTCAACACTTTGTTGACAGGGTCATTTCAACGCTAATGTGCATTCAACACTTTGTTGACAGGGTCATTTCAACGCTAATGTGCATTCAACACTTTGTTGACAGGGTCATTTCAACACTTTGCTAATGTGCATTCAACACTTTGTTGACAGGGTCATTTCAACGCTAATGTGCATTCAACACTTTGTTGACAGGGTCATTTCAACGCTAATGTGCATTCAACACTTTGTTGACAGGGTCATTTCAACGCTAATGTGCATTCAACACTTTGTTGACAGGTTGACAGGGTCATTTCAACGCTAATGTGCATTCAACACTTTGTTGACAGGGTCATTTCAACGCTAATGTGCATTCAACACTTTGTTGACAGGGTCATTTCAACGCTAATGTGCATTCAACACTTTGTTGACAGGGTCATTTCAACGCTAATGTGCATTCAACACTTTGTTGACAGGGTCATTTCAACGTGCTAATGTGCATTCAACACTTTGTTCAACACTTTGACAGGGTCATTTCAACGCTAATGTGCATTCAACACTTTGTTGACAGGGTCATTTCAACGCTAATGTGCATTCAACACTTTGTTGACAGGGTCATTTCAACGCTAATGTGCATTCAACACTTTGTTGACAGGGTCATTTCAACGCTAATGTGCATTCAACACTTTGTTGACAGGGTCATTTCAACGCTAATGTGCATTCAACACTTTGTTGACAGGGTCATTTCAACGCTAATGTGCATTCAACACTTTGTTGACAGGGTCATTTCAACGCTAATGTGCTAATGTTGACATTCAACACTTTTTGTTGACAGGGTCATTTCAACGCTAATGTGCATTCAACACTTTGTTGACAGGGTCATTTCAACGCTAATGTGCATTCAACACTTTGTTGACAGGGTCATTTCAACGCTAATGTGCATTCAACACTTTGTTGACAGGGTCATTTCAACGCTAATGTGCATTCAACACTTTGTTGACAGGGTCATTTCAACGCTAATGTGCATTCAACACTTTGTTGACAGGGTCATTTCAACGCTAATGTGCATTCAACACTTTGTTGACAGGGTCATTTCAACGCTAATGTGCATTCAACACTTTGTTGACAGGGTCATTTCAACGCTAATGTGCATTCAACACTTTGTTGACAGGGTCATTTCAACGCTAATGTGCATTCAACACTTTGTTGACAGGGTCATTTCAACGCTAATGTGCATTCAACACTTTGTTGACAGGGTCATTTCAACGCTAATGTGCATTCAACACTTTGTTGACAGGGTCATTTCAACACTAATGTGCATTCAACACTTTGTTGACAGGGTCATTTCAACGCTAATGTGCATTCAACACTTTGTTGACAGGGTCATTTCAACGTTAATGTGCATTCAACACTTTGTTGACAGGGTCATTTCAACGCTAATGTGCATTCAACACTTTGTTGACAGGGTCATTTCAACACTAATGTGCATTCAACACTTTGTTGACAGGGTCATTTCAACGCTAATGTGCATTCAACACTTTGTTGACAGGGTCATTTCAACGCTAATGTGCATTCAACACTTTGTTGACAGGGTCATTTCAACTAATGTGCATTCAACACTTTGTTGACAGGGTCATTTCAACTAATGTGCATTCAACACTTTGTTGACAGGGTCATTTCAACGCTAATGTGCATTCAACACTTTGTTGACAGGGTCATTTCAACGCTAATGTGCATTCAACACTTTGTTGACAGGGTCATTTCAACGCTAATGTGCATTCAACACTTTGTTGACAGGGTCATTTCAACGCTAATGTGCATTCAACACTTTGTTGACAGGGTCATTTCAACGCTAATGTGCATTCAACACTTTGTTGACAGGGTCATTTCAACGCTAATGTGCATTCAACACTTTGTTGACAGGGTCATTTCAACACTAATGTGCATTCAACACTTTGTTGACAGGGTCATTTCAACGCTAATGTGCATTCAACACTTTGTTGACAGGGTCATTTCAACGCTAATGTGCATTCAACACTTTGTTGACAGGGTCATTTCAACACTAATGTGCATTCAACACTTTGTTGACAGGGTCATTTCAACGCTAATGTGCATTCAACACTTTGTTGACAGGGTCATTTCAACGCTAATGTGCATTCAACACTTTGTTGACAGGGTCATTTCAACGCTAATGTGCATTCAACACTTTGTTGACAGGGTCATTTCAACGCTAATGTGCATTCAACACTTTGTTGACAGGGTCATTTCAACGCTAATGTGCATTCAACACTTTGTTGACAGGGTCATTTCAACGCTAATGTGCATTCAACACTTTGTTGACAGGGTCATTTCAACGCTAATGTGCATTCAACACTTTGTTGACAGGGTCATTTCAACGCTAATGTGCATTCAACACTTTGTTGACAGGGTCATTTCAACGCTAATGTGCATTCAACACTTTGTTGACAGGGTCATTTCAACGCTAATGTGCATTCAACACTTTGTTGACAGGGTCATTTCAACGCTAATGTGCATTCAACACTTTGTTGACAGGGTCATTTCAACGCTAATGTGCATTCAACACTTTGTTGACAGGGTCATTTCAACGCTAATGTGCATTCAACACTTTGTTGACAGGGTCATTTCAACGCTAATGTGCATTCAACACTTTGTTGACAGGGTCATTTCAACACTAATGTGCATTCAACACTTTGTTGACAGGGTCATTTCAACGCTAATGTGCATTCAACACTTTGTTGACAGGGTCATTTCAACACTTTGTTGACTAATGTGCATTCAACACTTTGTTGACAGGGTCATTTCAACGCTAATGTGCATTCAACACTTTGTTGACAGGGTCATTTCAACACTAATGTGCATTCAACACTTTGTTGACAGGGTCATTTCAACGCTAATGTGCATTCAACACTTTGTTGACAGGGTCATTTCAACGCTAATGTGCATTCAACACTTTGTTGACAGGGTCATTTCAACGCTAATGTGCATTCAACACTTTGTTGACAGGGTCATTTCAACGCTAATGTGCATTCAACACTTTGTTGACAGGGTCATTTCAACACTAATGTGCATTCAACACTGTTGACAGGGTCATTTCAACACTAATGTGCATTCAACACTTTGTTGACAGGGTCATTTCAACGCTAATGTGCATTCAACACTTTGTTGACAGGGTCATTTCAACGTAATGTGCATTCAACAGTTGACAGGGTCATTTCAACGCTAATGTGCATTCAACACTTTGTTGACAGGGTCATTTCAACGCTAATGTGCATTCAACACTTTGTTGACAGGGTCATTTCAACGCTAATGTGCATTCAACACTTTGTTGACAGGGTCATTTCAACGCTAATGTGCATTCAACACTTTGTTGACAGGGTCATTTCAACGCTAATGTGCATTCAACACTTTGTTGACAGGGTCATTTCAACGCTAATGTGCATTCAACACTTTGTTGACAGGGTCATTTCAACGCTAATGTGCATTCAACACTTTGTTGACAGGGTCATTTCAACGCTAATGTGCATTCAACACTTTGTTGACAGGGTCATTTCAACGCTAATGTGCATTCAACACTTTGTTGACAGGGTCATTTCAACGCTAATGTGCATTCAACACTTTGTTGACAGGGTCATTTCAACACTAATGTGCATTCAACACTTTGTTGACAGGGTCATTTCAACACTAATGTGCATTCAACACTTTGTTGACAATTTCAACATAATGTGCATTCAACACTTTGTTGACAGTGTCATTTCAACAACTAATGTGCATTCAACACTTTGTTGACAGGGTCATTTCAACGCTAATGTGCATTCAACACTTTGTTGACAGGGTCATTTCAACGCTAATGTGCATTCAACACTTTGTTGACAGGGTCATTTCAACGCTAATGTGCATTCAACACTTTGTTGACAGGGTCATTTCAACGTATTCAACACTTTGTTGACAGGGTCATTTCAACGCTAATGTGCATTCAACACTTTGTTGACAGGGTCATTTCAACGCTAATGTGCATTCAACACTTTGTTGACAGGGTCATTTCAACGCTAATGTGCATTCAACACTTTGTTGACAGGGTCATTTCAACGCTAATGTGCATTCAACACTTTGTTGACAGGGTCATTTCAACGCTAATGTGCATTCAACACTTTGTTGACAGGACAGTCATTTCAACGCTAATGTGCATTCAACACTTTGTTGACAGGGTCATTTCAACGCTAATGTGCATTCAACACTTTGTTGACAGGGTCATTTCAACGCTAATGTGCATTCAACACTTTGTTGACAGGGTCATTTCAACGCTAATGTGCATTCAACACTTTGTTGACAGGGTCATTTCAACGCTAATGTGCATTCAACACTTTGTTGACAGGGTCATTTCAACGCTAATGTGCATTCAACACTTTGTTGACAGGGTCATTTCAACGCTAATGTGCATTCAACACTTTGTTGACAGGGTCATTTCAACGCTAATGTGCATTCAACACTTTGTTGACAGGGTCATTTCAACACTAATGTGCATTCAACACTTTGTTGACAGGGTCATTTCAACGCTAATGTGCATTCAACACTTTGTTGACAGGGTCATTTCAACACTAATGTGCATTCAACACTTTGTTGACAGGGTCATTTCAACGCTGTTGACAGGGTCATTTCAACACTAATGTGCATTCAACACTGTTGACAGGGTCATTTCAACGCTAATGTGCATTCAACACTTTGTTGACAGGGTCATTTCAACGCTAATGTGCATTCAACACTTTGTTGACAGGGTCATTTCAACGCTAATGTGCATTCAACACTTTGTTGACAGGGTCATTTCAACGCTAATGTGCATTCAACACTTTGTTGACAGGGTCATTTCAACGCTAATGTGCATTCAACACTTTGTTGACAGGGTCATTTCAACGCTAATGTGCATTCAACACTTTGTTGACAGGGTCATTTCAACGCTAATGTGCATTCAACACTTTGTTGACAGGGTCATTTCAACGCTAATGTGCATTCAACACTTTGTTGACAGGGTCATTTCAACGCTAATGTGCATTCAACACTTTGTTGACAGGGTCATTTCAACACTAATGTGCATTCAACACTTTGTTGACAGGGTCATTTCAACGCTAATGTGCATTCAACACTTTGTTGACAGGGTCATTTCAACACTAATGTGCATTCAACACTTTGTTGACAGGGTCATTTCAACGCTAATGTGCATTCAACACTTTGTTGACAGGGTCATTTCAACGCTAATGTGCATTCAACACTTTGTTGACAGGGTCATTTCAACGAATGTGCATTCAACACTTTGTTGACAGGGTCATTTCAACGCTAATGTGCATTCAACACTTTGTTGACAGGGTCATTTCAACGCTAATGTGCATTCAACACTTTGCATTTTCAACACATTCAACACTTTGTTGACAGGGTCATTTCAACGCTAATGTGCATTCAACACTTTGTTGACAGGGTCATTTCAACACTAATGTGCATTCAACACTTTGTTGACAGGGTCATTTCAACGCTAATGTGCATTCAACACTTTGTTGACAGGGTCATTTCAACGCTAATGTGCATTCAACACTTTGTTGACAGGGTCATTTCAACGCTAATGTGCATTCAACACTTTGTTGACAGGGTCATTTCAACGCTAATGTGCATTCAACACTTTGTTGACAGGGTCATTTCAACGCTAATGTGCATTCAACACTTTGTTGACAGGGTCATTTCAACGCTAATGTGCATTCAACACTTTGTTGACAGGGTCATTTCAACGCTAATGTGCATTCAACACTTTGTTGACAGGGTCATTTCAACGCTAATGTGCATTCAACACTTTGTTGACAGGGTCATTTCAACGCTAATGTGCATTCAACACTTTGTTGACAGGGTCATTTCAACGCTAATGTGCATTCAACACTTTGTTGACAGGGTCATTTCAACTAATGTGCATTCAACACTTTGTTGACAGGGTCATTTCAACGCTAATGTGCATTCAACACTTTGTTGACAGGGTCATTTCAACGCTAATGTGCATTCAACACTTTGTTGACAGGGTCATTTCAACGCTAATGTGCATTCAACACTTTGTTGACAGGGTCATATTCAACACTAATGTGCATTCAACACTTCTAGCCTTGCTTTCTCTGTGTGTGTGTGTGTGTGTTTTTTGTCCAGCCTTGCTTTTGTGTGTGTGTGTGTGTTTGTTTGTCTTGCCTTGCCTTGTCTTGCCTTGCTTTTTCCCTCTACATGATTTCATGCTGATTTTTTTGTGTCTGTTCCAGAGTCTTTTGAGGATTCCATCTCCACAGGTAAGGAAGGCTTTGACTTTTTCTGATACATGGCTTACACACTTTGTATGTGTGTGTGCGTGCATGTTTTGCTAGCTTGTACAGTGTGTGTGTGTGTGTGAAATTTTGTTTAACGTATGTGATTTTCTCGTGAACTTTGTATTGTGGCATCAAGCAAAATTTTCTTGTTGATTATATGACGGGGATAATAAAGATTAATTGACTTGTAAAATTCAAAAACAGGAAATCCTTGTACACCAGGAAAAGTTGCTCCCATGTTGATTGATTGATTGATGTTGATGGTGCTCTGTGTGACAGACATAGCGGACATCTTGGGCCACACCCAGTCCAAGATCATCTCATCATTAAAAGATTGATTGACTAATTGGTTGATTGACTGATTGGTTGATTGATTGACTGACTGATCGATTGACTGATTGGTTGATTAATTGACTGACTGATCGATTGACTGACTGATTGATTGATTAAATGACTGACTGATTGATTGATTGATGTTGATGGTGCTCTGTGTGACAGACATAGCGGACATCTTGGACCACACCCAGTCCAAGATCATCCCATCATTAAAAGATTGATTGATTGATTGGTTGATTAATTGACTGACTGATCGGTTGACTGACTGATTGATTGACTGATTGGTTGATTAATTGACTGATTGACTGATTGATGTTGATGGTGCTCTGTGTGACAGACATAGCAGACATCCTAGGCCACACCCAGTCCAAGATCATCTCATCATTGAAAGATTGATTGACTGATTGATTGACTGACTGAATGATGTTGATGGTGCTGTGTGTGGCAGACATAGCGGACATCCTGGGCCACACCCAGTCCAAGATCATCTCCGACACCAACCTGGCTCTGCTGGTGCGACAGATCGCCGTCCACTGCAACGTGAGTGGCCCGTCTGTTCGTCTGTCTGGGTCTCCTTCACCTTGCCACATTAGTCTGTTCTTGACCTTGGTCTCATGTTTCTCGGGCAGTGGGGTGGCAGGAGAATGGGGCCAGTAAGTCAGAAATATAGCAGATGACAGAAAGCAAAGGGAAAAGGCAGAGTCAAAGAGAGTCGCAGATTAGAGGAAGTTATAAGCACAGAACTTCAAGAAGGTGGGGGGGGAACCATTTTTACGAAATACCACAGGGAGAGACTCGTGGAGGAGGCGGGGTTGTCCAGCTCCCCATATGGAGGCACGAGGCATCCACCACTGCCCCAAGGAAAGGCCACAAAATAGCTCTCAAAAATACTAAAAAAATTTGGCTCAGATGCGTCATGCTGCTGTTATGTGCCTAACTAAGAAATAGGCCCAGCAAGTCCAACTTTGGCTGGAGGAAATCTTTTTGAAAGTGTTTCATGAAAAAAAAAGGCAGGAGAATGGACCGGTACGGTAAACCTGTTCTCTCCCTTTGTCAGTGACTGACCCTCTCAGCCTTCAGATCAACCCCCCCCCCCCCCCCCCCCCCCCCAGCCTTCAGATCAATTCCCCCCCCCCCCTTCAATGAAATTCACTCGTTCTTTCCTCTCTCTTGCTTTTAGGTCTTTTTCTGTCGTATGCTGTTTATGTCAAGTGTGCGGGTGTTCTTTTCCCGTTCATCTACGTATAGCAGGGTTTTTTTTCAATTGAAATTATTGCGAATGCTAACGGTGTGTGTGGGCTTCGATTTGAATTCGATCAAGATTTAGCGCCATATGTTGTTGCTGTTGTCTTACCCTGGCTTAAAGACTCCTGGGATCGTCATCCCAAAAGCGGAAGCACTTGAACACTATGGTACAAATGCACAAGCTAAAGATGAGAACATTACGTGTGCGACCATTTTTGATTACCCCCGCCATGTAGGCAGCCACACTCCGACTTCGGAGGAAGCTCCATATAAATACTGCATGTTGTTGTTGTAAGCATTAGTATCCTCCAGCTGACCTCGTCCTTCTGATGAGTCTGATAAGCCTTGTAAAATTATTACATTGCCTTTGTAAACTTCCAAGATAGAACAACTAGACTAAGTTCAAAACGCCCCAATTCGCTTTGTGGTGGGTTTTTTGATGAATTAAAAAAGTTCAGTTTCTGGTCAAATTGAAAATACTGATATCAGTGTAAAAATGACAGTAGCACCCTTGCTCGTGTTGTTCATTTGACCCCCACCCCTGCCTCTTGTCCCCCAGCTGGCGTCCCTGGTGGCGTCCCTGAAGGAACAGAAGATGGGCCACGAGCCCTTTGCCTCCAACTGCATGTCCATGTGAATACTCAGGCATGGTAGACCTCCGCAAAAGTGAAAATTTGACAAAAAAGCCGGGGTAAAAATTCGCTCGGGTGCCTAAAAATTACGTGCGTTAAAACCTTATGCAATCGCTTCGCGGAACCGGATGTGAATGACTGAACAAGCAACTTCCCGCCGAAGTTAGCAGTCGTGCGCGGCCTAGCTCACGCCACACGTTTCCAGATTTGTGATCCTAGTGCTTCTTTTTCTTCTTCTTCTTCATTTTGACGCCCAGCTTCATCATTTTAGTTTGAGTCGACATCTTTCAAATGAAATGCAGAATCGGTTGGATATTCTTCCGCGAAACTCACTTTGACCCCACTACCATGCCTGATACTGCATGTTGTTGTAAGCATTAGTATCCTCCAGCTGACCTCGCCCTTCTGTGTCTGTCCCCCAGTTAGTGTCCCTGGTACTGAAGGAACAGAAGATGGGTCACAAGCCCTTGGCCTCCAACTGCCTGTCAATATGAATACTGCACGTTGTTGTTGCAGGGATGGGAATTGTCCGCCAAACAGCAAATTTCCACCCAAATGACATTGCTTTTCCGCCGGAAAAAAAGTCTGTCCGCCGAAAAAAAAAGGCTAAATTTAGCCATTCTAATGCTGTTTTAGGGCTTCAAGTATCAAAAAAGCTTCAGCATGAACCCCTGGACCCCTTCTGCGGCCCCTAGACCCCTGTTTTTCAACTTTTGTTTTACTTTTCCAATTCCCATGCCTGTGTTATAAGCATTAGTATCCTCCAGCTGACCTCGCCCTTCTGTGTCTGTCCCCCAGTTGGCGTCCCTGGTACTGAAGGAACAGAAGATGGGCCACGAGCCCTTCGCCTCCAACTGCCTGTCAATATGAATACTGCATGTTGTTGTTGTCAGCATTAGTATCCTCCAGCTGACCTCGCCCTTCTGTGTCTGTCCCCCAGTTGGCGTCCCTGGTACTGAAGGAACGGAAGATGGGTCATGAGCCCTTCGCCTCCAACTGCCTGTCCATATGAATACTGCATGTTGTTGTTGTCAGCATTAGTATCCTCCAGCTGACCTCGCCCTTCTGTGTCTGTCCCCCAGTTGGCGTCCCTGGTACTGAAGGAACGGAAGATGGGTCATGAGCCCTTCGCCTCCAACTGCCTGTCCATATGAATACTGCATGTTGTTGTTGTCAGCATTAGTATCCTCCAGCTGACCTCGCCCTTCTGTGTCTGTCCCCCAGTTGGCGTCCCTGGTACTGAAGGAACGGAAGATGGGTCATGAGCCCTTCGCCTCCAACTGCCTGTCCATATGAATACTGCATGTTGTTGTTGTCAGCATTAGTATCCTCCAGCTGACCTCGCCCTTCTGTGTCTGTCCCACAGTTGGCATCCCTGGTACTGAAGGAACAGAAGATGGGCCACGAGCCCTTCGCCTCCAAACTGCCTGTCAATATGAATACTGCATGTTGTTGTTGTAAGCATTAGTATCCTCCAGCTGACCTCGCCCTTCTGTGTCTGTCCCCCAGTTGGCGTCCTTGGTGCTGAAGGAACAGAAGATGGGCCATGAGCCCTTCGCCTCCAACTGCCTGTCCATATGAATACTGCATGTTGTTGTTGTCAGCATTAGTATCCTCCAGCTGACCTCGCCCTTCTGTGTCTGTCCCCCAGTTGGTGTCCCTGGTACTGAAGGAACGGAAGATGGGTCATGAGCCCTTCGCCTCCAACTGCCTGTCCATATGAATACTGCATGTTGTTGTTGTCAGCATTAGTATCCTCCAGCTGACCTCGCCCTTCTGTGTCTGTCCCACAGTTGGCGTCCTTGGTGCTGAAGGAACAGAAGATGGGCCATGAGCCCTTCGCCTCCAACTGCCTGTCAATATGAATACTGCATGTTGTTGTTGTCAGCATTAGTATCCTCCAGCTGACCTCGCCCTTCTGTGTCTGTCCCCCAGTTGGCGTCCCTGGTACTGAAGGAACGGAAGATGGGTCATGAGCCCTTCGCCTCCAACTGCCTGTCCATATGAATACTGCATGTTGTTGTTGTCAGCATTAGTATCCTCCAGCTGACCTCGCCCTTCTGTGTCTGTCCCCCAGTTGGCGTCCTTGGTGCTGAAGGAACAGAAGATGGGCCACGAGCCCTTCGCCTCCAACTGCCTGTCCCGCCTGCGCCGCATCAAGCTGATCCGCAACCGGCTGACTGACTACCACCGGGAGAAGCGATCCACCACCGCTGGGGGGGGCTACAGCCAGGCCACCACCTCCTCCACCACCGCCGCACACCTCTCCCCCCGGGGCTTGGCCCACAGCTCCCACATTGTGGAGGATTTCACCGACTATGTGTGAAGCGGTTTTGTAGAGATTGGCGGGTCAGAACATGTTTGAATGCGCCCAAAAAATAAATGGTCAACTTAGGACGATGATTTGACCGCAACTAAGAATATTGCGCGCTAAGCCCCTACTGGTTTGATTGCCCCCTGGCGGTAAAATGCGCGTCCTAAGCTGCTCATTGTGGTGAACTTTTATTCATTACTGTATTTTTCGGGCTATGAGTCACGCCTTGTTATAAGGCGCACGCCCCAAATTTACACAAAATTTATACGTTTTTTATTACATTATCTTAATATAGTAGAAGTCATGTTATAAGGCGCAGGGGTCCCACTCTGGGAACAAGTTATCGCCTTATAGTCAGGAAAGTAGGGTACCGTATTTTTTAGACAATAAGGCGCACCCTCCGAAATTTTACACAAAATTTTGATTTTGTTATATTTTCTACCCCCGTGGGGATACCGGGGGGTCTTTTGTATAAATAGTTCCCCCACCTTCACCTTCTGGAAGTTCTGTACATGTAGCTTCCTCTAATCTGTCACTCTCTTTGACTCTGCCTTTTCCCTTTGCTTACTGTCATCTACTGTCTTTCTGCCTTTCCGGTCCATTCTCCTGCCTTTTTTCAAGAAACGCTTTCAAAAAATTTCCTCCAGCTGAAGTCGGACATGCTGGGCCTAATTATTTCTTACTTAAGCGCATAATGGCAGCATGACGCATCTGCACTCATAATTGAGAGGAAACTGCCTGAGCGATCGAAGAGAAGAAATTATATTTTCTTACTAAGCTATTAGTCACATTATAAGCGGCAGGGGTTTCAGTGTGTGACAAGAAAAAGTATCGCCTTAGTCTGAAAAATATGTCGTGTATGAAGGCTTTGTAGTTGTTTTAAGTCGAAATGTATTTAGTGAACATGCACACACACACACACACACATATTTTGTGGAGGACTTCACTGATTACTTGTGAACCCTTCGTAGTCACCCTTTGTTCGTGTCACCAAAAAATGAGGGAATCTTATCGTGGAGGATTTCTCAACTATGTTTCAAGCCTTTTTAGATTTTAAGATTTTATAGAATTCAATTTGTTCAGTATGGAAATAGGAAGAATCCTTGTGGTGTTGAGGACTTAAAACATTTTATGTGTGAAGCGTTCATAGATTTTGTGGTCATAGCTGAAATACGCAGTCAGTACGCAAATACGAAAAATCCTTTTCTTGTGGTGGACTTGGATTGTGTAAAGTCTTTTTAGTTCTCTAAGTCAGAATTTATATGCACGCACTCACACACACACACACACTCTCACTCGCACATACAAAATCTATATGTTGAGGACTTCACTGATCATTTATGAAGCCTTTGTTGATTTCTTTGTCAGTATTTGTTCACTATGTATGATTGAAAAATTCCCATATCATGGAGGACATTAGATTACTGATTATTTCTGAAGCTTTCCTTGATTTTAAGTAGCTCAGAATGAAACAATTGAATGTGTATTTTTTTTTTTTTAATTATTATTTTTTTATGTATGTGTATTTCTATGCTAAGAATGTTTCTAGTCAAAAAGCATGATTGAAAGATGAAGGCAGAGGGACATTTCTAATGCAGGAAAGAGGTTTCAGGAGTAGTTTTGTGTGTGTATTTATGGACATATGTGACCCAGCACCACAAAAAGGAACATTAAGTCGCTGGTCTAGTTTCTAACAACAGGCTTGCAAAGTCAAAAATCTCATTTTTGGTCAATTTTGATTTATGGGTAATTTCTTTGTCTAACATCTTATCTTTCCTATTTATAAGGACAATCTTTAACACAGTCTCTAAATGGTCTTATCAGTGCATGGGTGCTCCTGGGAAATTAAAAAAATCCTGCAAGGGGGCGGCCCCGACGGAGTGCAGGGGGCAGCGCACGCACACACACACATTTACTGCTCTTTTTTCACCCCTCTAGACTAGCACAAGCGCTACATTCCTTTGAATATAGCAAATGCTTATATAGGCCCTTTTTATTATTGTACAAGTTTGTGTGTGTGTGTAAGAAAATCGTTGCTTCTCAATTTATCATAATCGGGCGACGTCGGCTCTAGGCAATTTAAAAATCCTGCAATTCAGGACATCCTGCAAGAAGGAGCATCCATGTAAGTGCTTTGACCCTTTCACCGTCAGCCATGTTTCAGCAAAATGTCCATTACATTTACCTGGGTAGAGAACAAAACCATCTGCAGTATTGGGGATTCTTCTGTGACATATATACAATAAGGTCTAACCTTACTTCCCAAAACTAAGACAATAGGGTCTTTGGATAATAGACCCCAATTTGATGCCTTTTAATGACATAGGTGTTAAATCACTGTGGTGCTAAAATGCGACTTTTTGGCGGTGAAAGTAGGTCAAAGTATGGTCTTCAGCTAGGCTGGACTTTAGACTGTTCCCTCAAAATGGCTGATGCTCGCCCTACTAACTTTAAATGCTCATATCTCTAGAACAAAAAAAGGTACAAGAATGGTTCTTGTATCATTAGAAAGAGCATTGTCTGAAGTTTCAAATGAATAATTTTCTCGACCTGGTCAGTTTGACACTTGATGTCCCTTTCGTGGTGCTGGGTCACATGGTTTTGAGGTTTGTGTGTGAAGCATTGATTTTAAAAAATCATTTTCATAAACATTGAAGTATGAGCTTAGATCAACTATATCTGTGTGTGTGAGCAAGAGTGAGTATATATGTTATGCATTTTTTAAGTATATGAATTTCCTCTATGTCAAACTCCACAAGCATGTGCTCTTTAATTAGAAAAGTTTTATTTCACCATTGTATTCATATTTGTTCCAAACTGTGGTATCAATGCAAGTCTGTGAAACGTGTGACATAAAAAAATACTTTGATATTCAAAATGTTTTGTGTACAGTACGTAAGTAGAAGAAACGGTCATTGAATAGTGAACACATTCATAATGTAATAATACATATTTAAATAACGCTCATTAAAAAACCCATTCCCATTTATACAGGAAGAAAAATTCACAATAATAAAAAACACAATCCCCCCTTGCCCACCCCCGGGACGTTCTATGCCCCACCCCAGGGACGTTCTATGCCCGTCCGTACCCCAGGGACGTTCTATCCCCACCCCCGGGACCATCTATCCCCACCCCCAGGACGATCTTATCCCCCCCCAAACAGTACCCCCAGGGCTGTCAATGCCCCACCCCAAGGATGTACTATCCCCACCCCCGGGACGATCATCCCCACCCCCAGGGCTGTCAATGCCCCACCCCCCCGGGATGTACTATCCCCACCACAGGGACGATTCTATCCCCACCCCCGGGGATGTACTTCCCCACCCCCAGGGATGTACTATCCCCCACCCCCAGGGTCATCTATCCCCACCCCCAGGGCCGTCTATCCCCACCACAGGGATGTACTATCCCCACCCCTAGGGGTCATCTAGGGCAGTCTATGCCCCACCCACAGGGGACGTACCTAGCCCCACCCCCAGGGCAGTCTATGCCCCACCCCAAAGACGTACTATCCCACCCCCAGAGAATACTATGACCTAATGACAATTTTTGTTTTTAAATGGAGGGGTGTATCTTAACCCCTTCCCTGCCCTATCCCGTGTGATGTCAGTGATGATGTTACAGACCTCTTTTCGAGTAGTATTCTACTCAAATCGGACCTCTACTACTCTTCAAAACTGAAAAAAATGCTCTAATTACTCATTTTCAGTGAACATTTGTTTGATGGTTTAATGAATAAAACTACGCATTTTGCACCCAAACTACTCATTTCAGCTATCCAGACTACTCAAGACTTGTGTAAGGGGTAAACAGGTCTGATGTTATAACTTTTGATGTCTTAGTCATGGAATGCTAGGTTTGGTTTAGAACAGCAGGAATGGATATATATATCCAGACCATTCCCAGATGAGTGTTAAAACAGACTCTCTTATTTTCATAATGAAATCAAAAGATAATTCTTAAGGCAGTGAAGGGGTTAATAACTGGCAGCAGCACTTTTAGGCCAAAATATGGCAATGTCATTTAAATGATTGCTATAATAAAATTTAAAAAATAAGTATAAGGCCTGCAATCCGCAATAATAATAATAGACCTGCAAATCTTTCGGATGAGAGAATAAACCGAGGTCCCATGCACTAGCACAACGTTAACCACAGTGGAAAAAAAATTGTCATTGGGTCAAAATTTACCCCCCCCCATTTAGAACGATTTACAAAAAATTCTGTTATGCTTTGTGACATTTGGCACTGTACCAAACATTTTTTTTTAAATGCTGGAAATTAAAACTTTACATCAATGCGACATTCTTAGCAAACTTTTTCATAACAGTGGAAACAGCCCTATAAGACCTGCAAAACATCATCCAAATGAGTCTTATAGGGAGGGGGGTCTTATAAGAGGTTAATTTTAATAACTTTACAAAGAAGGGCAATGTCCAGAGAAGTAGATTATGTGGGAGGGGAGTCTTATAATGGGAGGTCTTAAAGAGGAGGTTCCTACTGTATCACATCGGATAGATGAGATTCATCATTTCCTAGAAGTGCCTTCTAAATCTATAAAAGGACTACTTAGAAGGACTTCTGGATGTTATAAGTCTCACCACTACTCAATTGTGAATCAGGCTCTGATGACTTGTTTTCCATTATCACATACAGGTAGCACTGATACAGCAAAAAAACGCACATAACAAATTAAAGGGTCACCCTGAAGATTAGTTTTTGCAAGAAAACATGGAGAGATCACCAAGAAAACACCCTTACAGAGATCAACACTCACGTCGCTCTGGTTTCCTAGAATATATCGTCAATCGTTTATTTTAATATTTATACGTTTACACAAGAGTTTCGCTCACACCAAAGAAAATAGCCCTCCCGGTTTTTTTTTACTGCATACAAAGAAAAGTTTAACACTCTCAGTGGCCTCCACCCATCCCGGCCAAAATGCATCTATTCTCCACACTAAGGAGGAACGCCAATTGGACAGTTTGATTTCAAGGAAACCAGAGAAAGTGAGTGTTGTGAGCCTTGAAAGGACGTCTTTCTGGTGACCTCGACGGTGTTTCGCTGCCAAAAAACTCATCGGTCAGGGGTCCCTTTTAGAAACAAGTCTGAAATCGATTGCAACAACCACTATTTATAAAATATATAGATGAATTGTAAAATAGCATATATCACAACAAATAAGTACATACTTCTAATCAATCACCGGGCATCACTCTACCATATGAGCGCAGATGCATTCATGCTGCGTTATGACATACAAAGAACGGCCCAGGTATGTCTGTCTTCGGTTGGAGAAATCTGTAGTCAGAGTTCCAGAACAAAGGCAGGAGAAGACCAGTACGGCAGAAAGAAGTAGATGACAGTAAGCAAAGGGAAAAAGGCAGAGTCCAAAGGAGATTAGAGGAAGACAGCACAAAAACTCAGAAGGTGGGGGACTTTTTGTACGAAAGCCCCCCAGGTATCCCCAAGGGTGGACAATAATACGATCAAGCAGTGGTGAAATATACTGGAAGATCTGAAAGGAAGAGGCTGAAACACACAAACAACATAATAATAAATGAAACCTGCAAAAAAGGAAACCGGTACGGCAGTCGTGAGTGCATCTTAAGCAGTTAACAAGGGTAGCAATAACAAGGTAAATTAGTATCAAACTGCCAAACGAGTTATGCTAATTTACACGTTGCTACCTCGTTAACGCTTAAGAGGCACTCTGTAATACGTCCCCATTGTTGAAGCTATCAGCGTAGTAAGTGAAGTACATCAAAACAAGCATAGCTGGAAAAAAAAACCACCTGAAGAATAGACGATTTTCGGGATAAAAATAAGCGGACAGAACCTCGTGCAAATTAGAGTTCTTACCTCATTACTCGGTCAAAACCATCGCAACAATGGCGCGGAAGCTTGAACCGACAGGATTGCAAGTCAGCGACTTAGCAAACATTTTTTTGGAAAAATTAGGGGTGGCCAGTGTCACAACTGATAAAATTTTGCAAAATTGTGACGTAAATATAAAAAGACAAATGTTAGAATGAACACGGTGTTCTAAGTGCTCAAACACACAGATCACTCCCACACACACGAATTATTCCACTTAATTATTCAGGAACAATTTCCTATAAGCAATGTGGCCGTATGTGAAGCACTAACAAAAACGAAGAGCATAGCTTGAATTCACTGAAAGAAACCTGTGGTGTTAGCTACAGACACTGGAGGTGTTGACCAAGTAAAAGTCAACAACAGCACATAACACTTAGAAAAACGACTTCTTCTCTTCTGTGTCCATTGGCCTAATGCGTAAGTACATATGTGTCCCAGGTTTCAGTTTTCACTGTATCTGCTGCATACAGTCAACACATTCGATTCGGAGGAGCTCAAGGAGAAAAATATTTGGAAGAATTATCTGTTAAAGGCAGGAGAAGGGCAATAAGTCAGAAAGACTAGTAGATGACAGTAAGCAACGGGAAAGGGCAGAGTCAAGAGAGTGGCAGATCGAGGAAGTTACACAGCACAGAACTCCAATGGGGGCAAACTACTGTACAAAAGGACTCCCCCAGTATCCCCAAGGGGAATAGAAAACGTACAACGATTCAAAACAGTTGGTTAGCTAACTATAGCTATGAATAAAAGATTTTCAAAACCAGTTGGTTTAGCTAAATATAGCTATGAATAAAGATTTTCAAAACCAGTTGGTTTAGCTAAATATACTATGATAAAGATTCAAACAGTGGTTTAGTAACTATAGCTATGAATAAAGATTTTCAAAACAGTGGTTTAGCTAAACTATAGCTATGATAAAGTATTTCAAAACAGTTGGTTTAGATCAACTATAGCTATGAATAAAGATTTCAAAACCAGTTGGTTTAGCTAACTATAGCTATGAATAAAGATTTTCAAAACAGTTGTTTAGACTAACTATAGCTATGATAGAGATTCAAACAGTTGGCTTATGCTCACTATAGCTATGAAAAAGATTTCAAAAACAGTTTGTTTAGCTAACTATAGCTAGAATAAAGATTTCAAAACAGTTGGTTAGGACTAACTCTAGCTATGAATAAAGATTTTAAAAACAGTTGGTGTTTAGCTAACCTATAGTATGAATAAAGGATTTAAAAACAGTGGTTAGTAAATATAGCAATGAATAAAGATTTTTAAAAAATGATCAACTTGCCAAGTTTGGAATATCGCAGAAGGCAGGATGGGGGAGGGAGGCGGAGGACCCACATGATTGAGGCATTCAAAAATATTGCAGAATTACTATAATAATCAAATCACAAAACAATGTTTCTCGCTAACATTTTCCACCACTAGAGGTCACACTCTGAAACTCAATAAACAATTTGTTAGATCCCAGCACACGAAAGAGACATCAAGTCACTGCTGCTAGTTCCCACAACAGCTGAAAAGGTAAAACATTCTCATTTTTTTTCAATTTTGAGTTATGGTTATTTCGTGTTCTGACACACTTTCTTTCATATGTATGAAGGACATTCTTAATTGGTTTATAAGGGGCTTTAAATAAGTCAGATCAATGCTTTTTCTTCAGCAAGGCTAGACTTTTAGGACGTTTTCTAAAATGGCGATGTCGACCCTACCATCTTTTAAAGCTCATAAATCTGAACGGAAAACATCAAGACGGTCTTGTATCACTAGAAAGAGAATTGCGGAAGTTTTCAAATGTCCAATTTCTCAGAATGGTCAACAGAACATAATGTCCCTTCGTGGGCTGGGTGGTTCACATTTGTAAAAAACTAATGCTTTACCAACACCTTTTACTAACAGTATTATTTATTAATACTTGGGAACTCGTTACCCAGCACCATAGTAACCTCAGGACACTCAACAGCTTTGAAAATAATTTAAATAAGTACTGAAGAATATTGCCTCAAACAAATTTAAATATCAATTTAGGGGGCTACGCCTTTATTCAAATGCCGCACCATCAATACAAAAAGACATGTGTGAAAACCAAAATAGAAAAAAAATCATACAGCAGGCAAAAAGGCTGTCAACACTAAAGTGCCAAACTATGCTATGCTAAGTTATGCATAATTACACTCAGGTAGAGTGGCACAGTGGTAGCGAGTCGCCTCCATGTCAAAGTAAACCGAGTTCGAACCTGGGTACAGGGGATTTGCCTCACTTTGCATAGGCTATGGTATGAAAGGGTAGTCTTCGGATGAGGGGGGGGGGGGCACGATAACCGAGGTCCTGGTGCGCCCATGCACTTAGCACACGGTTAACCCAGTGTCCCCCAAAAAAGTTCGTCAATTGGTCAAAATTTACCCCCCCCCCCCCCACTTTCTTCTCATCAGTCACATATAACATGCAAAAAACGGTGAGCGCGCCTTGGCTGCACGCGCTCACCAGATGGAGCAACCGAATTAACAGACGCCTCTCTACCTAATATGCTATGACTAAAGTTAGCTATGCTATGTAAGGTTATGCTATCTAGCTATGCTAACAAGCAAGCATGGGCTGTAACTCGCTTTACAGGTCCGCGTTGGTTGCACCCACTTAAAAGTAACACGAGAGTAACATGCAATTAGAGAAACTGATTGGCTTGGCTTAGGATAATTTACATCTTACTACGGTAGCTGGTTAAGAGGCGCTCATGATTACCGCACAAGGTGTTCAAAAGAAAGTGCAACCAAAAAATCGGAAAACGAATTGAATAATCAACCAATTTAGATTTTTTTTTTTTACCAGAGAAGATCATCCTCCGAAGGCGGAATGTGATGCCACGTGGCGGGATATAAAAACGGTCACACACATAATGATTCATTCCCAAAGAGAAGATTCAATGCATGACAGCTTACAAACAATTTTGGTTTCCAAGATTTCTTACTGCTTCAGATTGCAAGTTCATAGTAAACTATTTTTTACGAAAAAAGAAGCCATTTTCGAGGTGCAAAAACATTTTAGCACATTCTATGTCTTCGTTTGCAATTTCAATTTTTATACAGTATTGACAAAATTCTCATTCACGTGTGCGTTGTTAAAAGTGGATAGATAGTCTTGGTTTCAATTTTCAGGGGGAAGAAAGACTCGTTTTTAAAAAAACAGACAATTGAAACCATTCTAAGGTCGATATACCGTATTTTTCGCGATCATTAGCGCTGCTGGGATAAGGCGAATAGGGCAATTCCAGAAAAATCTGAAAAAATCCAAGTAAAAGGCGCCCTCGTTATAAGGCGATACACACGCCAAACAAAGTCGAAGATTAAGCCCGTACGCTCCTGTAAACGCTTACCGACCGCCATTACTGCTGTCATAAACAAGAGTTGGCTCCATCTCAACTAAATCAATTCCGTGTTGCGACTTCCGGTTGGTGTGGTTGACGTTTCTTCGTGAAAACTGGTAGAATGATGGAATTTAACTCTAACGATTGCTTTAAATCCAATTACGGGTCATGCATCGTTGGGCGGATCTCGGATGTAACAGGGATTTTGAGCATTTTAACGTGAGTTATTCGCGGATCGGCGACTCGTTACCACTTTCGAGTTGTGACTCACAGGAGACTGTACTGGAACACGGCAACGTTGCTCTCTTCTCTGATTTTGTTCACTAATAGGGCGCATATATTAGGTGCATAGGCGAAATTGGAGGAAAAAATATGACTTATAGTCCGAAAATTATGGTAGATAGTCTTACATTTAAATTTTGAGGGGGGAGAAAAACAGTGTTTTGGAAGAAACAGACAATTGCAACAGTTGCAATTTCTGCGGAATAGTTTTTGCCCTCAAAAAGTGCACTCTGAAAATAGGTTCCCAGAAACTGTATTTTAGACCTCTGGAAGCCGTTGTAAAAAGATATAAGCTTTTATAGACTGCATCTTTCAAAACGTGAAAAATAAAAAAATATAGCTCATACTAATTATCAATTTTATTAACGATTTGTTGGTCGTTGCATCATTTTTTAGTTCGAGCCTATACATCGCACCGATCCAGAAGGACCTAAGCAAAAGGACTGAACTATGCAAATCATCATCACAGACAAAGCAATGGACTGTGGATAGCAGTAACAACATTACGTAAAGCAAATGTGATTATGTGCAGTCCATTCCATCCTTTTCAATACACAGCATATAACATGATAAAAAACCGAATATAAAAATTGATAATAAGGAGTTTTTAAGTACATCTTGTTGACGTACAAAAAATCATACCGATTCATGGTGATATATCTCTGACAAAAAATCAATTAAAAATCCATCAACAACTGAATAAGACACTCACACCACAAACGTTATACGGGAAATGCGCAAGTCTGCAGAGATTCAGTTGTTCGCCTACATTAAATAACCATGATATACAATCAAACACGGAACATAAAAAAAAGCAACAAATACATACGGGGACAAATATATATCGTCACATGCCTCTCAAGAAACAATCCCAACAGCCGTAACGCTGGAAACCAGTCACAATACATACGCGTGACAATATATTATCATACATGACTCTTCAAGAACAATTACCAACATGAGTAACGCTGGAAAACCAGTCACAATACATATATGTACAATATAATCGTACAGCTCTTAAGAACAATCCCAACATGTTAACGCTGGAAACCAGTCACAATACCATACACGTGACAAATATATGTACCATGTCTTCAAGAACAATTCAGAACTGCCTAACGCTGGAAACAGTCACAATACTAAGCTGTGACAATATAAACGTACATTATGTGCAGAAACTGCGTTACTGCTTAACGCTGAAGTCCAATTGAAACATACACACAGTGTTGATTGGACGTTGTTCACTGTGACGAAAACTCTCACAAAACTAACTCTACAAAGGCCTTGTGTGCTGCATAAATCAACAGGTGATGGCATTCTCAAGTTCAGCCATTTAGTGGTGCACAGTTTATCGCTGCACTTGTGTAATAAGGCAAAACACTGGGGGTACGGAGCACGCAACGATGTTGTTGTTTTTCATTCTTCATCTATCACAGTCACAACATCTTTTCCCCCCCCCTCTCTCTTCTCTCTCTCTATACACACACACCATTAGCTCTGAAAATATAAGCTAGTACAATCAAGTGATAAAAGCTAAAAACAAATTGTGGCCTGTGCAATCCGCAAGTCCGTACAGAAACTCCATATCATCACATAGAAATGAGCGATGTGGAAATCGCCACAAGTTACCATCGCTATTTTGAACATAAGCGAAGTTCGTACGGAACTTGCGGACTGAGTATCTAATGTGCACAGGCCTACAAGTACACTGACTCTGAAACGGCAGAACACAAGGACCACATCTATTACTGGAACAAAGCTTTGCTCTTGATTAAAACAAAGAATCAGTTTATCTTCCCACCAACTTCAACTTGATTTCAACCCAGTTGTTGTTGCCTTGTTGTCGTTTCTGACAATGACTTTAGATAGCAGAGGGGCAGCTGCTATTCGGCAGGCTGGGCTAAACTTTGTTAAAGCGGAGAAGCCTTGCACAGGGTGCATCCCACTCTCTCTCTCAGGGCTCCCCAATCATCCCGTAAAACAATGGGTCCAGGACTCTTCATTTACAGCATAGAGGGTCCTAGAGGCAGGATCGAGGGTCAGCAATTGCAAATGCCCAAAAGAAATTTTAGTGCATCCTGTGACCCCTGCACATTGTTTTAGTAGGGGACTTATGAGGAATTTAGTGCTCAAGAACCTTCAATTTGGGGTCCCTGGGAGCCATGCTTGCCAAATGGATTTGAGGATGAGAGGCGGCGTTGGGAAGGTCCCCAGAGGGCCAACCAATCCCATTGGCTGCAAGACTAGAGTCGGGAAGATGCCCCTAGTTAGAGAGTCATAGTCTTCACGAAAGACTAAAGCTGTACCAACATATTCCAACACTATAGAGAATCGTTATAGCACAACTTCATTTACTTATTGGCCTTTCGACAGGCTCACCCAGTGAATGTTCAACCCAATGGAATTCTTTCCAATACTGGCTTTTTCCAAACACGCGAGACGTCAGCAGACTTTGAGCTTGATTCTGTGCGCTGGGCAACATTTAAGCATTCAATCCAGTATCGTTACAATAGCGCAGAAATTTGTGGTTCTAGATTAAAAATCATTGATCATTTTTGTTCATTAGCACGCGGGATCTAATATATATATATGACCCTTTTCCAAACTATAACAACAACATATTATCTACAAGTTTCTCGTGGATTGTGATAGTGCTTTTCTTTCTGTCGAGCACTTTAGGAAGAATAAACTCCGGTCTGAGTGAGCTTATAAGATTTATGCTTTGTTGCTCAATGTCATGAAACAAATCGCTCAGTGAGTCGAAACCTCGTAACTCATTTTGGTAGTTTGAGAAAAATGAAAAAAACATTTTTTTTTAAATTAACGCGTTAGACACAATGTTATAACTATGATGAATATGTTGTTAAAAACATTGCGAGTTTCATCCTGCATTTTGTTTAAAATACTTTTTTTTTTTTTTTACTAATTGAAGAACGAAGATACAAGGTTGTCGTCCTAAGTAGATTGAATTTGGGACTTGAGTTTTCTTCACTTACACAACCTCGTTTACAGCAGATAGAAAGTCGTTAGATGATAGGAGCTTTGTGGAATGTGGCGGGAAAAATAGAGAGCTGACTAGGTATCCACTCAAACCCCCAAAAATCGAGTAACGAGGCTTGGAATTTCACCGACAAAATGGTGACACTGCAAGGTATTGTACTTGCTTAACAGTAACGCATCTCATTTCTCGGTGGGAAGGGGCAGAGGGTTAAGCTAGCCATAAAAAGTGAGCTGAAACACCCCCCAATAGGCCAAACGACACGATCTGACATTTCCGGAGACACATGTGCTAAATGGTTCCGTCTACAATCATGGGACGTTGGATTCCCGCCCCTAGCTGTCATTAAAACTAATTCACAACAAATAGGGCATTTGCCACGAGTGTGTTACATCTATACTAGAGTACTAATTGCCAGCGCTCGTTTGCCTGAGTTATGTGCCTTTCTAATTCAAATGCAGTGAAATTCAAGGTCGCTGGCACACGCGGCAAATGCCCTATTAAAATAAAACAGTCGAAATGAAACCAAAGAAAGGATTTAAATACCTTCCCCCCGTCACATGTCAAATTCCCTCTATGCTAGGAATATTTTACCAGCTATAAGAGGGAAAACACGTGAAAACCCTGATTTTGACAACGTGGACCGTGGTGGGTCTTTAATCAAATTTAAAAAACTCAAGTGACCTGGAACAAAGAGTTGAACCCGAAAGTCTGATTCGTGTTTGGTTGTAGATAAATCTTTTCTTTTGGGGTTCCTCATTTCGACTCTGTTTAATTTTGTGCTTGTACTGAGCCAGCCGCCAGCTCGGTTCAGTTAAATCTAATATGATTGGAATGACGTTGGATCAATGTTTAAGCTCACTATATATAACTTCACTAAATAATATATATAAATTAATGTTCTTAGGTTTTTTTTATGATTGTTGCTATAATAGTTGCTGTTTTTTCTTTTCTCCTTGTTCTAATTTTATTTGTTGTTTGCTTTTGTGTGCCTCAGGGCTGAGTGGAAAAAACACCAGCAACAATTTAGTTAATCTATTAGCCCTGAATACAACCTTTGTTACACCGTTCGTTTAGATTTATCAGTCACTCAACACATCTAAAATCGCATGCACTTCTCCCCTTCACACACCTTCCCTCTCTCTGTCGTCCTCTCTCTCTCCCTCCTCTTACTTCTTCTCACAGCACTCAACTCGCTCACCACTCTCTCCCTCATCACCCTTATCCTCCTCCAACTAAACCATAACCTAACTCGGACAGGGTCCACTCCGAAAAACCATCCTGGACCCCTGAACAGCTGCTAATGGCCGACTGCGTATTCGGGGGACCGGGAGCATCCAATGGGTGGACGGCACTCCGGGGGAGAAGGAGTGCCCCCGCGAGGAACACACCAGACAAACCGGGCTGTCCACCGGAGGGCAGACCCGGTCCCGGTGGACCAGAAGAGGGGCGCCAGGCCGTCCACCAAACAGCTCCAGCTCGGGGCCACCTCAGTGCGTTTGCCGAGGCCTCCTCTTCCAGCTGGGGCGAGGGCTGGACCTGAAGGTAAGGGTCAGCCCGGAGAAGTCCTTGCCCATGTACAGGGCCCGCGGCGGGGACCCTCGTGCTGCGCCGGGAATGTGGCCGAGAGGGCTGCCTGGAGAAATGAAACTAGTCATACAAAAGGAAGGGGCATACTCTATTTCTAATCAACTCCCCCCACCAAGTAGATTACGATACAAATCACCTAGCCCGTATACATTTTCTTTTTCTCGATCCGCAATTATCTTCATACGTGATGGGCATCTTACAATGAAAAACACGAAGCCCACTTAAAACCGTCGATATTCGAATTATTTTTCACAAACACAGAACCACGGAGATTCGCAACGTATGCCAAGTTGAAAGCAAAAATGATCAGCTAGGTACTTTGGAGAACAAGAATCTCAAAAAACCCGATTCATTAAGTTGTGCACAGGTATTCAAATACGGTCAAAACGACAATAAGCTACGACCCAGATTCTTGCAGCCTTTTAACTAGGGAACACGTGCCATTCAAAATCCACATTCGAACTTGCATCGGTGGTACCGGGAAACGCCCATAAAATAGTATCCTAAAAACGGTAAGATTAACTACTCACGCGTAGCTCAGACGTTCCGCTCGGCTTATCAGGCTTTACACACCGAGTTGAAGACTGGTATCAGTCCCGACACGCGGTGGAAAATAACCACAAACAACAGCTGACCAATTCCCACTGAAAACCCCCCTCCCAAAAACCAACCACTGATAAAATCTGTAGCGTTCGCTGAGATCACACCAGATGAACAACAACGAAACGACCCAACCCCCCAACCACCTGATAAAACGTGAGCGGTGCTATTAACTCACGACAACGTGCACCAAAAACCACCACCTACCCCCACCACCCAACCCCCCGTAAAATTGTAGCGGGTTGCCCAGTAACGAGTGGGGCCACACTGTCATGTGAGCTCAGCTGACCTCCAGACGCCGGTCGAATGGTCCGTTCCTTTATGTGCGTTTTTCCTTTTCCCTATTTGTTGTGGATCTCTCTTCTTCTTCTCTCCCCACTCTATCCTTTTCTGCTCCCGTCACGTGAGCGTTGTTGACCTCCACAATTCTCCTGCTCCTTATTCTCTTCTCCAACCTATCCCCCTCTTTAAACCCTCTGTTTATTCCTTCTAATTCATTCTTTCATTCTTTTTGTCTTTCTTCACCCTACGCGCCTGCAACTACCGTATCCACACACCTCTCAGCTTCTATCACCTCTTTTCCCCCTCTTCCTCTTCTATTAGTTCTATCCTTCGCGCCGCTTCCAGCTTCGAAGATTCTTTCTTCCTCAGTAACGAGACCCTCCCCCCCTCCCCTCTCTCCCCGCGAAAACGACTTACTCGGAGACCTCAACGCATCCAGCTCCCGCTTTATTACTCTTCCCACAACTTGTCATCGCTACCCGATGAAGAAAAAGCACCCAACGTTCGCTGATGATCAACCGCCGGACATTCTCCGTCTCTACGCCTGAACAGTCACCCCTCGTCACTCTCACCAAGCACGCAACTCAGTTACACACCGCATTTGTTCCCATAAGCCAAACACACAACGCAGACATGATGTAGTGGTCACCCCGTACCCAAGAGCCCCTGTGAGTCACTCGCAATCATCGACGTCTCCCACTACAAATAAGGAGACACACACGTGACTACCCCCTCCCCCCCATAAGACTCGATTTCAACTAGCGGGACGAACCCCTCTCAGAGCTCTTCCCTTGCCTTTTCCTCCCTCGAATAGGAACGAGAGATCGCATCTTCACTTCCCGGCTTCGGAAGACGAGCACGCGAGGCCAAGCTACACTCACATTTAGACCACTGCACCTCAGGTATCCCTTCCACTAGCACATTAACCACCTCCGGCACGACGCCGTAAGATATCTACTCTCCGCATGCAAACACGGAAAGACAGTCAACAGCAGAGAGATAAGACATCCAGAACTAGGTCTCTCCCCTCTCGAGTCAGACGATGCCGAAAACCCTTTCTTCACACAAATTGCCCATCCCCCTCTCAAAACAACTCGAGCAGGCACCTCCCGCGCTCCGGTCCTCCCCCCTCGTGCCAGCAAAAACAATGCATGTCACTCCTTACCTCGGCGTTCCCCGTGGCCGGACGCCCGGGCGCTTGTGGCCGCTACCTGCGACTCCACCCACGCAAGGACACGTGATAGTAGCCCCAAACTACGACGCGAGTCGCAGGATCCCGCACACTTCCCGATACACCCCCCCCCCTCCCTCCTAACATACACACATCAGCGTTACGCGCCAAACCTCAGAACTCGGGTTCTGGCCGCACACCACTCCCATGCCGAGAGACAACCTGAATCACCAGCTAAGAGGTACCTCGGCCGGCTCGGGCCCAAATAGAGACAGGGGCAAAACGACGCACGAGATATAAGAGACGATGAGACAGGAGAGCGAACAACGCATAGCAACGAAAGGTGCAAAAACCAAAGAAACAAGAACAGGGTACGAAAAACAGGTTGGGGTGTTTGTGTGTATTTTATGTGACAAAAAACAGAAAATTGTTATGAAACGCAGACGAGCACACAATGGAAAGACGGGAGAACAGATACAAAACGAGAAAGTACTGTACAAGATCTGAAGAGTGCGAGTGGGGTTGGGGGTCGTTTCGTGTTGTTCATCGAGAATATGTGAAGTTCATCTCACCGGCTCATTATTATCAGGTGGGTTTGGTTTGAGGGTGTTTCGTTATTGTCATCGTGTTGTGAGTAGTTTCAACGGGTGTCGATCGATACCAATGTCTTCAACCTCGAGTGGTAAAGCGATGATGAAAGCCGAGGCGGACGTCTGAGTTGAAAGCTACGCGGAGTTTGTTAAACATGTACCGTATTTTAGGCGACCTACATTTTAGGGGCGTTTCCTGGGTACCAACCGAGTGCAATTTCTTTCATGTGATTTGAAATGGCACGTGTTCCTAGATTTGAAAAAAGTCATGCAAGCAATCTGGGTAGAGTAGCTTATTGTGCGTTTGGACCGGTATTTGAATACTGGGTCGAAAAACAGTAAATTAATCGCGGTTTATGAGAATAAATCAGTTTTCTAAGTCACTAGTGATCCAATTTTTGCTTTCAAACTTTGCATACAGATTGCAAGATCAGTCCTGTTGGTCTGGTATGGTGACAAAAAATAAATTCGAAATATCGACGGTTGTTGTACAATTGGGCGTTGGTGCGTTTCCTTGTAAGATTGCAATAAAACGTATGAAAAATGCGGACGAAAAAAAGAAATGTATAACTGTAGGTGATTGTATCGTAATCAACATTTGGGGAGGGGATTCGTTAATTAGAAGAGAGTATTCACCCTTCAATTTTGTATGATACGTGTTAAATTCTCCAGGGCAAGCCCATCTCGGCCCAATGGCACGGCGCAGCCACGAGGGGCCCGCCGAGGGGCAATGTACCATTGGGCAAGGACTTCTGGGGCGAACCGTTACCTTCAGGTCCAGCCCTCGCCACAGCTGGAAGAGGGGCCTCGGCCAACGCCCTGAGGGCGGGCCCCGAAGCTGGAGGAAGGGGTGGACGCTGGCGCCCCCCTTTCGGGTCCACCGGGACTCGCATCTGGACAAGGCCGGGTGGGTTGCTCGCTGGCACGTGGCTCCCCGCGTGCCGGGCCACAAGGAGCTCCGGGCTCCCCGACCCAAGTCGGACATGAAGCAACTGTCGGGTCCAGGTGGTTTCGGTGAGATGACCCTGTCCCGAGTTTAGGTTATGGTTTAGTGAGAGAGAGGGAGAATGAAGGTGGGAAGGGGAGAGATGTGTGAGCGCCATCAATACGTGAGTGAAGTGAGACGAGAACGAAAGGGAGGGAGAGAGAGAGGAAGACAGAGAGAGGGAAGGGTGGAAAGGGGAGAGAGTGCATGAAGCATTTGAGTGAGTGAGTACACGAAACGAACGAACAAAAGTTATTAGGGCAATGAGATAAGGCTAAATAGTTACTGGGTTTTCACTCAGACACTGAGGCAAACAAGAAAGCAACAAACAACTAAAATTAAGAATAAAGGAAGAGAAAAGAAAAAAAAGCAAACATATGAAAAGCCAACAATCTCAAAAAAAACCTAAGAAATTATTGTATATATATATTTAGTGAGTTATATATAGTGAGTTAACATTGCATCAAACGATAATTCCAATCAAGATTCGATTTTAATGAAAACGAAGATGCCTGCTGGCTCAGTAAAAGCACACAACATAAATAAAACAGAGTCGAAATGGACCCAAAAGAAAAAGAATTTAATAACACAACAAAACACGAATCATGACGTTCGGGTCAACCCGGTTTGTCCAGTTCACTGGTTTTTTTTAAATTTTCGATTAAAGGACCCACCACGTCACGTGTCACAAAATCATGGTTTTACGGTTTTCCTCTTATAGCTGTAGAAATCTTCCTAGCATAAGAGGGAATGGACATGTGAGTGGGAATGTCTTTAAATCCTTTCTTTTGGGTTTACAATTTCGACTTGTTATTTTAATAGCATTGCCGCGTGCCAGCGACCTGAAGTTCACTGAGTTGAATTAGAAGCGTCAGCATCATAAACTAGTCAGAAACGAGCGCTGGCAAATTAGGAGTCTAGTATAGAGAACGAACACTCTGGCAAAGCCTATTTGTGTGAAAGTTTAATGAAGCTCAGGGGGCAAGGAAATCCAACGTCCCATGATGGGATGACGGGAAATTTAGCCAGCAGGGGTCATCCGGTAATGATAAGATTCGTGTCGGTTGGCCATATTGTGGGTGTCTCAGGCTCAACTTTTTATGGCATAGCTAACCCTCCCTGACCCTTCACCCAGGAATGAGATGTACTGATTTAAGCAAAGTACAATACATTGCAGTGTACACCATTTGTCGGTGAAAATTCCAAGCCTCGTGTAACTCGATTTGGGGGTTTGAGTTAGATACATAGTCAGCTCTTAATTTTCCCGCACATGCACAAAAGCGCTATCTCTAACGAATTCTATTGCTGTAAAAGAGGTTGTGTAATTGAAGAAAAACTCAAGTCCCAAATCAGATCTACTTAAAGGACAAAAACCTTGTATCTTCGTCTTTTCAAGTAGTAAAAAAAAAAAAACAGTAATTTCACAAATGAGGAAGAGAACTCGCAAGTTTGAACAACATATTCACATAGTTAATAACTTGTGGTCAACGCGTTAATTAAAAAAAAATAGTTTTTCATTTTCTTCAAAACTACCAAATGAGTTACGAGGTTTTCTGGACTTTCACTGACGATTTGTTCATGACATGGACAACAAGCTAAGCTGATAAGCTCACTCAAACCGGAGTTATTATCATAATGTGCTCGACAGAAGAAACAAGAACTATCACACTCCAGAGAAACCGTGTAGAATTAATGTTGTTGTTATAGTTTGAGGAAAAGGGGGCATATATATAATTTAGATCCCTCGTGCTAATGAACAAAAATGATCCAATGATTTTTAATCTGAACGCACAAATTTCTGCGACTATGGAAAAGATACTGATTGAATGCTTAAATGTTGCACAGCACAGATCAAGCTCAAAGTCTGCTACGTCTAGCGTGTTTGGAAAAAAGCCAGTAAGGAGCATAGTAATTGGACAAGAATTTCCTATTGGGGTTGAAATCACAACATTTTACTAGGTTTGTATGCCTGTCCGAAAAGCTCTAAAGGGCAAACTAGTAAATGAGGAGTTGTGCTATAAACGATTCTCTATAGTGTTGTGGAATATGGTGGTACAGCTAGTCTTCGTTGGAGACTCTGATCTCTAATAGGGGGCATCTGCTACCGACGCTAGTGCTGCAGCCAATGGGATTGCGTGGTCTCTGGGACCTCCCCATCGCCGACTCTCAGCCTCAAACCATTTGGCAGGACAGGGCTCCAGGACCCATTGAGGGTCTATGAAGCACTAAAAATTCCAAGAACCTCTAAAACAATGGCAGGGGGTCCCAGGGATGCACTAGAAAATATTTTGGCATTTGCAATGCCAGTGGGGACCCTCTATTTCCTGCCTCTAGGACCCTCATCGCTGAAATGAAGGAGTCCCTGGGACCTTGTTTTATGGGAGATTGGGAGACCGGAGGAGAGCAGCTGGGATGCACCCTGGGCAAGGCTTCTCCGATCAAACAAATTTTAGCACAGGCTGCCGGAATACAGTATGCCCCTCTGCATCGGAAGGCATGTCAGAAACGACAGACAGGCAACAAACCAACTGGGTTGAAATCAAAGTGAGGTGGTGGGAAGATAACAGTGATTTGTTTAAACAAGCGCAAAGCTTTTTGTTCCAGTAATAGAATGTGCTTGTGTTCGCCTGTTAGGAGGATCAGTGTAGTGTAAGGGCCCCAGTGCACATCTAGATACGCAGTTCCAGTTCCGCAATGTTCCGTACAGAAACTTCGTTATGTCAAAAATAAGCGGATGGTATTGTGGACGTGTTCCACAGTTCCGGCATCTTTTATGTGAGGTGAATGGGGGTCTGTACGGAATGCGGATGGCAAAGGCACAAAGTTGTTTAGTCTTTATACTGATTGTACATTGCTTATATTTTCAGAGCTATGTGTTTGTGTTATGAGAGGAGAGAGCAGAGAGAGAGAGAGGGGGGGGAAAAGAGTTGTGGAAGGATAGAGAGAAGAAAACATGTGCGCGCTCCGGAACCACCAGTGTTTGCCTTCATACACAAAGTGCAGCGATACATTGCACCACTAAAATGGCTTGAACTTGGAGAATGCCATATACTGGAATTATGCAGCAACACAAGGCCTTGGTAGAGTTATGTTGTTGTGAGAGTTTGTCAAGGAAGCAACGTCAATCAACATGGTGTATGGTTTACATTGACTTCAGCGTTTAAGCAGTAAACGAAGTATTCTTGGACAATCGTACGATTATATAGTCACGTGTATTGTGATTGTGACTGGTTTCCAGCTGAAGCCCAGTTATGAATTGTCTGAAGAGCCATGTTACAATATATGATTCGTCAAGTGTATGTATTGTGACTGGTTCCAGAGTAAGCGTGTTGGGATTGTTCTTAAAGAGCATGTACGATGATATGTCACATATATGGATGTGACTGGTTTCCAGCGTAAGCCAGTGTGGAGATGTTCTGACGGCATGTAGATAGATATTGTCACGCGTATGTATTGTGACTGGTTTCCAGGTAAGCCGTGGTTGGATGTTCTTGAAGAGCATGTTGTAAGATAATATTGTCACCCGGTAGATTGTAATGATTTTTTTTATGTTGCAAGTGAGTGGTTATATACCATGGTTGTAATTGTAGGCGAAACAAACTGAATCTCATGCCAGACTTGCGCATCACGATAAAAGTTTGGCGGTGAGGTCTTATTCAGTTGTTTGAGGATTTTTTAATTGATTTTTGCAGAGTATCAACCAATGATCGGGTACTGAGTTTATGTAGTAACAAGATGTCTATAAAAACTCCTTATTATCTATTTGTTATATATCGGTATTATTATCATGGTTAATATGCGTTGTATTGAGAAAGGATGGAAATGGAAATGCACAGAATCACATTTTGCTTTACGATTATGTGTTGACTGCTCTCGCACAGTCCATGCTTGTCTGTGATGATTGATTTGATATTGCAGTCCCGTTTCCTGTAGGGCCTGCTGGATCGGGCAATGATAGGATGACGTAAAAAATATGCAACCAACAAAATCGTTAATAAAATGATAATAAATAATGAAGCTATATTTTTTATTTTTCACGTTAGAAGAAGATGCAGTCTATAAAAGTCTATAATCCTTTTTACAACAAGCGCCCGAGACTAGAAAATACAGTTTCCTGGGTAACCTATTTTCATGGAAGGTCACTTTGAGGGCCAAAAACATATTTCGCAGAAATTGCAATGTTTGCAAATTGTCTGTTCTCAAAAAACACTGTTTTTCCCCCACCTCAAATTAAATGTTAAGACTATCTACCATAATTTCGGCTATAAGGCATATTTTTTCTCCAATTCGACCTATGCACCAATAAAGGAGGATCAGCGCCCTATTAGGGGAACAAAAATCATGAGAAGAGAGCACCGATTGCGTTGTTCAGTACAGCCTACTGTGAGTCATCACAACATCGAAAGTGGAAACGAGTCGCGATCCGACGAATAACTCCCGTTTCTAAAATGCTCAAAATCCCGTTATCCCTCCGAGATACCGCCCAACAGATGCCATAACCCTACTGGAGTAAAAGCATCGTTGAGACTAAAAATGCCATCATTCTACCAGTTTCACGAAAAGAAAAGTCCAAACACAACAACAGGAAGTAGCAAACACGGAAAGTTTGGATTCATTTGAGATGGAGCCACCTTTTAGTTTATGACCGCAGTAATGCGCGGGAGACGGGAAGCGTTTACAGGACGCGTAAGTTTCTTCAATCTTTGACTTTGTTTGCGAGGGATGTAAGCATTAAAACGAGGGGCGCCTTTTTACTTGGATTTTTCAGATTTCTTGAAAATTTCCCATTCGCCTTATACACAGCAGCGCCTAATGATCCGAAAAATACGGTTATTCAAATTGTAGAATGTTTGCCAATTGTCTTTTTCAAAAAAAAAACGAGTCTTCTTCCCCACTGAAATTGAAACGCAAGGACTATCTATCCCAACTTTCAACGCACACGTGAATGAGAATTGGTTAAGATACGATAAATTGAATTGCAAACGAAGACATTGAAATTGCGGAAAAACGTTGTTGCACCTCGAACAATCGTGCTTCTTTTCTAACATCAGTTACTATGGAAATGGTTCATATCTGAAAGCAGTTAAAGAAATCGGGAAACACAATTGTGGTACTCTTACATGCACTGAATCTTTCTCTCTTGGGAATGAGATCCAGTATGTGGTGACCGTTTTTGATTATCCCGCACGTGGCAGCCACATTCCGACTTCGGAGGAGAATATTCTCTTTTAAAAAAAAAAAAAAACAAAATCAAATGTGAGTATTAAATACGTTAGTACCGATTTTGAGGGTTGCACATTTCTTTTGAGACACCTTGTGCGGCTAAACATGAGCGACGCTGTAACCAAGCTAACACGGGTAGTAGATGTAAATTAGCATAACACTAGCCATCCATGTTTCTTCCTAATTGCATGTTACTACTTCGTGTTAACTTTTTAAGTGTGCTAGTACACTGGGGAGAAGCGAGTTACAGCCCAGCTGCTTGTTAGCATAGCATAGCCTAGATAACTAGCATAGCATAGCATAACTTAGGCATTGCATAGTAGGGTAGCAGAGCGTCTGGAAATTCGGGTTGCTCCCATTGGTGAGCTGCGTTGCAGCCAGAGGTGCGCCACCGTTTTTGCAGTGATTTATGTGACTGAAGAGGCAAGGAAAGTGGGGGGGGGGGGGGGTAAATTTTGACAATGACAATTTTTTTTTGACACTGGGTTAAGTAGTGTGACAAGTGCATGGGCACACAGGACTAGGTTATCGTCGCATACGAAAAAGAATTACCCTTTCCGACCATAAGGGCCTAGTGCAAAGTGAGAAAAATCCCTGTACCCAGGTTGAACCGGGTTTACTTGACATTGAGGCCGAAAGCGCTACCACTGTGCCACTCTACACTGCGGTAATTAAGCAAACGTTAGTAGAAGTTTTAGCACTTTAGGGTGACACGCTTTTGCCGGCTGTATAGATTTCTATTTTGGTTTCTCAATGCTTTGGTATTGATGGTGCGCATTGATGATAAGGCGTTAGCCTATAATTGATATTAAATTTGTTTGAGGCAATATTCTTCCAGCTACTTATTAAATTTTCAAAAGCTTGAGGTCCCTGAGGTACTATGGTGCTTGGGTAACGAGTTCCAAGTACTATTTTCTCTATTTAATAGAAATAATCTGTGTAGTCAAAAAAGTGTTAGTGTAAAAGATAGGTTTTACAAATGTGACCAGTCACACGAAAGGACATACGATCATTGTTGACCATCTGAGAAAATTGGAAATTTGGAAAACTCCGCCCCATTCTCTTTCTAGTGATACAAGAACCATGCTCTTGTATGTTTTCCGGCTAAGAGTTATTATGAGCATTTAAAGATGGTAGGGGTAAAGCATCGGCCATTTTGAGAAAAAAGCATATAAAAAGTCTCGACTGTGCTGTACGAAAAAGCATTGACTACTTATTTAAAGCACTTATAAGACACCATATTAAAGAATGGTCATTCATACATAGGAAGATAAGAATGTTTCAGAACACGAAAATAAACAATAACTCAAAATTGAAAAAATGAGATTTTGACTTTCAAGCCTGTGTGGAACTAGCACAGTGACTGGATGTCCCTCGTGGTGCTGGTCACAAAATGTTTATTGAGTCAGCAGTTTGACTCTAGTGTTTGAAAGGTTAAGCGAGAAACGATGGTTAGTGATTGATATTATAGTAATTCTGCAATATTGAAGCCTCAATAAGTCATCCCTCCCTCCACCATCTGCATTAGTGCGATATTCCAACTGGCAATGTTGATATTTTTAAAATATTTATCATAGCTTATTAGACTAAACCAACTGTTTTTAAAATCCTTTATTCAAAGCTATAGTTAGCAACCAAACTGTTCTAAATCTTTATTTAATAGCTATAGTAGCTAAACAAACTGTTTTGAAACTCTTTATTCAGAGCTATAGTTATAAAAAAAAAAATAACTATAGTTAGCTAAACCACTGTTTTGAAAATCTAGTCTAGCTATAGTTAGCTAAACCAAACTGTTTTGAAAAATCTTCTATCATAGCTATAGTTAGCTAAACCAATGTTTTGAAAAATCTTTATTCATAGCGATAGTTAGCTAACCAACGTTTTGAAAATCTTTGTCATAGTATAGTTAGCTAAACACAAGTTTTCGAAAATCGTTATTCTAGTCTAGTAGCTAAACCAACTGTTTGCAAAATCTTGATTCAGAGCCTATAGTTAGTAAACCAACTGTTGAAAATCTGTATCATAGCTATGTTAGCCTAAACCAACTGTTTTGAAATCTTTCATTCATAGCTATAGTTAAGCTAAACCAACTGTTTTGAAAAATCTTTATCATAGCTATAGTTAAGTAAACCAATGTTTGTGAAAATCTTGTACGTTTTCTATTCCCCAGTGTGGATAATGGGGAGCTTTGTACAATAGTCCCCACTGGAAGTCTGTGCTTGTAACTCTTAATCTGCCACTCTCTGACTCTGCCGTTCACTTGCTTACTGTCATCTACTCTCTTTTGACTATTGCCATTCTCTGCCTTTAAAAGAAAAATCTCCAAATAATTTTTTCTCTTTGAGCTCTCGAAATCGGAATTGTGTTGATCTGTATGCAGCAGGGAGACCAGTGAAAACTGAAAAACCGGACACATATGTACTTACCCATTATAGGCCATGGAACACAGAAGAAGAAGAAACAAAGAAGTACGTTTCTACAAGTGTTATGTTTTGTTGTTGGACTTTAATGGGTCCACACCTCCAGGATGGTAAGCTAAAACCACACGGTTTCTTTCGGGAAAATCAAAGCTATGTCATTCGTTTTTGTGATGCTTCAACATACGGGCCACAGTTAGCTTAATAGGAATTGTTCGGGAACATAATTAAGGGGAATAATTTCGTGTGCGTTGTGGGAGTGATCTTGGTGTTTGTAGCACTTAGAAACACCGTGGTTCATCGAAACATTTGTCATTCTTATATTTTTGACGTCAATTTTGCAATTTTATCGTGTGACCACTGAGCCACCCCTCAATTTTTTTTGTTTGCCAAAAAAAAGGTTTGCAATGAGCTGCACTTGAATCCTGCGGTTTCAAGCTTCGACGCCAATGTTTGCTATGGTATTTGAACGCGTAATGGAGGTAAAGAAAACTGCTAAGGTGCCGAGTGCGTACGTATTTTTTTCCCGAAATCGTAATTTCTCAGGTGGGTTTTTTTTTCCCAAAGCCTATGCTTGTTTGATGTACTTCAAATATTACGCGGATAGCTTCAACAATCGGCGGCGAGTAATTACGAGTGGTCTAAGCGGTAACACAGGTAGCAACGTATGTAAATTAGCATAAACTCGTCTATTGGCAGTTGATACTAGTACCTCGTTGCACCCGTGTGTTTTAAAATGTTAAGATGCACATCACGACGGCCGTACCAGGTCCTTTTTTGCAGGTTCATTTATTATTATGTTGTGGTGTGTGTATTTCATCCCGCTTACTTTCAGATCGCCAGTATATGCACCACTGCTCGATCGTAATGTATTGCTCCCCTTGGGGATACAGCGGGGGCTTCGTACAAAAGTCCCCACCTTCTGGAAGTTGTGTTCTTTGTAATTCCTCTAATCTCTCTTTGACTCTGCCGTTTCCCTTTGCTTACTTGTCATTCTACTATCTTTCTGCCGTATGTGTTCATTTCTCATGCCTTGTGTTCTAGAAAACCTATGACTACAATTTCTCCAACGAAGGAACAGACATACCGGGCCCGTTTCTTGTTAGGTGCGAACGGCAGCATGAGCATCTGTACTCTCATAGGTAGGGGACGACCGGTGATGATGAAGAAGTATGTACTGATTGTTTCCTGATAGTATGCATATTTTACAATTCATTCATAAATTTATAACTAGTGGATTGTGCCATCAAATCAGACTGTTCTAAAAGGGACACCCTGACCGAGAGTTTTTGGCACGAAAACGTCCGAGTCACCAGAAAGACGTCCTTTTCAAGGATCATTAGGAACACTCACTTTGCTCTGTTTCCTGAAATCAAACTGTAAATTGGCGATTCCCTCCTGGTGGGAGATAGATGCCATTGGCCGGGAATGGGTGGAGGCACTGAGAGTGGTGGAAACGTTCTTTGCTGTGGAGTAAAAAAAAAAGGGAGGGCCTATTTCTTGTTGTGAGCGAAACTCATTGTGTAAACTTATAAATAAATAAACGATTGACGATATGAGTTCTAGGAAACCAAGAGCGACGTGAGTGTTGATCCTGTAAAGGGTGTTTCTGGTGATCTCGAACATGTTCTTGCAAAAAACACCGTCAGGGTGCCCTTAATTTTGTGTGTGCTTTTTTTGCTGTACAGGCTACCCGAATAGTGATAATGGAAAACAAAGTCATCAGAGCCTGAATTCACAGTGAGATATGTGAGGACTTTAAATCCTAGACGAAGTCCTTCTAAAGTAGTACGATTTAATAGAGTTTGAAGCACTTATAAGACATGATGGATAAATCCATACTATCAAATGTGAATACAGTGGAACCTCCCTTAAGACCTCCATTATACGATCCCTCCCACATAAGACATACTTCTCTGAGACATTGCCCTTCTTTGTAAAGTATTAAAAATTACCTCTTATAAGACCCCCGCCCTTATAAGACCTCATTTGGATGATTTTTGAAGAGGTCTCTAAGGGCTGTTGTCACTGTTTATGAAAAAATGTTTGCTAGGAAGTCGCAATTGGTAAGTTTAATTTTCCAGGCTTAAAAAAAAATGTTTTGGGTAAAGTGCCAAATGTAACAAAAGCCATTACAGCTTTTTGGTAAACGATTCTAAAATGGGGGGGGGGTAAATTTGACAAATGACAATTTGGCACTGGTTAACGGTGCTACTGCATGGGACTCGGTTATGTCTCCATCCGAAGAATTTGAAAGGTCCTTATTATTATTATTGCGGATTGCCGAGACCTTATGACTTATTTTTTTCAATTATATAGCAAGCCATTTAAATGACATTGCCAATTTTTGGCCTTACAAAGTGCTGCTGCAGTATTAACCCATTCAAGCCTAAGAAATATCTTTTATTCATTATGAATATAAAGAGAGATCTGTTAACATCAATCGGGAAAATGGTCTTGGATATATATATTGCCATTTCCATGGCTTGCTAAAACAAAACTAGCATTACATGACTAAGAACATCAAAATTATAACATCAGACTGTTTACCCTTACAAAGTCTTGAGTAGTCTGGATATGGCTGAAGATGAGTCGTTTGGGTGCAAATGCGTAGTTTTATTCATTAAACATCAAACATGTTCAACTGAAAATATAATTAGCATTACTTTCATACTTAGAAGGAGTAGTTAGAGGTCAATGCGTCAAATACTACTCGAAAGAAGGTCTGTAAAACATCATCACTGACATCACACGGTAGGGCAGGGAAGGGGTTAAGATTACACCCCTCCATTAAAAACAATTGTTCATTAGGTCATAGTATTCTCTGGGGGCGGGATATAGTACGTCTTTGGGGTGGGGCATAGACTGCCCGGGGGGGGGGCTAGAGTCCACCGGGTGGTGGGGCATAGACGCATACGAGGAACCTAGGGGTGGGATATAGCTACATCCCTGTGGTGGGGATAGACGGCCCGGGGGTGTGGATGGGGATCAGATAGAAGGACCATGGCGTGGTGGGGTGTGTCAGGGGGGGGAGTAGCATCCCGGGGGGTGGGGGATGGGGGGGAGGAAGTACATCACGGAGCGCTGTGTAGGGGTGGGGATAGATCACCCTGGAGAGGTGGGGATGAGGATTAGTAATCCCGGGGGTGGGGCATATGCAGACTGGGGGGGTGGCGGATAGAGCGTACAGGGGGGGGTGGTGGATAGTAAATCACTTGGGGGTGGGGGTTGGGGCATTGACAAAGCAATCCCTGGGGGTGGGGGATAGATCGTCCTGGGAGTGTGGGTATTAGATGGTTCCCAGGGGGTGTTGGGGATGAACGTCCTGGGGTGGGGCATTCATAAGAACGCCCTGAGGGTGGGGCATGGGGCATAGAAAGTCCGCGGGGGTTGGCAAGGGGGGATGTGTTTTATTAGTGAAATTGTTTTCCTGTATAACTTGGGAAGGGTTTTTTAATGAGCGTTAAGTAAATAGTATATTACATTATGAATGGTTTTCATCTCACATTGACCGTTTCTTTCCTACTTACGTACTGTACACAAAACAATTTTGAATATCAAAGTATTTTTATGTCACACGTCACAGACTGTCCATACTGATACCACAGTTTGGAACAGTATGAATACATGGTGAAAGAAACTGTTTTAATTAAAGTAGCACATGCTTAGTGGAGTTGACATAGAGGAAAGAAAGTCAGTATACTGAAAAAGTAAATGCAAACATTATACCACTCTTGCTCACACACACAGATATAGTTGATCTAAGCTCATACTTACGGTTATGGAAAATGACGCTTTTTTTAACAAATCAAGGCTTCACACACAAACCCTCAAAAACCATGTGACCCAGCACACGGAAAAGGACATAAGTGTCAAAACGACCAGGTTCGAGAAAATTATCATTTAAACTCAGAAAATGCTCTTCTAATTGATACAAGAACCATTCTGTACTGTTTTTTGTTCTAGAGACTATGAGCATTTAAAGTAGTAGGGCGAAGCATCAGCCATTTTGTAGGGAACAGCTCTAAAGTCCAGCATAGCTGAAAGACATACTTTGACCTTACTTTCCACCGCAAAGTCGCCTTTTAGCACCCAGTGATTTAAAAACTAGTCATTAAAAGGCATCAACTTGGGGTTCTATTATCAGTCTTCGTTTTGGGAAGTAAGGTTAGACCTTATTGACTATGTCACAGAAGAACCCAATACGCAGAGGTTGTTCTATACCCACGTGAAATGTAATGGACATTTTGCTGAAACATGGTGACGGTGATTGTTGAAAGGGTCAAAGCACTACATGGATGCGACTGTTCTTGCAGGATAGTCCTGAAGTGCAGGCTTTTAAAATGCTGAGCCGATCGTCGCTCGATTATGATAAATTCGGAACAAGCAAGCTTTTCTTACCCTACACACAAAACTTGACAATAAAAGTGCTATATAAGCATATTTGCCAATTCAAAGGGCAATGTAGCGCTTGTGCACGTCTAGAGGTGACAAAAGAGCAGTAATGGTGTGTGTGCGTGCGCTGCCCCCTGCATTCTGTCGGGGCGCACCCCGTGCAGATCTTTGACAGTTCCCAGGAGCCACCATGATGAAAGACCATTAGAGACTGTGTTAAAGAGTGTCTATAAATAGGAAAGATAAGAGTAGACAAAGAAATACCATAAAGCAAAATGACCAAAAATGAGATTTGACTTTAAGCCTGTGTTAGAACTCGCAGCGAATTAAGTCCCTTGTTGTGTGTCGGTCAATATGTCCATAAAATACACACACAAAAACTACTCCTGAAAACCTTCTGTCCGCATTAGAAATGTCCCTGCATATCATTCTTCAATAAATGCTTTTTGAATAGAAACATTCTTAGCCATAGGATAACACCTACATAAAAAATAATATTAAAAAAAAAAAAAATACACATCAATTGTTTTCATTCTGAGCTACTTAAAATCAAGGAAAGTTCAGAATAATCAGTAATCTAATGCTCCCTGGATATGGGAACTTGTCAATTCATACATAGTGAACAAATAGACAAAAGAAACAACAAAGCTCATAAAGACAGTGAAGTCCTCAACATAGAGGATTTTGAGGTGCGAGTGAGGAGTGTGTGTGGTGTGTGAGTGCGTGCATAAAGTCTGACTTTAGAGAACTAAAAAGACTTACACAATCCAAGTCCCCACAAGAAGAAGGGATTTTTGTTATTTGCGTACTGATGCGTATTTCAGTATACCACAAAATCTCTGAACGCTTCACCACATATAAATGTTTTAAGTCTCAACACCACAAGGATTCTTCCTATTTCCATTACTGAACACATTGAATTCTATAAAATCTTAAAGATAAAAAGCGTGAAAATAGTGAGAAATCCTCCACGATAAAGATTTCATCATTTTTGGTGACACGAACAAAGCGGAGATACGAAGGTTCAAAGTAATCAGTGAAGCCTCCACAAAAAATATGTGTGGATGTGTGCTTATGGTGCATGTTCACTAAAACATTTCGACCTTAAACAACTACAAAGCTTAACACGACGATTTTTCGGATAAGGCGATACTTTCTTGTCACACACTGAAACCCCTGCCGTTTTATAATGTGACAATAGATTAGTAAGAAAATAATTTCTTCTCTTCGATCGCTAGGCGTTCCCTCTCAATTATGAGTGCAGTGTAGTCATGCGTCATTATGCCGCTAAGTAAGAAATTAACTTAGGCCAGCAGTCGACTCAGATGGAGAAATCTTTTAAAGTGTTGCCCAAAAAGGCAGGAGAAGGACGGAAAAGGCAGAAAGACAGTAGATGACAGTAAGCAAGGCAAAGGCAGAGTCATAAGGAGATGACGATTAGAGGAAGTACAAGCACAGAACTCCAGAAGTGTGGGGGACCATTATACAAAAGGACCCCCCATGGTATCCCCACGGGGGTAGAAAAAATATAACAAAATCAAATTTGTGCAAAATTTCAGGCGTGTGCGCTCTTGTCTGAAAAATACGCGTACCATACTTATGACGCTATGCATAAATTGTTCCCAGAAGGGGGACCGCCAGCCTTATAACATTGACTTCTATACATAAGATAATGTAATAAAAAATGTTGAATTCTGATTTGTAAATTTGGGGACGTGCGCCTATAAACAAGGCGTCGAATCTAGCCGAAAAAAACAGTAATGAATAAACGTTCACCACAATCAGCCAACATTAGACCGCATTTTACGCCAGGGGCAATCAAACCAGTAGGAGCTTAGCGCGAAATATTCTTAGTGCTGTCAAAATCACGTCCTAAGTTGACCATTATTTGGTGAGCATTAAACATGTTCTGGACCGACATCTCTACAAAACGCTTCACACATAGTCGGTGAAATCCTCCACAATCCCCTTTGTTTTTCGGGAGGTGGGCCAAGGCCACGGGGGGAGAGGTGTGCGGGGTGGTGGAGGATCGGGGGCCTGGGCTAGCCCCCAGCGGCGGGGGATCGTTTCCGGGTGGAGCAGTCAAGCCGGAGTTGCGGATCAGCTTGATGCGGCGCAGGCGGGACAGGCAGTTGGAGGCGAAGGGCTCGTGGCCCCATCTTCGCCTCCGCACCAGGGACGGCGACCAACTGGGGACAGACACAAGGAAAAAAAGGCGGTGGAGGGGGTTTCCCCTCCCCCCAAGGCCTGGAGGAGGATATATGTGACAACAACACCATGCAGTATCATTTGGAAAGGCATGTTGGAGGCGAAGGGCTCATGACCCATTTCCGTTCCCTAGTACAGGGACTCCAATGGGGACAGACACAGAAGGCTCAGGGCAGCAGGAGGATATAATGCGACAACAACAACATGCAGTATCATAGAAGCAGTGTGGAGGCGAAGGGCTCATGGCCCATCTTCTGTTCCTTCATCACAAAGGACGCCAACTGGGGGACAGAACAGAAGGGCGAGGTTCAGGTGCGAGGATACTAAGGCTTAGAAACAACAACATCTGCAGTATCATATGCAGGCAGTGGATGCGAAGGGCTCAAGGCCCATTTCTGTTCTTCAGACCAGGGTGCCAAACTGTGGGACAGACAAAGACGGGGAGGTCAGCGAGAGGATCCTAATGTGACAACACAACATGCAGTATTCATAGGAACTGAAGTGGAGGCTTAAGAGGGTCATGGACCATCTTGTTCCTTCCAGTACCAGGACGACAACTGGGGACAGACAGAGAAGGCGCAGAGGTCAGCTGGAGGATACTAATGGCTGACAACAACAACTGCCGTATTCATATGGAAGGACATGGTAGTGAGGCGAAGGGTCATGACCCATATTCGTTACTTAGTAACAGGACGCCAATGTGGGACAGACACAGAAGGGAGGTCGCGGAGGATACTTAAGCGTGACAACAACAACATGCAGTATTCATGTATGGACAGGCAGTTGGAGGCGAAGTGCTCATGACCCATCTTCCGTTATTCATACCAGGAGCAAACTGGGGGGACAGAACAGAAGGGCGAAGGCAGCTGCGGGAACTAATGCTGACAACAACAACATGCAGTAGTCATATTGACAGGCAGGTGGAGGCGAAGGGCTCGTGGCCCATCTTCTGTCCTTCAGTACAGGGACGCAAGGGGCGACAGACACAAAGGCGCGGAGGTCAGTGGAGGATACTAAGCTATAACACAGGCCTGGAATGGAAAAGTAAAACAAAAGTTGAAAAAACATGGTTCTCGGGCGGCCCGCAGAATGGGCCAGGGGTTCATGCTGAAATGAAGCTTTTTTCGATACGGAAGACCTAAAAACAAGCATTAGAATGGGTAAATTTAGCTTTTTTTTCGGTGGACACTTTTTTCAGGCAGAAAGGCAATGTCATTGTGGAAATGTGACTGTTTGGCGGACAATTCCCACACTGCAACAACAACGTGC
>CM065682.1:75752329-75756376 GCA_017654935.2 Phymorhynchus buccinoides | reverse complement strand
GTGCACAACTACACGGAGAAGAATATGACGCTCGCGAACCTACGCCAACTACTTCGGACTACACTTTTTGCAACTTAAAGACCTTAGTATTGTTGTCTGTGCTTTCATATGTATTCTACGTATTTCACGTTGGGGTTTGTTTTGTCTCCTCTTATATCGGTGTGTAAAATCTTCGTTTTTGTTTCTTTCCAAAGTATTGTATGCTCCCATTTACCCATTGAAACCTGGCATGTGGCGGGGGGTTTGGGCAAGATGACTAGCCGCTCGTATACGATGACTCCTCGCTAAGAAAAGGAGATCGGCGTGTGTAAAAAGCTTTGGGCTGTAGCTATCGCTGATCGGTACGAGTCATCTACATGCGACCCACATTGCGACCCAGAAAAAAACAGGGACTTATCCACCGGCGCTGTGGGTTCTTTAAAGAGTCAGCGCGACCCTTTCGCAAGGCTTGCGATGCTCTTCAGCTGCAAGAAGAGAGGTGTTACATTGCGCATTCGGCAACAAAACTCATACACCGCCAGCAAGTCAGCGACGCCTGCGGCACCACCGGCAGATCTCTCAATCTTCTTTCACATGTATTCTCAGTTACCTTTCCTCTACCTATACACAGCTTCACTCCCACGTCACACTATGCTGGGTCTTTTGGAAGGCTGCCTGAAGGAGCGTCGTGCAGTCCAAGTCATCCCGTCACTTGTTGTGTGCGATGGTGCACCCAAAATAATTTTTCCCGCGCAAAACTCCCGCCCCTGTCTTGCCCGCTCCTCCCCAATTTAGTTCTCCACCTCTACCCTCCCCCCTGTGTTAAGGCGCCTTGTTTCCCGCCAATCCCCAATTTACGTGGACGATAGTCAAGTTTGCGTGGTCCACTTACAGGAAGGAAGGCTCTTGGAATGTCCATCTAGTCAGCCACACGACTATGATGAACCTCCAGAGACGGAAAAAGTCTACCTTGTCTAAAATATTAAAAAACTAAAAAAAGGGGGGTGGTGGGTTGAAGGAGGGTACAGTGGGGGTGGGGGGGGGTCGGGAGAGAAAAGGAATAAGGAAAAAAGGAGAATGAAGAAAAAGAAAAGAAAGGGTTAAAATGAAGCGGAGTGGTGGCGGTTGCACATAGTAGCAAGATAGCGGAGAGCGGATTATGATTTGGTGTGGGTGTGAGAGTTACATTTAATATAAATTTATGTTTCATCTTTTATTTAATTATTTTTTATTTTACACGGTGGAGACAGTTTCCACTCTATGCACTGCATTGGGTGAGTGTTTGGCCGGAGCAGCCGTCCATCTCCTTGGGATTGATTTGTATTCCGTATTCTGTCCAGTTTGTTACTACAATATATCAGTGTTTTAGTTTAGTCTTTATATTCTTTAATGGTTGATAATGTGTTATTTGTTGTTGTGGTTTTTGTTGTTTGTTGATAAATGTGTTTATTGTTGCTGTTTTTTCTTATGTGCACCTGTCTGGCAATTTCTCAGTTAAAGATATAAAGATGTGTGATTTGATTTGATTGATTTGATTTTGATACATACAACACGTGGCAATTGGTAACAATGCCAATGTGGCCAATAAAGAAAATGTGACCTATGACTACTGTCCCATCTCTCCTCACTAGTATTCCGTGCAAAATCCTAGAACATTATAGTACAATTTTGGATTCGCCAAGCCCATACATGTACTCACAACTCAGGATCACAGTGTGGGTTTTGGAGAGGCAGATCAATTGAGAGCCAGCTACTGGGTCTGTCAGACAAGCTTATATTATAGGCAACATGGAGAGGGGGAAACAGAGTGACAGTCCCTAGTTATGGACTTTGAAAGGCTTTAATGAAGTTTTCCCACCTCTCCCCGTATCCACAAGCTCTGTCACTATGGATAAGTTGGTTCGCTGTCGTTCATTTATTCAACAGATAAATTGAGAGCTTTAGACGCAGGCTGCAGTAATATCATATATTATTAATAATAATTGATACGTAATTTCTAATAGTCTGCCTGTTCTATAATTATTTTATCACTCAATGCTCTTCCATTCACTGATACAACACCCCAGCACACAAGACATTATTAACCCAACCATTCACTCAGGTAGCAAGATCAGAAGGAAACATTTACAAACTAAATGAGCTTTAAAAAGTGTGAGTCTTGAGTTTAGCTTTGAAAGTAGGGATAGTTTGCTCATGGCTGTGTGATCGACTGGGAGGGAATTCCAAACAGCAGGGGCCTCAAACTGTAAACGTATAAAAGTGTGTTTTTTGGTTTTTTATGGGGCAATGGGAGGTTGAAAAAGAGGAAAGCCAGATAGAAAAAGCGCACGGAATGAACTGAAAGAGAAGCACAACGTGCACATTAACAAATCGAACAATGCTCGCTTCATGGTAAGACATAGAGAGCACTTGCACGCAACCTATAAAACTTATTACATCAATGTTTCTTAGTTTTAAAATATGCCACTAGGAAAAGAGAGGCCTATGTATGAGTATCTTTGGTGCATCTTTTAGCTTGCTTGTTAAAATATTACCAAGGAACACCTGGATAGGCCTGAACTGTGCAAACTTCTTCCTCCGAACATGCGTATGGTAGGCATAGAGGGCACACCCTAAAAGTTTGTACATATGTTCTTATTTTAAAACATGCACACAAAAAGAGAGCGAAGCATATGTCACTGCTGGTCAGGAGGGGACATGTCTCTGACCCATTAATTTCAATTTTTTCAAATTTGAACACAGATAAAAAACAAAAAACATTGGTAATCTCAAACGGGGGCGACACACAGCTTTAAAACTTGTCAGGCATTCTTTGACTTTCTATCTTTATCTTTGCTTTTGGGTGGGCTGGGGGTGGGGGAGTTAGCTCTCTTTATATTTTATTGTTCTGTACTTTCTCCTTCGCTCTCTCTTCTCTCTTCTGTCTTAAGCAGTGTCATCCTTCCACTTTCCTCTTTCTTCTTTATCTCTTTTCCTTGGCCTGTCTCTCTTTCTTTCTTTTCTTTTCTTTTTCGCTCTCTCTTCCTCTTTTTTCTTGTTCCTCCTTCCTTTTTTCTTCTTCATCATCACAAATCCACATCATCCGTCTTTCGGGTCCCTCTGCTCCTCCCAGTCCGCCTCGTTCTTTTTTGGATGTGTAGGTAGTTTCTGGTTATTACCGTTGAGAGCAGTCTCCCTGACCCATGTTATTTCTCTGCTCCTTTTCCCTGCTTGAGGCGTTTCCGATATGCCCAGAATCGATGTACCATGCTTTAATTTTGATGGATTCATAAGCAACGCTTCCATCGACTAGTTAGTTTAATAATAATATAATAATAATAATAATACTGAACATTTATATAGTGCTTTACTCCCTTTGCAGGAGCTCAAAGCGCTTTACATAGCCAATAAAACACAAATAAGTCTTTACCATAAAGAACTCACTACAATCAAACTCAAATATACTCAATAATATTATTTAAGCAAAGCCCTGTTCAAAACCTACAATTCTCGCAATAATATTTCAATATTATAAGAAAAGAAACAAAATTTGCAAGGGAAATCAAAGTTCTGATCGACGTTATTGCGCAAACCCACGCACTAATCGAGAAGCACACGTCACCCACCACGACCGCTCACGCATGCACAGCGCAACGCACACACGACACTCGTGCGCGTAATAATCATGGGCATTCACCCACGACCCACAGCGTGCACATGCACGCCTCAGCGCATGCGCGCACTCGCGCATTGCACCATCCCATTTCACCACCCCCATATGCACGCGCAGCACACATATCCATGATTCATGTTCGAAAACATTTGCCTTCAACAGATTGCTTTTTGGGCCTTGTTGTTCATTTGATCACAACCTTATACATTTTCCCAAGTGCAGACCAAGGCCAAGCTTCAATTCAAGATCAAGTCCTTGGGCCAATAAGGCAGCGTGACGAAGTGGGTGATCCAACCTCCCAGTGGCCATGTCCATGCTTATGATGTGCTCCTTATCAACCCCCTTGGTCTCTGTAGAGGCTTTCTCCTCTCTTCAGTTTCCTGACAGGCCTCACCTCCCAGTAGTGCAATGTCCAT
>CM065682.1:75722329-75744829 GCA_017654935.2 Phymorhynchus buccinoides | reverse complement strand
GTTATGTTTGTTTTTTTTTTTTTTTTTTTTTTTTATTATTTATTTAGTTTTGTTTATTTTGTTTTTTGTTTAGAGTTTGTTTGTTTTTGTTTTTATTTTTCTTTTTTGCTTTATTTTTTGTTGTTGTTTTTAATTTTGTTTTGTTAGTTTATCTGATTGATTTTATTTTTTCAGTTAATTTATTCGTTTTTTGTGGATTTTTTCACTTTTTTTTTTTTTGTTGTATACGTTTCTTTTTTTTATTGTTTTTGTTTTCCTTATTTTTTGATGTGTATTTTTTATTTATTATGATTACTTTTGTTTAATTTTTATTTTTTTTCATTTTACGACAATGTTGTCTTTTTTATTTTTTTTTTTGTTTTTTATTTTTTTTTATCTTTATTGTTTGTTTATGTTTTTTCTCTTGGTTGCACATTTTTTTTTTGTTTTTTTTTTTCTTATTCTTCTTTTTTCTTAATTTATTGTTTTATCATTTTTGTTTTTTTTATTTTCTCGCTATTTTTTTTTATTTTTTTGTTATTTATTTCTTTTGTTTTTTTTTTTTTTTTCCTATTTTTTAATTGTTTTTTTTTGTTTTTTTTTTTCCTTTTTTTCTTTTTTGTTATTGTCTTTTTTACTTTTTACATTTTTTTCCAATTTTATTCATTTTTTACCATTTCTTTGGTTTTACTTTGTTTATTAATTGTATCAATTTTCGGTTCTTTTTTTTTTTTTTTTTTGGCGTTTCTTCTTTTATTTGTTTTTATTGTAGTTTTCTCTTTTTTTTTTCATTTCTTTTTTTTTATTTTTTTTTATTTGTTCTTTTTATATTGCCTTTTATCTCTCTCCTTACATCTTCATTGTTTTTTTTTTTCATTAATATTTTATTGTGTGTCATTTTTATTTTTGTAATCATTTTTATTTATTTTATTATATTAATTTGTATTTTTTGAAATTTTATTTAATACGTTTGTTGGTTCATTTTATTTTGAGGGTCACATTGATGAGGTTCAGGGCTTCTTCCATGCTCTCTCTGATCATTTATGGAGGGTCACAATTTGCTGAGGTTTCAGGGCTTCTTTCCAATGCTCTCTCTGATCATTTGAGGTTCACCGTTTCTTGCGTGAGGTCACAGGGGCTTCTTCCAATGCTCTCTCTTATCCATTTGAGGGTCACTAGTTGCTGAGGTTCAGGGCTTTCTTCCAAATTGCGCTCTCCTGACATTTGAGGGTCACAGATTGCTGAGGTTTCAGGGCTTCTTCCAATGCGCCTCTCTGTGCACTCATTTGAGGGTCACAGTTGGCTGAGGTTAACAGGGCTTCCTTCCATTCTCTCTCTGATCATTTTGAGGGTCACATTTGATGTAGGTTTTCCATGGGCTTCTTCCAATGCTCTCTGATGCATTTGAGGGTGTCATCAGTTGCCTGAGGGCTCAGGGCTTCTTCCTATATGCTCTCTCTGATCATTGTGAGGGTCACAGTTGCTGGATGTTCAGGGCTTCTCTTCCAATGCTCTCTGTGTAGTCATTTGAGGTTCACAGTTGTGAGGTTCAAGGTGCTTCTTCAATGGCTTCTTCTCTGATCATTTGAGGGTCCAGTTGAATGGAGGTTTCAGGGTCTTCTTCAGTGGAAAAAGTTTAATAATAATAATTTTTATTTGCTATCAGGCGCTAAACAGAATACACGCCCACCACCAACAGATGCGGGCATACACATATACTCCCAATGCCAACACAAATTAACAATCTTTGGCAGTCACCGGAAAAGGAGGGGGAACTCTGTCGGATGATTTAGCCCCTAGGCGCTCAGCTGTCCCTGACTTTATATGTGGCCTTTGAATCGTCAGACTTTGCCGTTGCCATTTTTTCCCTCTACATCTCACCGCTTAAGCCTAACGACATTTTGGCCTAGCTTCGGTTTCTTTGCTTAGTATGAGTTAGGTTGGATGTAATATGTGGGGCTGCATCCAAAACTAGTTGCAGATAGAATCAGTTGGATCAGGAGTCCCACAAGGATCTGGCTATGGGCTGACCCTTTTCCTGTTCTATTTGTTTGCTGTATATGTTATAGTACAGTGGAAACCTCCCTTTATAAGTCCTTAATAAATGAGGATATCAAAACATGTTGCGGTCTTTATGGGGAGGGAGTTTGTATAAGGGGAGCATATTTTATACTTACAAAGATGGGCATCATGTCTCAGTAGAAGTAGAGTCTTGAAGTGGCGAGGTGAGTCTTTTAAAGAGATTGTTTGTTCGATGTTAATGGTGGGGAGCGCGCGGAGGGACAAAAAGCATTACAGTAGATACGAAGGGAACGGTAGTTACAAATGCGCTGACAGGTGCGTTTTTGTGTGTCTTTCTAATGGTAGATGTGCGAAAGCAGGCAATTCGACCAGATTCTTATGAAAAGCGAGAGTATCACGACAGAACTTGCTTACCGGTATATCGTGCGTATGACTTATCTCCTATTGGCACTCAACATAAACATTGTACTAACCAACACCCCTCCCCCACTGCCCAGTGTTCAAGCTAGCCAATAATATCTCGAGCCAAGTTCATCTTTCATTATCTTTATATTAACTCTTAACACAACAATGAATTATGCTAATATTTGGTAATACTCTATCTGGAAACTTTCTACAAATAAATACGAAGCTAATTACTGTATTCATATCCTCTCAATATCATTGTAAACAACAAACCTTTTCTATTAAGATTACTTAATATATCCCGTGCTGCGTGCATCTTCATCTTTGAACAACCCTGTATATGTCAATAATTGCCGATAAATCGGCAGGTGGACATACTGTACAGAAAAGAAGATATGTGCTGTATGATACGTGCATTCGATGTTGTACCAAGAGTTGCAGGCAGAGGAGAGAAAAGGATCGACAAAATGCTATTAAAGCTCAACATGAAAGGGGGAATTTATGTAAACTGAGTACTAATGTTATTAACATGTGTACATTAAAAAAGGTAAATCTTTGTGCACAATGAAAATGTTTAAACTCAGTTATTTAATTCCATAAATACTTTTCTGATTGCAGGATATTGGACCGGAATGCCCGTTCAACAGTCGGATGAGAAACCTGAGAGACGTGACTGAACTGGTGAAGCAAAAGAAACTGGAGCAGGTAGGATTATTCCTTAACCCCTTCACTGCCAGAGAAAATTGCAGATCATTTTTATTATTATTTAAAAAAGGAAAAGAGACCTGTTAGACTCATTATGACAAAATGGTCAAAAGATATCTTTCCTTACCTTGTCTAAGACAAAAACGATCATTCCAGGGCTATGGCATGTATTTAAAAAGATATGACAGCACATACACCGGTAGTGCCAGGCAGGGAAGGGGTTAAATATTGATTTAGCTTAGTTTAAAAAACCCAAAACAATTTTCCTCTAGATGCTAATTATGGCTTTGATTTTGTTTTTCACTTCAGTGTTATGGGGAAATAGGTGCCAGCAGAAGATTGGATGTAGTTGTGTGGAGAGATCTGATATAAACTTACAACAAAGTGTAAGTCATCAATTGTCTGGCTGTTCCTTCCTTCGTGACGATCACTCAGGCAGTCTCCTGTTATATGAGCGCGGGATTAATGGACGAGGGAGGGGAGGAGCACGCAGATGCATCATGATGCTGCCGTTATGCGCCTAACTAACAAATAAGGCCCAACATGTCCATCTTCAGCTTCGGCTGGAGAAAACTCTTTGTAAGAGTTTCTTCAAACCGAGGACAGGAGAATGGACGCAGTAGGCAGAAAAGATAGCAGATGACAGGTAAGCAATAAAGTAAAGGCAGAGATCAAAGAGAGTGACTGATCAATTAGAGGAAGTTTACACGCACAACAAACTATCCAGAAACTGGGGGAACTATTTGTAAGAAAGACCCCCTGGCGTCCTCCATGGGGAGAGAGACCTAATGCTCTGCAAAAATCTAGATGCATACACACTAGCATTTGATTGGATATGCATGATCATGTTCCTCCCGAAGTCGAGTTGTGGCTGCCCACGTGTGGCCGGTGGACTGATCACAAATGGTCCACGCACGTAATGTTGTGCTTATTCCCTGGCTGGCGTATTTTCATATTGATATTTTGTACCTCATAGTGTTCAATGTTCAATATGAAACCCTGGATTCTTTTAGCCAGAGTACGACAACAACATGTGTGTGTCAGAATGCCCCTGAAGCGCTGTGGAAGGCGGTGCATGACCTGGTGGAGCAGCAGCACGATGCAGGCACCAGGCACCAGGCCCTCAACTTTCTGCTGGCTCTGATCGAGGGACAGGTACAGTCTGAGTGCTGTTGTAATCGTTGAAACTTTTTGTAATATTGCTAGGGCTACTACTAGGGCTCCCAATCATCCCGCAAAACGAAACAAGGGGTGCCAGGGACTCCTTCACTTAGTCTTATAGTATATAGGGTCCTGGAGGCGGGATAGAGGGTTCTAGTGGCATTACGAATGCTTACAAAGAATTTTTCTAGTGCATGCCCTGGGACCCCCTGCACGTTCTTTTAGAGGGTCCTTTAGAATTTTATTAATTCATAGACCCCCCTAATGGGTGTCCCTGGGAGCCCTGTACTACTAGTACTACTACTACTGAATGGTTATTTATAAAGCACTTTTTTTTTGTCAGTCACAAAGCACTTTACAGTCAGCATTTAAAACATGCACGAACGAACGCAAGCAGCACCCGCCACGTTCACACAGACACGTCACACAACACATACACAACACAACACTGACACCACAACGCAAGGCCACACTCACACGCCACACGACACCATTTGGACACACACACACACAACGCTCATACAGGTAGTAAGCATAGATGAGTAATCAAGAGTATGTTGAGAAAGGTTGTGTTCTTCCTGTGAGGTCTCACTGTTTGATCTGGGTGTTTTCTGGTGTTTACAGCTGGAGTTTCTGGGGATGCTGAGGGGTTTCTTCTTCAACGTCATAGTGGAACTGCAACACCCCGAAGACTTGAAACTGAGGTAGCTACAAACTATGGGGAATATATATATATACCATTAGCGTGTGTGTGTATACATGTGTTCTTGTGTGTGTGCGTGCGCATGAAAAGCATAGCAAATGCGATTCTAACGCAATCAATTGGGGCGAAAAAAATAATGGTGCAAATTTTTGTCGCGCCTATTTTTTTTTTTAGGTTTTTAAAAACACAGGTCCATAGGTCGCAAATGAGGTGCTGTCAACTTCCCTATCAATCAACCCCAATTTGGCTTCCACCATTCTTTTCTTGTGAGTGGGTGTGTGTGTGTGTGTGTGTGTGTGTGTGTATATGTGTGTGTGTGTGTGTGTGCGTGAGGGAGAGGTGAGCAAACTAGCAATCACCACCCAATTTGTTTTCCCACCATTCTTGTTAGTGTGTTTAGCTCAATTCTAACGGTCTTTCCACTAAAAGTGATTCAGAAAGATAGAGTGTGTGTGTGTGTGTGTAAGTACACTAGCAACTCACGCCAATTTGAGTTTCCACCATTCCTGTGAGGGTGTGGGTATGAGTAACGAGTAGGAGTGCAACGGAAAGCGTAACAGGGGGGGTGAATCATACACGTCTCCCACAAAGTTTTAAAAGTTTGGGTGAATTAAAAAGTGGGGCTATACTTTTGTCATACTGTACCTTTTTCACGCGTAACTATTCTTAACTTATTATTTTGTTCTTATGCAAGCATGTTTAAAACTATACGGACTTACACTAACTAGGTCGCGTCCAAATGGACAGGGTTTTTGTCCATCGCCTCCAAATTCTGTGGAAATTACACTTTTGTGTGTTGTGTGTGGCTGTGTGTGCGCACACACACAAATGCATGTTTGCATGCATATGAGAGAAAGAGGGACAATCAGACATGCATAAGTTTGATCACCAATAGTGACTGATGATGAAAAAAAAAAAAAAAAAAAATAAGAAAAAATTTTAACGTTTTTAGCAATGATTCTGCTAGCATCCGCATGGGCGAATGTGATTCGCCCAAGTACATCACTCTACACTCCCACCAAATGCAAAGACAAATCACTGCCAAGTACCCTGTCAAGCGTGTAATCTGTTTTTAGAGCTTTTGTTGTCACGGTTTCTGCTGTTAAAGCTATGCATGAACGCAATCGACAAGGATAGTTATTTCCTTCTTGTTGGTTAAGAAATGAGCAACGTACAGCCCAAGAACGTCAGAAAATATGTGGTGTTAGATAGAGTTAAAGTATGCTAGTGTTACATTCGATACCATTACCAGACATTTTTTAGATATGATTTTGTTGTTGCTATTTGTAACTTGCTTCAATTTTTCAATATTATCTTCACTTACACGTATTGCCTCATGAAACGATATTTAACCCTTTTCACCGCCAAAGTCGCATTTTAGCACCACAGTGATTTAATACCTATGTCACTAAAAGGCATCAATTTGGGGTCTATTATCCAAAGACCCTATTGTCTTAGTTTTGGGAAGTAAGGATAGACCTTATTTTATATATGTCACAGAAGAATCCCCAATACCGGGGGGGGGGGCAGATGGATTTTGTTCTCTACCCAGGTAAATTTAATGGACATTTTTTGGCTGAAATATGGCTGGCGGTGAAAGGGTTAAAACATTATACCCTAAATGTTCAGAGAAAGAAAATTACCGAAACGATTATAATTTCATCTTTTCTAATTGTGTTGGTCTACTATTTGCACCGTTTGTGTGTTCTGAAACAGGTTGGAACTATTTAAGAAGCTGAGTGAAGATGGAAAGAATCTGTTGGACTTTGAAGACGAAACAGGTTAGTGTTTTATTTCTTCCTTTTTCAGTAAAGATATACAGTGGAGTATGTTTAACACACAACTCACCGGACAAAGATTTTGTTGGGTGTTAAACGTATTTCGTGTTAAGAATTTTCAACGAAATTGTCATCAACCGTGAACAAGGCTACAGATCAAAGGTCTGAATCAAGGATGCCACTGAGTTGAGTTTACTTTCACTTTGGGTAACGTTTAGGCCGCGACACTGTACTAGCCGCAGCAGGGGTGGGGTGTGTAAAAAACAAGCGCGGATTCGCAATAGTTTGTGGCATGCGGTCTATTTTTACCACTCCAATCATGAGTCACCTCCCTTGGCTTTTCAATAATTTTAATCTGTAAACCAGAATGTTATCTCTGCACCATTTCGTAACTTTTTAAATCTTTTGGAAAACATTTAAAACTATTGTATCCTACTTATACTCATCGAAAAAAAGCACCGCATACTCGTCGTGTCTGTTGTAGTGTCTGTATTACGTATGTTTATTATTTTGTACGCTTTAAAATACATCATTTTAAAGAGCGGCCTCAATTTGAAGTGCAGCCGACCTCGATTTGAAGTGCGACAATTTTGTCAAAAATATTGTGCGACAATTTGGACCGAATTCCGACCGACAGACAGACCGACCGACCGACAAAGTGAGTTATAGGTTTTTGTGGCTTGAGCCACAAACAAAAAGTTGCGGCTTAAAGTCCGCGAATTACGGTATGCACTTCCGTCTCCCTTTTTGTTGTTTTTCTCCCCAAGGCTCTTTCCTGCTGAAGTTGATGCCGGATGCTCTGACGGCTGGCGTGATCACGGAATTCCTGCTGCTGCTCATCAACGTCATCAAGTTCAACGCCGCCTACGTTGACGAGGAGATCATGTCGGGCCTTGTGCAGTCAGTACCTGCCCTCATCACTTATTTATTATCCCCCGAAGTCGGAGTGTGGCTGCCCACGTGGTGGGGGTAATCAAAAACGGTCACACACGTAATGTTCTCATCCGTAGCTGATGCATTTGTACCATAGTGTTTCAAAGTTGCTTCGGCTGTTGGGATGATCCCTGGAGTCTTTTAGCCGGGGTAAAGCAACAACGACGTCACTTGTTTATTAACCCCTTGACTGCCGGATAAATATTGAGAAATTTAAAAAAACATTTTAAACCCCTTCCCTGTCCGGGATGTGTGATGTCATTTAAAAAAAAAGAAGACAATTGATGACATATGCGTTGATCCATGTGTGTGGGTGTTGGAGAGAAAGAAGGAACTGTTGAGTGGAGGGATGAGAGAGGGAAATAAAATAATGTTACAACAACAACAACAACACACAAAGACAGGAGAATGGGCCAAAAAGTCAGAAAGTAGATAGCATAAAGCAATGGAAAAGGCAGAGTCAAGAGAAAGAGATAGATTAGGGGATTTCCCGAAGTTACAAACACAGAACTCTCCAGAAGGTGGGGACTATTTGTAACGGAAGAACAACACACCCCCACCACCACCAGCACACACATACACACGCACACGCGCACACACACACACGCACGCACGCACGCACACCAACCCCGGTATCCCCACAGGGGGTTCAGGGCTCCCAGGGACCCCCATTTGGGGGTCTATGAAGCACTAAGATTCTCAAGGACCCTCTAAAAGAATGTGCAGGGTGTCCCAGGGATGCACTAGAAAAATTCTTTTTAGCATATATGCAATGCCACTGGGACCCTCTACCCCGCCTCTAGGACCCTCTATACTGTAAGTGAAGGAGTCCCTGGGACCCTTTGTTTTGCGGGACGATTAGGAGCCCAGGGGGTTTGACTTGATTTGATGTATAATCTGTTGCGATTAGTTTCATGATCCTTTCTTCCGATTTTGTGGTATATCAATATGCATTAGGGTTATGCGAAGCCATTGTTTTCAAAATCGTGTATGGTTTTTATCATTTTTGTTGTTGTTGTCTTTTCACAGACAAACCTGCATGATTCATAATCGAACACGCTCCGACGAAGACATGAAGGTGAGTTCAGTGTCCATGGATAAACGGATTAGTTATTTTTTAAAGATTGGCTTCTTCTTCTTCTTCTTCTTCTTATTCCCCTCTATGCCTCTTCCCCCCTCCTCCCTCCCCTTTCTTCTCATTTCTGCATGTACATTATTTAGCTTTCTTGTTTGATTTACTTAATTTTTTTCCAGGGCTGGGTGGAAAAAAGCATGTATGCTTTGCTTATCTCATGTTTCCCTGGTTAAATAAAATTTCGTTTTCGTTTTCTGTGTTCCCAGGCCTTAAGGCCATAATGGGTAAGGTACGTATGTGTCTAGTTTTCAGTTTTTACTGGTCTCATCCATTGTATGCAGCTGAAATATTCCGATTTCGGAGGAGCTCAAAGGAGAAATTGTTTTAGAAGATTTGTTTTTAAAGGATGGAGAACGAGCCAATGAAGCAGAAAAATAGTAGATGACAGTAAGCAAAGGAAAAGGCAGAGTCAAAGGGAGCGACAGATTAGAGGAAGTTACAATGCAAGCACAGAACTTTCAGAAGGTGGGGGTAACTATTTGTACAAAAAGACCCCCCCACGGGGAGAGAGTGGTTGGAGGGGGCGGGGGTTTTCCAGCTCCCCGAATGGTGGCACGAGGCATCCACCCACTGCCCTGAAATATTGGCTCGACTTGTGTTTATCCTTTGATCAGACACGACGAGTCTTGGTATGTTCTGGAGGTGAACTGCGGTGAGAAGAAGACGATGACTGTGTGAATAACTATTCTGTTTTGCTGAGGGGAAATAATAATATAGTCAACCATCCATGCAGCTGTTTGTGCAAGCACCGTTTTCGGTTAATAATGGATCAAACATGCTAACAAAACGCTTGCTCTTTTCCAGTTTGAAATGTTGATGACAGTCTACTATCTGAAGGTTTATTATTTAATAATCGGACATTTTTATGATTCTGCAATTTGAAGGTGATTTTTTTAATGGCACAAATTGAATTTTTACGATTGTATAATTTGAAGTTGTAACAATGGGATCTGATTTGAAGTTTTGTAATGCTTTAACTGGACTTTCTGGTATTTCAGTACCTCCAGGATCTTTCCACTATCTATGCTTTTATAAATGTCCGAAATGTTTCTGATCCAGGTCGGAGAACGTTAAACACATTTTCTTTGCAATGCTAGAATTTGATGTTTTACAATGCAGCGATTAGAGTGTTTGTGACCCAGCACCACAAAAGGGGACATTAAGTTTCAAAATGACCAATCTGAGACAAGTGGCACAGTTGACAACTTCAGGCAACTCTCTGGTGATATAAAAACCATTATTGTATCCTTTTTTTGTTGCAGAGCTATGAGCGTTTAAAGTTGGTAAGGTGACTGTCAGCCATTTGAGAAATCGGTTTTAAAGCCTGTCCTTTCCTATGAGAATCCATGAACCTATTAGTTTTAAAGAACTTTTTGGAAATATTTAGAGACCATTTTCGATTAAATAATGGGTACAAAGATAACGATGTTAAAGCACGAAAATATCCAGAACTAAAAATGCTTTAAAAAATGAGACAGATTTTGACTTTGCAGCCAGTTGTGAGAAAAACTAGCCCAGGTGACTTAGTGTCCCTTTCTGTGGTGCTGGGTCACAATTGAAGTTTGACTCATGAGTGACAAACTGTTTCAGTTGTGTGGACTCTGTGATGTGAAGTTTGACTCAATGTGAGTGACCAACTGTTTCAGTTGTGAGGACTCAGTGATGTGAAGTTTGACTTCTGTGTGGAACTGTGATGTGAAGTTTGACTCAAAGTGACAAACTGTTTCTACTACTTTTTGAGGATACTCATTGACTGTGTTGTTGTGACTGTTTTCAGCTGTGTGGACGCTTGAAGTTTGACTCCCAAACTTTCAGTTGTGTGGACTCTGTGATGTGAAGTTTGACATGTTGACAAATTGACTTGGTGATGTGAAGTTTGACTCAATGTGAGTGACAAACTGTTTTTGTGTGGACTCGGTGATGTGAACTTTGAAGTTTGACTCGATGTGAGTGACAAACTGTTTCAGCTGTGTGGACTCGGTGATGTTTTGAAGTTTGACTCTTGGTGATGTGAAGTTTGACTCCGTGTGAGTGACAAACTGTTTCAGCTGTGTGGACTCTGTGATGTGAACTTTGAAGTTTGACTCATGTGAGTGACAAACTGCTTCAGTTGTGTGGACTCAATGTGAACTTTGACTCAATGTGAGCGACAAACTGTTTCAGCTGTGTGGACTCAGTGATTTGAAGTTTGACTCAATGTGAGTGACAAACTGTTTCAGCTGTGTGGACTGAAAGTTTATTGTGATTTGAAGTTTGACTCAATGTGAGTTTGACAAACTGTTTCAGCTGTGTGGACTCTGTTTTGATGTGATCTTTGAAGTTTGACTCCATGTGAGTGACCAATGTGAGTGACAAACTGTTTCAGCTGTGTGGACTCTGTGATGTGATCTTGTGAAGTTTGACTCAATGTGAGTGGACAAACTGTTTCAGCTGTGTGGACTCTGTGATGTGAACTTTGAAGTTTGACTCGATGTGAGTGACAAACTGTTTCAGCTGTGTGGACTTGGTGATGTGACTCTGTTGTGAACTTTGACTCAATGTGAGTGGACAAACTGTTTCAGCTGTGTGGACTCTGTGATGTGAACTTTGAGTTTCTCATGTGAGTGACAAACTGTTTCAGCTGTGTGGACTCTGTGTGTGACTTTGAAGTTTGACTCAATGTGAGTGACAAACTGTTTCAGCTGTGTGGACTCGGTGATGTGACTTTTGAAGTTTGACTCAATGTGAGTGACAAACTGTTTCAGCTGTGTGGACTCTGTGATGTGAACTTGGAACTTTGACTCAATGTGTGACAAACTGTTTCAGCTGTGTGGAAGTGATGTGAACTTGGAACTTTGACTCAATGTGAGTGACTGTTTCAGCTGTGTGGACTTGGTGATGTGAACTTGGAAGTTTGACTTGTGAGCTGTGTGGACAAACTGTTCAGCTGGTGTGATGTGTAAAGTTTGACTCAATGTGAGTGACAAACTGTTTCAGCTGTGTGGACTCGGTGATGTGAACTTTGAAGTTTGACTCGATGTGAGTGACAAACTGTTTCAGCTGTGTGGACTCGGTGATGTGAACTTTGAAGTTTGACTCGATGTGAGTGACAAACTGTTTCAGCTGTGTGGACTCGGTGATGTGAACTTTGAAGTTTGACTCATGAGTGACAAACTGTTTCAGTTGTGTGTACTCGGTGATGTGAACTTTGAAGTTTGACTCGATGTGAGTGACAAACTGTTTCAGCTGTGTGGACTCGGTGATGTGAACTTTGAAGTTTGACTCAATGTGAGTGACAAACTGTTTCAGCTGTGTGGACTCTGTGATGTGAACTTTGAAGTTTGACTCATGAGTGACAAACTGTTTCAGTTGTGTGGACTCTGTGATGTGAAGTTTGACTCAATGTGAGCGACAAACTGTTTCAGCTGTGTGGACTCTGTGATGTGAACTTTGAAGTTTGACTCAATGTGAGGGACAAACTGTTTCAGCTGTGTGGACTCTGTGATGTGATCTTTGAAGTTTGACTCAATGTGAGGGACAAACTGTTTCAGTTGTGTGGACTCTGTGATGTGATCTTTGAAGTTTGACTCAATGTGAGCGACAAACTGTTTCAGCTGTGTGGACTCTGTGATGTGAACTTTGAAGTTTGACTCAATTTGACAAACTGTTTCAGTTGTGACTCTGTGATGTGAATGTGACTCAATGTGAGTGACAAACTGTTTCAGCTGTGTGGACTGTGTGAACTTTGACTCAATGTGAGGGACAAACTGTTTCAGCTGTGTGGACTTGGTGATGTGAACTTTGAAGTTTGACTCCATGTGAGTGACAAACTGTTCAGCTGTGTGGACTTGGTGATGTGAAGTTTGACTCCGTGTGAGTGACCAACTGTTTCAGCTGTGTGGACTGTGATGTGAACTTTGAAGTTTGACTGATGTGAGGACAAACTGCTTCAGCTGTGTGGACTCGGTGATGTGAACTTTGAAGTTTGACTCAATGTGAGTGACAAACTGTTTCAGCTGTGTGGACTCTGTGATGTGAACTTTGAAGTTTGACTCAATGTGAGTGACAAACTGTTTCAGCTGTGTGGACTCTGTGATGTGAACTTTGAAGTTTGACTCATGAGTGACAAACTGTTTCAGCTGTGTGGACTCTGTGATGTGAAGTTTGACTCGATGTGAGTGACAAACTGTTTCAGCTGTGTGGACTCGGTGATGTGAACTTTGAAGTTTGACTCAATGTGAGTGACAAACTGTTTCAGCTGTGTGGACTCTGTGATGTGAACTTTGAAGTTTGACTCATGTGAGTGACAAACTGTTTCAGTTGTGTGGACTCTGTGATGTGTGAAGTTTGACTGTTTCAGTTGTGTGATGTGAACTTTGAAGTTTGACTCAATGTGAGTGACAAACTGTTTCAGCTGTGTGGACTCTGTGATGTGAACTTTGAAGTTTGACTCAATGTGAGGGACAAACTGTTTCAGCTGTGTGGACTCTGTGATGTGAACTTTGAAGTTTGACTCAATGTGAGCGACAAACTGTTTCAGCTGTGTGGACTCTGTGATGTGAACTTTGAAGTTTGACTCAATGTGAGGGACAAACTGTTTCAGCTGTGTGGACTCTGTGATGTGAACTTTGAAGTTTGACTCAATGTGAGGGACAAACTGTTTCAGCTGTGTGGACTCTGTGATGTGATCTTTGAAGTTTGACTCAATGTGAGTGACAAACTGTTTCAGCTGTGTGGACTCTGTGATGTGAACTTTGAAGTTTGACTCAATGTGAGTGACAAACTGTTTCAGCTGTGTGGACTCGGTGATGTGAACTTGGAACTTTGACTCAATGTGAGCGACAAACTGTTTCAGCTGTGTGGACTTGGTGATGTGAAGTTTGAACTTTGACTCAATGTGAGCGACAAACTGTTTCAGCTGTGTGGACTCTGTGATGTGAACTTGGAACTTTGACTCAATGTGAGCGACAAACTGTTTCAGCTGTGTGGACTCGGTGATGTGAACTTGGAACTTTGACTCAATGTTGACAAACTGTTTCAGCTGTGTGGACTTGGTGATGTGAATGTGAAGTTTGACAAACTGTTTCAGCTGTGTGGACTCGGTGATGTGAACTTTGAAGTTTGACTCAATGTGAGTGACAAACTGTTTCAGCTGTGTGGACTTGGTGATGTGAACTTTGAAGTTTGACTCCATGTGAGTGACAAACTGTTCAGCTGTGTGGACTTGGTGATGTAAAGTTTGACTCCGTGTGAGTGACCAACTGTTTCAGCTGTGTGGACTCGGTGATGTGAACTTTGAAGTTTGACTCGATGTGAGTGACAAACTGCTTCAGCTGTGTGGACTCGGTGATGTGAACTTTGAAGTTTGACTCGATGTGAGTGACAAACTGTTTCAGCTGTGTGGACTCGGTGATGTGAACTTTGAAGTTTGACTCATGAGTGACAAACTGTTTCAGTTGTGTGTACTCGGTGATGTGAACTTTGAAGTTTGACTCGATGTGAGTGACAAACTGTTTCAGCTGTGTGGACTCGGTGATGTGAACTTTGAAGTTTGACTCAATGTGAGCGACAAACTGTTTCAGCTGTGTGGACTCTGTGATGTGAACTTTGAAGTTTGACTCATGAGTGACAAACTGTTTCAGTTGTGTGGACTCTGTGATGTGAAGTTTGACTCAATGTGAGCGACAAACTGTTTCAGCTGTGTGGACTCTGTGATGTGAACTTTGAAGTTTGACTCAATGTGAGGGACAAACTGTTTCAGCTGTGTGGACTCTGTGATGTGAACTTTGAAGTTTGACTCAATGTGAGGGACAAACTGTTTCAGTTGTGTGGACTCTGTGATGTGATCTTTGAAGTTTGACTCAATGAAGCGACAAACTGTTTCAGCTGTGTGGACTCTGTGATGTGATCTTTGAAGTTTGACTCAATGTGAGGGACAAACTGTTTCAGCTGTGTGGACTCTGTGATGTGAACTTGGAACTTTGACTCAATGTGAGTGACAAACTGTTTCAGCTGTGTGGACTTGGTGATGTGAAGTTTGAACTTTGACTCAATGTGAGGGACAAACTGTTTCAGCTGTGTGGACTCGGTGATGTGAACTTGGAACTTTGACTCAATGTGAGCGACAAACTGTTTCAGCTGTGTGGACTCGGTGATGTGAAGTTTGAACTTTGACTCAATGTGAGCGACAAACTGTTTCAGCTGTGTGGACTTGGTGATGTGAACTTGGAACTTTGACTCAATGTGAGCGACAAACTGTTTCAGCTGTGTGGACTCGGTGATGTGAACTTTGAACTTTGACTCAATGTGAGCGACAAACTGTTTCAGCTGTGTGGACTTAGTGATGTGAACTTGGAACTTTGACTCAATGTGAGTGACAAACTGTTTCAGCTGTGTGGACTTGGTGATGTGAACTTTGAAGTTTGACTCCATGTGAGTGACAAACTGTTCAGCTGTGTGGACTTGGTGATGTAAAGTTTGACTCCGTGTGAGTGACCAACTGTTTCAGCTGTGTGGACTCGGTGATGTGAACTTTGAAGTTTGACTCGATGTGAGTGACAAACTGCTTCAGCTGTGTGGACTCGGTGATGTGAACTTTGAAGTTTGACTCGATGTGAGTGACAAACTGTTTCAGCTGTGTGGACTCGGTGATGTGAACTTTGAAGTTTGACTCATGAGTGACAAACTGTTTCAGTTGTGTGTACTCGGTGATGTGAACTTTGAAGTTTGACTCGATGTGAGTGACAAACTGTTTCAGCTGTGTGGACTCGGTGATGTGAACTTTGAAGTTTGACTCAATGTGAGCGACAAACTGTTTCAGCTGTGTGGACTCTGTGATGTGAACTTTGAAGTTTGACTCATGAGTGACAAACTGTTTCAGTTGTGTGGACTCTGTGATGTGAAGTTTGACTCAATGTGAGCGACAAACTGTTTCAGCTGTGTGGACTCTGTGATGTGAACTTTGAAGTTTGACTCAATGTGAGGGACAAACTGTTTCAGCTGTGTGGACTCTGTGATGTGAACTTTGAAGTTTGACTCAATGTGAGGGACAAACTGTTTCAGTTGTGTGGACTCTGTGATGTGATCTTTGAAGTTTGACTCAATGTGAGCGACAAACTGTTTCAGCTGTGTGGACTCGGTGATGTGATCTTTGAAGTTTGACTCAATGTGAGGGACAAACTGTTTCAGCTGTGTGGACTTGGTGATGTGAACTTGGAACTTTGACTCAATGTGAGTGACAAACTGTTTCAGCTGTGTGGACTTGGTGATGTGAAGTTTGAACTTTGACTCAATGTGAGGGACAAACTGTTTCAGCTGTGTGGACTCGGTGATGTGAACTTGGAACTTTGACTCAATGTGAGCGACAAACTGTTTCAGCTGTGTGGACTCGGTGATGTGAAGTTTGAACTTTGACTCAATGTGAGCGACAAACTGTTTCAGCTGTGTGGACTTGGTGATGTGAACTTGGAACTTTGACTCAATGTGAGCGACAAACTGTTTCAGCTGTGTGGACTCGGTGATGTGAACTTGGAACTTTGAACTGTGAACTTTGAAGTTTGACTCCATGTGAGTGACAAACTGTTCAGCTGTGTGGACTTGGTGATGTGAACTTTGAAGTTTGACTCGATGTGAGTGACAAACTGTTTCAGCTGTGTGGACTTGGTGATGTGAAGTTTGACTCCGTGTGAGTGACAAACTGTTTCAGCTGTGTGGACTTGGTGATGTGAAGTTTGACTCAATGTGACAAACTGTTTCAGCTGTGTGGATTTGGTGATGTGAAGTTTGACTCAATGTGAGTGACAAACTGTTTCAGCTGTGTGGACTTGGTGATGTGAAGTTTGAAGTTTGACTCCATGTGAATGACAAACTGTTTCAGCTCTGCCTGAAGGCGATGGACTCTGTGATCTGCTACAGCTTTCTGCCGCCGGACTGCCTGTACGATCTGGTGGCCGCCCTCTGCCACATCATCAACAAGCCGCGGTTCTGCGACCACAGCTGGGAGGTACGTCCAGGCACAGAACTTAAATGCAGGGGTGCTGATTTTCATGGAACGCACCAGATTTCAATTTTTTGGGGTGCGGAGGTAAAGGTAAAGATGTGCCACCACCCCTGCATTTCTCGGTCAATTCCATTTTTCCGTTTTTGCCTTTCTTACCAAACATAAAGCTGTATTTTATTAACCTTTTCAGCTAATTATCTTTTTGGAATAATAACCTTAACCCTAACCCTACCCTCCCCCCCCCCCTATAAGATGGGAAAAACGCAATGAACCACAACTGTGACAAATGCCGCGGTGTACTGCAGGGGGGGGGGGGGGGGGGGGGGGGGGGGGGGGGGCTATTAGATAATGGCCTTTATCATGACTGCAATTAATTATTGAACAAAGATAATTAGCTGAAAATGTTCGTAAAATACAGCTTCATGTTTGGTAAGAAAGGCAAAAACGGACAAATGGAATTAACCGAGAAATATATGGGAGGTGTCACATCTTGACCTTTACCGCCAATTTGTATGATAAGCAGGTGAATGTAGTGGGGGAAATGAAATGACTGATGATGTGATAATTCTGATGATTGGAAAATTGCTGGGGAGATAACAGTTTATCTGAATGACTGATGATGTGATAATTCTGATGATAGGAAACTGCTGGGGAGATAACAGTTTATCTGAATGACTGATGATGTGATAATTCTGATGATAGGAAACTGCTGGGGAGATAACAGTATATCTGAATGACTGATGATGTGATAATTCTGATGATAGGAAACTGCTGGGGAGATAACAGTTTATCCGAATGACTGATGATGTGATAATTCTGATGATAGGAAACTGCTGGGGAGATAACAGTATATCTGAATGACTGATGATGTGATAATTCTGATGATAGGAAACTGCTGGGGAGATAACAGTATATCTGAATGACTGATGATGTGATAATTCTGATGATAGGAAACTGCTGGGGAGATAACAGTTTATCCGAATGACTGATGATGTGATAATTCTGATGATAGGAAACTGCTGGGGAGATAACAGTATATCTGAATGACTGATGATGTGATAATTCTGATGATAGGAAACTGCTGGGGAGATAACAGTATATCTGAATGACTGATGATGTGATAATTCTGATGATAGGAAACTGCTGGGGAGATAACAGTATATCTGAATGACTGATGATGTGATAATTCTGATGATAGGAAACTGCTGGGGAGATAACAGTTTATCTGAATGACTGATGATGTGATAATTCTGATGATAGGAAACTGCTGGGGAGATAACAGTTTATCTGAATGACTGATGATGTGATAATTCTGATGATAGGAAACTGCTGGGGAGATAACAGTATATCTGAATGACTGATGATGTGATAATTCTGATGATAGGAAACTGCTGGGGAGATAACAGTTTATCTGAATGACTGATGATGTGATAATTCTGATGATAGGAAACTGCTGGGGAGATAACAGTTTATCTGAATGACTGATGATGTGATAATTCTGATGATAGGAAACTGCTGGGGAGATAACAGTATATCTGAATGACTGATGATGTGATAATTCTGATGATAGGAAACTGCTGGGGAGATAACAGTTTATCTGAATGACTGATGATGTGATAATTCTGATGATAGGAAACTGCTGGGGAGATAACAGTTTATCTGTATTATCATGTCTGTTATAAGGAATGAGCTGAGTGATGATGTGATGGTTTTGTTTTGTGTGCAGCTGATGCGGAAGCTGCTGGGGACCCATCTGGGCCACAAGACCATCTTCACCCTTTGCTGCATGATGCAGGACAGGTGGGTCCTCATCTCACTGTGCTTTGCCTGTTTAAATTTTTATTATAAATAGAATAAAATCATGTATCAGAATCCACTAACGTGAGCAGCAAGTACAGATAAGTCAATAACATCTATTTCTACAACTTGTACTACTACTACTACTACTACTACTACTACTACTACTACTACTACTACTACTACTACTTCTACTAAACTACTGCTGCAACTACTACTGCTACTACTACTACTACTACCATATTTTTCGGATCATTAGGCGTTGCTGTGTACAAGGCGAATAAGGCAATTTTCAAGAAAAATCTGAAAAAAATTAAAGCAAAAGGCGCCCTCGTTTGCCAAAGAAAGTAAAACTTTGAAGCCTGTAAACGCTTACCGACCGCCATTACTGCTGTCATAAACGAGAGTTGGCTCACCTTTAAAATAATCGAACTTCCATTTGTGCTGCTTCCTGTTAATGTGTTTGGACAATTCTTCGCGAAAACTGATAGAATTATGGCATTTTAAGCTCTACAATGATGCTTTTTACTTCCAATCAAGGGTTATGGCATCTGTTTGGACGGTATCTCGGACGATATAATAGGGATTTTGAAGCATTTTAACATGAGTCGTGACCACCTTCGATGTCTGACTCACAGTAGACTGAACTGAACACGGCAATCGTTGCCTCTCTTCTCATGATTTTGTTCACTAATAGGGTGCCCTCCTTTATTAGGCGCATAGGTCGAAATTGGAGAGAAAAAAGTATCGCCTTAAAACCGGAAAATTACGGTACTACTTTATTAGGGCCTTAATCAAACTCATAGTCAACCTATTTGTTTAGCATGCACTAGGAACACTGGTGTCAGGCATCAGAATTGTCAGAGGATTTGCACATTTTAAGGGATTAAAAGTTACTGGCAGAGGATTTGGTTGAGGCGGCAGAGGTTTTACCATTGCTTGTCTGGTGGTCTTCACTGTCGGACAAGTTTAAAAAAGTATTTTCGTGATGAATTACGCCTTCTTGTTTCAAACTGATTTTATTTTCCCTTTTCTCTGTAAGGCCTTGGTGGCCCTTTTACCGTGGTTTTAATAGGATTGGGCCTCAGACTTCTTCTTTTGCGTTCCCAGGCTGTATGGCCATAATGGGTAAGGTACGTATGTGTCCGTTTTTTCAGTTTTGACTGGTCTCCCCGCTGCGTAGAGCCGACACATTCCAATTTCGGAGGAGGACATCAGACAGTTCTGATGCATGTGATGTACTGAAGATTTGGGTGGTATATGATCACGATGGTGATATTGCAGATGCTGCTGTTGCTAATGATGATGATGGTGGTGATGATTGTGACGAGGTAATGGGTTAAAAGGCTAAGTCCCTAGGGAAGACTTTAGAAAATTTGCCTTTAGCCCACTTCTCTAGGGTATGGGAGATGAGCAACTTTCCCGGCCCCTTTTCATCTAATAAATTTATATTTGTGCCCGGGTTCTGGCTCGTATGGTTGTAAGAAATACAAGTGGTTGAATTGCTCTAAATGGCAGACAGAGAGAAGTAGGGTTTTACATGAAATTACAAGACTCCCACTCTCATCAGTCTGACCAAAGGGTTCAGGATTATTTGACACTTGTATTTTATTTACTCCCAAAATCTGCATGAGATTATGCAACAATAATAATAAAGCAGCTCAATGGCGCCAAAACAAAATATGGATAAAAAAAACAATGAAATCCGAAAGGATTCACAAGACTTTTGTCTTTCTATAAGGTTCGCCCCATGCCGGAAGGGTTACTAATTATCTTCAGTGTCCGTAGGAAAGTTCCAGTGATTGGCGCGGTTTTATAAACTTAGCTCTTGGCAAGTTCCTCCGTAATGATCGGCGAGTGCTGGGGTGGCTGGGCTTGCTCATCAGGTGAGAGTAGCTCCCAGTCGTTCCGGTTACGGCTTCGCGGGATGGCACGGTTCAGGCGTGGTCTCCTCACGGATTCTGGGTGCGGGTCGTCTTTCCCGTCTTGGTGCTTGTGAGTCAGGGGTAATCTTCCTGCCCACGATGCCCTGCTGATAATCACAGGAGAAGGTGGATGTAGATCTCTATGGCTTAGAGACAAGGGGCTTCAGTCGGCAGGGCATTAGTGAATCCCAACCGGCTAGAAGGCTTCCCTTGTACAATAGCACTAGTTAATAAATAAACTGAATTTCAGTTAACAAACTGAGATCAGTAAAACATAAAAGGTGATCAAGACAACATCACTCTCCATCCAACACCTGGAAAGGAATGGTATCATAAAGTGCAAGATTGCGGCCCATAGGTTTCCTACTAAAAATAGACAAAAGGGTTAGTAGGCATAAACTCCGGTTCTGGTACCAAAAGTGTTCAAGTCAAAAACACACACACACAAATAATCAGTGCACATAAATAGAATAGAATGTTTACCACTTCTTTTCTATAACATATCTATCTACTCCTTATTCATCATTGAACATAGGATCTAGATCAAAACTAGGGTCAAACAAACAACCAGTCTCAATCACCAGTCATCAATAAGACTTACTAGGTGGGCTATTCTGGCTGGGAGAGGTGTTGCTCTAGTCAGTTTCAGCGTCTTGTGTGAAAAACTTTTTCTCACTACGCCAATTATAGCCTTCACTTTCAAACAATGAAAGCCTGTCATTGGTTTATAGCAGTCGACACATCACAAGATGATGTTCAGAGTGTACAGAACAATCACGCGCCGATTACAGCATTATCACATGCCGGACATTCCTAACCTTGTGATTGGAAAGGCAAAACCGTCTTCAAAGGGAGATAACCGTGGTTGTCACTTTCTTGTGATGGGTAAGGACGAGGTGTCTTACAAAGGGAGCCGACTGTTGATATCACTATCTCGTGATGAGACGGTAGATAAGAGGGGGGGGGGGGGTGAAGGGAGATAACCTCTGTAGGGGTTACATGCCGACCGGGAACAAAGAGACAACTCCCTTTCTCGGCGTTCTCTTTGAAGCGGCCGGGCAATTAACGTGGCGGCTGGTCGAGACATGAAAAAGAGAGGGGGGGAGGGGAGAAGGGGGGGGGGGGGGGGTGTAGATAAGAAATAAAGAAAGCGGGTCGCGCGGGACACTTACGTCACAATGATATGTTTTTGACATACATTCGCTAAAAGACTCCAGGGATCATCCCAACAGCGGAAGCACTTGAACACTATGGTACAAATGCATCAGCTATGCTAGATAACATTACGTGTGTGATCGTTTTTTTTATTACCCCGCCACGTGGGCAGCCACACTCCGTCTTCGGGGGATGTGGTGATGATGTGATTGATGGTGTATTGTAGAGTGGCACAGTGGTAGCGCGTTCGCTTCGTGTCAAGTAAACCCGAGTTCGAACCTGGGTACAGGGGATTTTTCCTCTCACTTTGCACTAGGCCTTGCGGTCTGAACGTGGAGTCTTTCGGATGAGATGATAAACCGAGGTCCGTGTGCTCATGCACTTAGCACACTTTAAACCCAGTGGCAACGAAAAAGTTGTCATTTGGTCAAAAGTTACCCCCCTCCCTCCCTCCCTTCCTCATCAGTCACACAAAAATTACACAAAAAATTGCTTGAATTTTTGTTCTTTCTTAAATTGGGTGGCGCGCCTCTGGCTGCGATGCGCTTTCCAGGTGGGAGCAACCCGAATTTCACAGAGCCGCGTCTGTGACTATAATGTACCTAACCTAGCCTAACCTATTGACAATAATACGGGTTGACGACGGTTTGATGCAGACAGCACAACCCGGACTTCTTGATGCTCCGGGGTGCTGTCTTCTCCACTGGGATGGCTCTGTGGGGGTCAAGGCGCATTGGTACTTTGCAGCACAGCCCCTCCTCTGTCCTGCCGTCCTTCTACCAGGTTGGTTAGTTCGACACTCACATATATATATACATACGCAG
>CM065682.1:75672329-75719829 GCA_017654935.2 Phymorhynchus buccinoides | reverse complement strand
CATATCCTTTCATTGTGCCTGGAAAAGATCAACACCGGGTTCGATGCACTGTGTGTGACAGCGATTTTGGAATTGGAACTGGGGGGATAGATGACATAAAAACACACGTTGAAGGCCCTAGACACAAGGGAAATGCTGAAAAAATCGCAAAAAAGAAAAAAGAAGTGCTGAGCAACAGGCTCATATCTGGATTTTTTCCGTCATCCCAAAGTTCATCAACGGAACCAACCACTCACGAATCCGATGCCATTAGGGCTGAAGTGAAACTGGTTGATCTCGTTGTTGAAATGAATCTGCCAATGGCCGCTTTGGACAAATTGAACAAAAGTTTGCCTGCGATGTTTCACGATTCAAAAATAGCGAAAGACTTTGGTTGTGGTAGGAGTAAAGGAACAGCTATTTTAAAAGAAATGGCAGCAAAGTCAACCCTCTCCTTGGCAGACAGGATGAAGCATCAACCCTTCACAATCTCTACAGATGGGAGTAATGATAAAGGTGATTCAAAGTTATTTCCCTTGGTTGTGAGGACTGTCCATCCCGACACAAAGGAGGTACGATCAGAAGCCCTTTCTGTACCTTCTATCCAGGGCTCGGCTACAGGTGTAAAAATCTTCGGCCTCATTGAAGCAGAACTGGATGCTCATAAGATTCCATGGGATAACTGCCTGGCATTAGGATGCGATAATGCCAATGTCATGGTGGGAAACGCTACTGGAGTGTATGGATGCATGCTCAAGAAGCACAAACAGTTGTTCGTGTCTGGATGTGTGTGTCACTTGATTCACATCGCTGCAGAGAAAGGTGCAGATTGCCTCCCATTCAACGTCAGTCAGGCCTTAGTGGACGTTTATTACTACCTAGACAAGAGCACTAAAAGGCAAGCAGCTCTCAAGTGCCATCAGCTGTTGCATGAGATTGAAGAAACCAAAATGCTGAAACATGTGTGTACAAGGTGGTTGAGTATTGGGAAATGTCTTCCTCGACTCATCGAATCGTTTGATGCATTGTACGACTTCTTCAAAGAGGAAGAAAGGACAGCCACCAACTCAAGCACCAAGAAAAAAGCAGAAGCACTCAAGGACATTTTTGTATCTCAAACAAACAAGCTCTATGCTAAGTTCTTGTTGCATGCAATCGCTTCCTTTGAGAAAATCAACAGTGAACTTCAGGCAGATCAGCCATTGATACCAGTGCTGAAGAACAAACTGGAGAAGTTCCTTCGAGAGCTGTTCATCCACTTTGTTAAGCCATCAGCCATGTTGTACAAGGGTGTGCTTGATGTGGATTTTCTGTCCAATGCCAACATCAAGGTCAGGTCAGATCTGATCATTGGGGATGCTGCTCGAGACTTGGTTGGAAATCCAACTAAGAACAGACTGAAATCTACCAGGATTGAACAGTTCTACACAAATGTTGTGAAGTTCTACCAAACCAGCTGCAGCTACTTGAAGAAGAAGCTTCCAATCTCTGATCCTGTCCTCAAACATGCGGAAGTTGCCAACCCAGCCAAGCAACTGGACAGCTCTTTTGCCAATGTGGAGTACTTTTTGGACCGTTTTCCAAAGATGGTTGGACCTGCTGTTTCCAAAACAGATGTTCAGAAGGAGTTTGCAAGCTACCAATGCACTGATATTGGCCCATGTCTTCAGGAAAGAATGGACACGACCTGGAAGAAAGTGGGTGAGCTTCAAGAGGATGGAAAACCCATGTTTCCTCATTTGTCCATGATCATGCTCTACATCCTCACCATCCCCCATTCTTCTGCGCATTGCGAAAGAATTTTTTCTGTTGTGCGGAAAAACAGGACAGACTTCAGAGGCAATATGTCAAATGAGACTCTAGAGTCTCTTGTTGTCTGCAAATCAAGACCTGGATGTGCCCTTGAGAGGAAGTACAGCAAAGAAGACATCAAAGACTTCAAGAGCTGCTACTACAAGAGTTTTCAGCCTGCAAAGAAATGAAAACATTGCAAAATGCTGTGTACATAGTGTAAATAGTAGACATTGTTTGGACACCCTCTGAATCAAAACTCTTCATAAGACAGTGTACAGGATTACTGTAAAGAAACATTACTGCCCTGCCTATTCTTCTGCATCATTAACAGGTGAGACTGCATATAGTTTTTGTTTTGTGTGTGTGTTTGTATCATACAGTGTGTGTGTGTGTGTGTGTGTGTGTTAGTCTCTGTGTGTGTTTGTATCATACAGTGTGTGTGTGTGTGTGTTAGTCTCTGTGTGTGTTTGTATCATACAGTGTGTGTGTGTGTGTGTGTGTGTGTGTGTGTGTGTGTGTGTGTGTGTGTGTGTGTGTGTGTGTGTGTGTGTGTGTGTGTGTGTGTGTGTGTGTGTGTGTGTGTGTGTGTGTGTGTGTGTGTGTGTGTGTGTGTGTGTGTGTGTGTTAGTCTCTGTGTGTGTTTGTATCATACAGTGTGTGTGTGTGTGTGTGTGTGTGTGTGTTTGTGTCATATCAGTGTGTGTGTGTGTGTTAGTCTCTGTGTGTGTTTGTATCATACAGTGTGTGTGTGTGTGTGTGTGTGTTTGTATCATACAGTGTGTGTGTGTGTGTGTGTGTGTTAGTCTCTGTGTGTGTTTGTATCATACAGTGTGTGTGTGTTTGTATCATACAGTGTGTGTGTGTGTGTGTGTGTGTATGTGTGTGTGTGATGCCTCCGGAATTAGTGTCCAGGAAATTCAGAAGTAATGTTCAGGAAAGTCTGATTTTAGGGTAGGCAGCCCTGCACCAGTGTGAGGTATGTGTTGAACGTCTGTCCACCACAACGCCTGGGATGTCCTCCTGGATGTCCTACAGAGGCTTCTGCACCAGTGTGAGGTATGTGTTGAACGTCTATCCACCACAACGCCTGGGACGTCCTACAGAGGCTTCTGCACCAGTGTGAGGTATGTGTTGAACGTCTATCCACCACCACAACACCTGGGACGTCCTCCTGGACATCCTTCAGAGGCTTCTGCACTGGTGTGAGGTGTGTATTGGACATCTATCCACCACAACGCCTCCACTTATCGCTGGGTTACCCCTGAGTCTCCCTTTTAAAGAAAGCTAAATGAGATTTTGTAGGAATAACTGGATCATGTGTGTCAATGTTTTGTTGTTGTGTTTGTTTTTTAATATTGTGACAGACCTGATACAGCTAACATTGGCAAATTATAAGTTTGCTTATAATTTATTCAACCTGGGTTTTTTTCAGACTTTGCCCGACTTTGACTCTCGTGTGAGTGCCACGGTGCACGACATCCTGACAGAGATGGAAAGCCTGTACAGCAGGGGCCACTTTCTGGGGCCTGCCGACAGAATCTTCTCCATCGTGGAGACCTGTGCCAGTCAGCGCCCGGTATGTGCTGTGTGTGTGATGTGTGTGTGTGTGTGTGTGTGAGTGTATGTGTGATGTGTTGTTGTTTTCAGTATGTGTGTGTGAGTGATGTGTGTGTGTCAAGTCAAGTCAAGTCAAAATTTTATTTCCAGATGGGAACATTGTATAAGCAAAAACATGCTTTTTTTCAACAAGCCATCCATAAAAAATGATATAAAGAAAAAATAAAGAACTAAACATTCCAAAGTCGCTAACAACAAGAAAAGGAAAATGGAATAACCTTTTTGAAAACTTAAGTTGGAAACACATTTTTCTTCAATGCTATAAAGCTTCTACAGATGTACAACTTAGGTGGTTTCAATGTAGACTCCTACATAGACTGCTTCCAACTCAGAAATATCTTTTTCAATGTAAAATTGTTGACTCCCCATCCTGTAACTTTTGTGAACAAGAGGAACAGACTATTCCACATATGTTATTTGACTGTACTATTGTTAATAGGTTTTGGATAAATCTGCAATGCTTGATTAAAGATAAATGCCAACACTGTAATAATTTGATTATTGACAAAGAATTGGTTATTTTTGGGGTGAAACAAAATGTGAAAACAGACACAGTTCTGGATTTTATTTTGATTTTTGCCAAATTCTATATTTATAAATGTAAATTACAAGATGTCCATCCTAACCTACAGGTTTTTTTCACAGTTTTAAGGTACAGAACTAACCTAGAAAAATATAGAGCCTTTTTGAATGGTAACTTGGGACAATTTGAGGAAAACTGGTTTCCATATTCTCCTATTATGTCATAGCCCCCTTTATGAAATGTGCACTGTGTGTACATTACGTCCTTGAATTGTGTTGTTTCCCTTTCTTCATGGCTTGTGATGTGAGTGCTTGTTAGTATCTTGCTATAATATTATAATTCAAAGTCCCTTTCCTGTTGTAATGACCCTTTTCTATTATTACTATTATTCCTTTGTAACCACCACCAGTATGTATTGTTTCTGTTGATGCTTTGTGTGAATGCATGTGTGTCCTTAGCACTTCACTGATAATAGCAATAGTCAAGTCCTTATACAGTATTAATCTCTGACTTTTACCAGTTACCTATGTTGTTTTTCAGACATTAGAGATTAGACTAGAACTTACCCTGGTCTATTAATGACTACAATGTTTTCTATATTAAATATGAATAGGAGAGAGAGGGGGGGGGGGGGGGAGGGAGGGGGAGTGAGAGAGAGTTTATGTATGTCCCATGGATGTGTTTTTTTTTTGTGTGAATGTATGTGTTTTTGTAAACAAACATGTGTTTTCTGTGAAATCTATAGTAATGTTATGTTAAATCTTTTAGTTTGCTTATGGGGAAAAAAAAAAAAATTCTTGGTAATCACTAAGCTATTGTTATACAAAATCTCCAACCTTCTCATTTTAACACTATTATAAACTCACTCACTCGTGCACACTTTCAACTGAAAAGCACAAAGAAACACTTTAGATTGTACATGGAATTTATTGTTTGACTGATTTATATATTTATTAAGCATGTACAAATTATATTAATTAAATATGCTTAAGATTGGAAAAAAAAAAAAAAAAAAAAAAAAAAAAAGAGGAAAATATACAAGTAAACAATTAATTAAAGAAACAAGCAAAATTCCCCCCAAAACAGGAAGAAGGATGGGGACTGGGCGAATAGCATATTATGTACAATATATACATCAACATCAATAACGAAACATTTAAAACATCACATTTACTTACCAAAATAAATGTGTGTGTGTGTGTGTGTGACTATTGATGTCAAATGTGTGTGTTATTTTCCTGTTCATCTATTAGTACAACAAACAAACAACTACACAAGTGTAAAGTGACGTTATTTTATTCACAAGAGAAAAAACAAAACTACTGGATATTTCGGCGAATGCGCCTTTATCAATATAGACAAACGACCAAACAGCAAAATATATCAAAAGGAGCAAAAAGCAGGCAACAAAAGGAGCAAAAAACCAAGATCAAAATTAAAAAAAAAATACTTCAACCTCTACAGTCCAATGCGAACAGTGGCGTTTGCTCCCACGCCGCTCATACCGAATCCCAATCCCATCTGTGTGTAGCGTTGTTGTTTGAATGCATTGCGAATGTTGGTGTGTGTGTGTGTGTGTGTGTGTGGATGGTCCTTGGGAAGAAGGATTGCTAAAAAGTAACTAGTGTAAACAGCTAAGCTAGGTGTTTGTATGTGTGTAGCTGTAGGCCTATGTGTGTGCAGGACAGATTGTGTTTAGTGAGAGAGAGAGAGTGTGTGTGTGTGTACACAAGTGTGTCTGTGTGTGTACGTGTCAGTGAGTAAGTGCATCTGTGCGTTTGATTAAATGTATGCGTGTCTGCGTGCGTATGTCTGTGCGCACGCATGCATTCACCTGCGCGCTTACGCGTGCGTGCGCCTGTCTGTGTGTTTAAATGCTGATTGTAAAGCATTTTGTGTTCGATTTAAAAAAGCGCTACATAAATATCCATTCATTATCATCATTATTATTTGTGGTTTCAGATTGAGTCTGTGCGTCGCCTGGTGGACTACCATCAGCAGAAGATCCACCCGGGGTGCGACAAGTGGCTGCAGACCCTCCACCAGCTCATGGACAAGTTCTACAGGTGGGCACTGGATTTTTTATTGATTTTTGTATTTTGTTTTTTTGCTGTCCCATCTTTTATTTGGTATTTGGTATATTCTAGTCACAGAGACTAATCTCTGTGAAATTTGGGCTGCTCTGCCCCGGAGAGCGTGTCGCCGCAAGTGCAGCGCCTACCCAATTAAAAAATAAAATAAAAATTGGGGGTGGGGGGGACACAGGGTGAGGAGGGGGTGTGGGCACACTTGGAAAACCGAGCTATCAATTTGGCCATACCAGGCAGCGGGATTTCTCCCTGCTCTTACCGACTTTCAACTGCCGTGGGATTTTTTACGTGCGTAAAGAGCACGGGTCAGACCAGCCTATGGTGTAGTAACCTGTTCCCAGACAGGACAGCTTGACAGCTTGTCATGGCTAAAGACAAACCCCACAGAGCATAACAACATTTTGATGTAGCCTTGGTGTTCTAGCCTATGGTGTAGTAACCTGTTTCCCAGACAGGACAGCTTGACATAGCTAAAGACAACCCAAACAGAACATAACAACATTTTGATGTAGCCTTGGTGTTCTAGCCTGTGGTGTAGTAACACGTTTCCTTGCTGTTTCCCAGACAGGACAGCTTGACAGCTTGTCATGGCTAAAGACAACCCCCACAGAACATAACAACATTTTGATGTAGCCTTGGTGTTCTAGCCTGTGGTGTAGTAACACGTTTCCTTGCTGTTTCCCAGACAGGACAGCTTGACAGCTTGTCATGGCTAAAGACAACCCCCACAGAACATAACAACATTTTGATGTAGCCTTGGTGTTCTAGCCTATGGTGTAGTAACACGTTTCCTTGCTGTTTCCAGACAGGACAGCCGGACAGAGGTGCGGAAAAAGGCCCTGGATGTCCTGAGCTTCATTGTGGGCGTCAATAAACATGTCTACGAGGTGAGAGCCCGCCCATCTCATATGTCAGAAATAGAAAGAAACTCCCATTGGGGATACCAGGGGGTCTTTCGTAAAAATAGTTCCCCCCACCTTCTTGAAGTTCTGTGCTTGTAACTGTTTTTAGCTTCCTCAAATCTGCCAAAAATAGTTCCCCCACCTTCTTGAAGTGTTGTGCTTGTAACTTTTGTTTAACTTCCTCACATCTGCCACTCTCTTTGACTCTGCCTTTTCCCTTTGCTTTCTATCATCAACTAAATGTTGGACGTATTGGCCCATTCTCCTGCCTTTCTAAAAAAAAATCTTTCTCCTTTGAGCTCATTCGAAATCGGAATGGGTCGGGTGTATGCAGCAGGGAGACCAGTAAAAACTGAAAACCGGACACATACATACCTTACCCATTATGGCCATATGGCCTGGGAACACAGAATAAGAAGAAATAGAAGTGCCAAACTTACATGAAACGTAGGCTGGGAGAGTGACAAAAGAGAAGTAACTCGAAAAACATGGTTTGGATTGAGAAAACATGGATTCAGACAAGTTTTTGGACTAAGAAATCGCTGTTCCGAGTATACTCGGAATTCGTCCAGAATGAGTTAAGGACAAAAAAAGAACCTACTCTTAAGACAGAATTGTAATAATAGAGGTCTTAATAGGGTATTAACCCATTAATAGCCAACAAAATTTTTGTGTTAAATCCTACAAACTTTTTGTGAATTTCTGTTGCAAAAGCAACCCCAAAAACTAATATTCTAGGGAAATAGAAAAATTAAAATTTTTTTAGTGTTTTTTCATGCGCGCGCTTGAAGCGTGCATGGCTACGAGAGGGGACGGGTTTTTCTCATAGTGATGCAATAAAATCACAGAGAGAGAGAGAGAGAGACTGACAGAGAGAGATGGGTCGCTAAATGATGAAATGAAGTAAAACATGTTGTGAATTGCTGGCAACCCATTTTGGTTGTTGTTGCATGCAATGTTTGTGTGATTGATGAGGAAGGAGGGGTGGGGGTGAATTTTGACCAAATGACAACTTTTTCGTTGCTACTGGGTTTAACGTGTGCTAAGTGCATGGGCACACGGGACCTCGGTTTATCGTCTCATCCGAAAGGCTCCACATTCAGACCTAGTCAGGCCTAGTGCAAAGTGAGAGGAAAAATGCCCTGTACCCAGGTTCGAACTCGGGTTTACTTGACACAAAGGTCTAACTGTACTGTGTCAGGTGGACCTGATTAACAAACTGATGATCTGTGGTCAAACTGATGATCTGTTGTCTAACTGTACTATGTCAGGTGGACCTGATTAACAAACTGATGATCTGTGGTCTAACTGTACTGTGTCAGGTGGACCTGATTAACAAACTGTGGTCTAACTGTACTGTGTCAAACTGATGATCTGTGGTCTGACTGTACTGTGTCAGGTGGACCTGATTGACAAACTGATGATCTGTGGTCTGACTACTGTGTCAGGTGGACCTGATTGACAAACTGATGATCTGTGGTCTGACTGTACTGTGTCAAACTGATGATCTGTGGTCTAACTGTACTGTGTCAGGTGGACCTGATCGACAAGCTGATGATCTGTGGTCTAACTACTGTGTCAGGTGGACCTGATCGACAAGCTGATGATCTGTGGTCTAACTGTACTGTGTCAGGTGGACCTGATCGACAAGCTGATGATCTGTGGTCTAACTGTACTGTGTCAAACTGATGATCTGTGGTCTCACTGTACTGTGTCAAACTGATGATCTGTGGTCTAACTGTACTGTGTCAAACTGATGATCTGTGGTCTAACTGTACTGTGTCAGATGGACCTGATTGACAAACTGATGATCTGTGGTCTAACTGTACTGTGTCAAACTGATGATCTGTGGTCTAACTGTACTGTGTCAAACTGATGATCTGTGGTCTAACTGTACTGTGTCAGATGGACCTGATTGACAAACTGATGATCTGTGGTCTAACTGTACTGTGTCAAACTGATGATCTGTGGTCTAACTGTACTGTGTCAGGTGGACCTTATTGACAAACTGATGATCTGTTGTCTAACTGTACTGTGTCAAACTGATGATCTGTGGTCTGACTGTACTGTGTCAGGTGGACCTTATTGACAAACTGATGATGGTCTAACTGTACTGTGTCAGGTGGACCTTATTGACATACTGATGATGGTCTAACTGTACTGTGTCAGGTGGACCTGATTGACAAACTGATGATCTGTGGTCTAACTGTACTGTGTCAAACTGATGATCTGTGGTCTCACTGTACTGTGTCAAACTGATGATCTGTGGTCTAACTGTACTGTGTCAGGTGGACCTGATTGACAAACTGATGATCTGTGGTCTAACTGTACTGTGTCAGGTGGACCTGATTGACAAACTGATGATCTGTGGTCTGACTGTACTGTGTCAGGTGGACCTGATTGACAAACTGATGATCTGTGGTTTGACTGTACTGTGTTAGGTGGACCTGATTGACAAGCTGATGATCCCGCACTTCTCCCACATCGATGCGGACCCCGACGTGGAGGTGCGCAAGATGGTGGTGGACATTGTGGTGGGCGTGGCCCAGGGATGCTCCAGGGACGAGTTCTTTGACCTCGTCACCATCATAGAAAAGGTGCAAACACACTCTCTGTTTCTCTCTGTCTGTCTCTCTCTTTCTGAAAAGGTGCACACAAACTCTCTGTTTCTCTCTGTCTCTCTCTGTCTGTCTGTTTGTCTCCTCTCTGTCTGTTTGTATCTGTCTCTCTTTCTGTCTGTCCCTCTCTCTCTTTCTGTCTGTATCTCCCTCTCTCTCTTTCTGTCTGTCTCCTCGCTTTCTGTCTATCTGTCTACCTCTCTCTTTCTGTCTGTCTGTCTCCATCTCTCTTTCTGTCTGTCTGTCTCCATCTCTCTTTCTGTCTGTCTCCATCTCTCTTTCTGTCTGTCTGTCTCCATCTCTCTTTCTGTCTGTCTGTCTGTCTCTCTCTCTTTCTATCTGTCTGTCCCTCTCTCTTTATGCCTGTCTGTCCCTTTCTGTCTATCTGTCTTTCTGTCTATCTGCTTGTCTTTTTCTGTCTGTCTCTCTTTCTGTCTGTCTGTCTGTCTGTCTGTCTGTCTCTTTCTGTCTGTCTATCTCTGTCTATTAATCTGTCTTTCTGTCTGTCTGTTTGTCTCTCTCTCTCTCTCTCTCTTTTTCTGTCTGTCTCTCTTTCTGTCTGTCTATCTCTCTGTCTGTTAATCTGTCTCTGTCTGTCTGTTTGTCTCCCTCTCTCTTTCTGTCTATCTGCCTGTCAGTCTGTCTCTCTCTCTGTCTGTGTCTATCTGTCTGTCTCTCTCTTTATGTCTGTCTCTCTCTCTTTCTGTCTCCCTCTCTCTTTCTGTCTCCCTCTCTCTTTCTGTCTTTGCCACTGGGTTTAATGTGTGCTAAGTGCATGGGCACACGGGACCTCAGTTTATCATCTCATCCGAAAGACTGCAGTAAATGCGGTAACACTAAAAAAAGTACAGAAGGTACAGCTTGTATTACGGTGTTTCAGATATGTAATATTATTGTGGCAGTACCATAGTCGAAGAGGTTTAGCAAAGGCGTGGTTACTGCTATGCCTATCTATTGTTAAAAAATCAGGACTTTACTGGTGTTGCACTGCCTCCGGGCATTGCCTCCAGTATTGTTCCCACCATTTTTGTATCTACAAATGTCCCATATGTGTCTGTTCCAGACCGAGAGGACGTAAAGCACCATTTTTCATTCATTCACGGTGTTTCAGATCCTGCGGAAGCCTCTGCACGTTCCGCTGCGGCCTCCGCTGGGGATGGACGGGGACAGCTGCTCCTGCTCCACGGGCGAGGAGCACGCCCTGGAGGACGTCAAGGTCGCCTTCTTCAAGGTCATCCAGGTCTTCAAGGTCGGACCACCTCTATACCTATATTCAGTGGAACCTCCCTTAAAAGCCCCCCCCCCTCCCCCTTATAAGTCTCCCTCTCTTCCCTAATACATTGCCTCTCTTTGTAAGTATTAACCCTTTCACCGCCAAAGTCGCATTTTAGCACCACAGTGATTTAACACCTATGTCACTAAAAGGCATCAAATTGGGGTCTATTATCCAAAGACCCTATTGTCTTAGTTTTGGGAAGTAAGGATAGACCTTATTTTATATATGTCACAGAAGAATCCCCAATACTGCAGATGGATTTTGTTATCTATTCAGGTAAATGTAATGGACATTTTTGGCTGAAATATGACTGGCGGTGAAAGGGTCAAAATGACCTCCCTTATACAACTCCCTCCCATTTAAAGACCCACCATGTCAAGTGTCAAAATCATGGTTTTCACGTGTTTTTCCCTCTTAGAAATCTTCCTAGAGGGAATGTGACACGTGACGTGGGGTGTCTTTAAGACCTCATTTTGGATGATTTTTGAAGGTCTTGTAAGGGAGGTTCCACTGTGATAACATTCGTTTGATGTCTGTGTTCATTCGCCATGTACCTCGTGAACCGGTGCACAGAATCACTTCAAATTTTGTATGGTGGTGTATCACTGCGCGGATGGTCTCAAGGAAAATTTGAACCCCCAGTGCAAATCACTTGGCGCTTGTGTATTTGTTTGTATGGTGCCTAGAAGATTTTTATTCATCATGTATTCATTGTTTATGCTGTCTCAGGACCGACCTCCTGGAACAAACTTCCTCTTTCCCTCCGCCAGCAACCGACCCTCTCTGCTTTCAAAGCTAACATCAAAACCCACCTGTTTTCCCACTCTCTTTCTCTTCCCTGCCTTGCCTTTAGGTCTGTTTCTGCTGTATTCGATTTATGTCATATGTGTGTTCGCTTTGTATTGCGTTTTTGTTTGAATGCCAATGTGTGTGTGCGCTTTGATTTGATTTCTTTCAAGATTCAGCGCTGTATACTGTATGTTGTTTATGGCGCAAGTTAACGGGCGATCTTATTAACTCATTCACATCGCAACGATTTTGAATTATTTTAAAAAAACTCACAAATCACTCCAGCCATACACAAAAACAAAACATACATAAACAAAAGGAGAAATGAAAGAAGATTACAGGTTTTTACTTCAGGTTTTGACATAGGGAAGTGGTAGATCAGACTTTTTTATGTATAGACTTTATATAGAAAAACTCCACACCAATTGGTGTCCCCACAACAAACCACTACAAAAGCAAAATCAGAATCAAAATTGTGGTCTAAGGGAGCAAAGTGAGTTTAGAAGTGACCCAAGATATGGTGTGCACACAGATTTACTTCCCTTGAAGCAAATGCATCAAATTGACAGCTATCTATTAATTCCGGACATATTATATGGCTGGAACAACTTGAATGAGTTAAACAACTGGTGCTATGTCTTTGCTGGTGTTTCAGCATAAGCTGTACACGGCCCCCTCCAGCCACGCCCAGAAACTGTACCAGCTGATCATGGGCCACATGAAGGCTCAGTACGAACAGCGCTACAACACTTCCACAGCCGCCACCATGAGAAAAGCTGTGAGTATCCGCACTGTACGTTACGTATCATTGCTGATGGTGTTGAAGATGACACAGGCATTTCGCTAATACAATTTATAAGCTGATCATGAGCCACATGAAGGCTCAGTACGAACAGCGTTATAACACTTCTACTGCAGCCACCATGAGAAAGGCTGTGAGTATCCGCACTCTACGTTACGTATCATTGCTGATGGTGTTGAAGATGACACAGGCATTTCGCTGATACAATTTATAAGCTGATCATGGGCCACATGAAGGCCCAGTACGAACAACGTTATAACACTTCTACTGCAGCCACCATGAGGAAAGCTGTGAGTATCCGCACTCTACGTTATGTACTGATGGTGTTGAAGATGACACAGGCATTTCGCTGATACAATTTATAAGCTGATCATGGGCCACTTTACGTCACCTTTTTCCATTTAGCGTCACCATCAGTGATTTATCTTTGAAAATAGTTTTTTAACAGCTTTGTTAGATGATGCAGCTTGTTTTGATCAACTGGTTAAGTCCAACACATCGAAGTTTATTAATTTTGACTTATAGTTTAATTTCCGGGCGGCCATATGAAAGCTCAATCCTCCCAATGAGGATGCTGGATGGTCTTTTGCACAAGTAGTTCCCCACCTTCTGGAAGTTCTGTGCGTGTAGCTTCCTCTAATCTGTCACTCTCTCTGACAGTGCTCCTATTTTGCTCTCTTTGCTCATTGTGATGTACTACCTTTTTTTACAGTCATTCTCCTGCCTTTTTTCCACCAATTTTTTTTTTATATATCTTCAAAATAATGTTCTCCTTTGAGCTACTCCAAAATCGGAATGTGTCGGCTGAATGCAGCGGGGAGACTAGTGAAAAACTGAAAACTGGACACATACGTACCTTACCCCTTATGGCCTGGGAATGCAGAAGAAGAAGAAGCAGATGTTCCCTCCATTCCGCTCTGAAGTGGCCCCGAAGTATTGGTTTTTTTGCTTCTCCAAAGGCACACCAAAAAAATGTGCGTTATGTAAACATCTGTGTTTCATGATGTGCGTGCACACAGGGCTTGGAGCTGTTGATGCAGCTTCGCTCAGACAGCAAGCACAGGGTGGGACTGGTCAACCGCGCCGGAATCAATGGAGCCAGCTTCAGCACCTACGTCCTCTGCACTACAAGGTCTGTGGGCTTCTGTCTCTTTCCCTCTCTCTGTCTGTCTGTCTGTCTCTTTCCCTCTCTCTGTCTGTCTGTCTGTCTGTCGTATATATAATCAGTGGAGCCAGCTTCAGCACCTACGTCCTCTGCACTACAAGGTCTGTGGGCTTCTGTCTCTTTCCCTCTCTCTGTCTGTCTGTCTGTCTCTTTCCCTCTGTCTGTCTGTCTGTCTGTCTTATATATAATCAGTGGAGCCAGCTTCAGCACCTACGTCCTCTGCACTACAAGGTGTGTGGGCTTCTGTCTCTTTCCCTCTCTCTGTCTGTTTATCTCTTTCCCTCTGTCTCTCTCTTTCCCTCTGTCTGTCTGTCTGTCTCATATATAATCAACGGAGCTAGCTTCAGCACCTACGTCCTCTGCACTGCAAGGTCTGTGGGCTTCTGTCTGTCTCATTCCCTCTCTGTCTGTCTGTCTCATATATAATCAACGGAGCCAGCTTCAGCACCTACATCCTCTGCACTACATGATCTGTGGGCTTTCTCTCATTTCCCTCTTTCCCTCTCTCTGTCTGTCTGTCTGTCTGTCTTATATATAATCAATGTAGCCAGCTTCAGCACCTATGTCCTCTGCACTACATGGTCTGTGGGCTTCTGTCTCTCATTTCACTCTTTCCCTCTCTCTGTCTGTCTGTCTTATATATAATCAATGTAGCCAGCTTCAGCACCTTATGTCCTCTGCACTACATGGTCTGTGGGCTTCTGTCTCTCATTTCACTCTTTCCCTCTCTCTGTGCATGAAGGTCCGTTTAGCGTCCTCCGACAAGGAACAGGTACATGTGGGACATTAATAACTATATATAGACAGTGGGACGATCCTGGAGGTACTGCAATACCAGGAAAGTCCCGATGTTTTTGAATAATCAAGATTCAATAGCCTCTCTCTGCCCCGATTTTAGATTGGGCAAAAGGAGTCTAAATTCGCCGCGGTTTGGGTTTTTTGTATGTTTTTTTCTTATTATTATTTTCTGTCTGTCCCAAGGATATCTCTCGAACCGCTTGACAGAATCGCTTCAAATTCTGTGTGGTGGTGTGTCACCAAGAACAGAAGGCGTCTGCGCATAAATTATCGCCATCGTAACCTTGACCTTGTTATTATCGTTATCCATGACTATCTGTTGCAGTGAGGTGGACGTGCAGGTGTCGGGCAGTTCTGTGGTGCCCAGCACCCCGGTCAGTTCCTTGTTCACCTGCATCAACTACACACCCGTGCTGGAGATCGTCCTCAGCGCACTGAGAGAGGTGACTGCCTTACTTGGTTTAAACTGCTGCTTCTTCTTCTTCTGCGTTCCCAGGCCATATGGCCATAATGGGTAATGTACGTATGTGTCCGGTTTTCAGTTTTCACTGGTCTCCCTGCTGCATTCAGCCGTCCAAGGCCATATGGTTTAAGCTTCTTCTTCTGCGTTCCCTGGCCATATGGCCATAATGGGTAATGTATGTATGTGTCCGGTTTTCAGTTTTCACTGGTCTCCCTGCTGCATTCAGCCGTCCAAGGCCATATGGTTTAAGCTTCTTCTTCTTCTTCTTCTGCGTTCCCTGGCCATATGGCCATAATGGGTAATGTACGTATGTGTCCGGTTTTCAGTTTTCACTGGTCTCCCTGCTGCATTCAGCCGTCCAAGGCCATATGGTTTAAACTTCTTCTTCTTCTGCATTCCCAGGCCATATGGCCATAATGGGTAAGGTGCGTATGTGTCCGGTTTTTAGTTTTCACTGGTCTCCCTGCTGCATTCAGCCGTCCAAGGCCATATGGCCATAATGGGTAAGGTACGTATACGTCCGTTTTTCAGTTTTCACTGGTCTCCCTGCTGCTTTCAGCCGACACATTCCGATTTCGGAGGAGCTCAAAGGAGAAAGCTAGAGTAGAAAGGGGGGTTGCGTTCTCCTTAAAATGACGAAAGACTCCGTGTTCTGACCATAAGGCCTAGTGCAGAGTGAGAGAGAGGAAAACTCCCTGTGCCCAGGTTCAAACTCTGGTTTATTGTATGGCTGGCGCCCAGTCGTTGCCATGGTTGTCGATTTCGTTGTTTAATAAATGCCCGGCCGCCATTTTATTTAGCCACTTTTAGTAGCGCTGAAAGACGCTATCTTTTCATATCTTTATATCATCTTAAAACAACAAATGATTATTTAATATTTAATACCTATCTGAACTTATGAAATAAATACCCAACCAAATTACTCTCTTCATATTCTCTCAATATCATTGTAAACAACAAACGCTTTTCTATTATTGAATATATTTCTCAAATCCTATCTCATCCCGTACTGTGCATCTTCGTCTTTGAACCCTGTACATGTCAGTAATTGCCGATAAACGGCAGGTGGACATTACTGGAAGAAGAAGAAGAAGACAGGACAGCTATTTTGCAAAACTGTCGGATGCGAGTTGCATTTTTGACTGTTCCAACAACAGGAGAAGAGACAACAAATTGGAACAAAGTCGACGGTACATTCATATACCTACTGTGAAATGTTATCAAAGAGGTAACGCTTGCAAAAGATTTGAAATGGGAAGGCGCCTATGGATTTCACAGATCAACGGGAAAGATGTCAGCGACGTTCCTTGATAGTAGGAATCTCAAATCACTCGATAACTTTGGAACTTCGCAACAGGGCTCTCTGAACACGTTTCGCAGCAAATGATTGGTTTCAAGGCTTACTTTTAATAACTTTCAACAAAAACTGAAGCTTATTATTTCAGCTTGCAGTCAATAAATCGATGTAGGCCTAATGAATCGCAACAAAAGAACAAACGATTAATCTAATATTTAATATCTATCTGAACTTATAATATACCAAACCAAATTACTCTCTTAATATCTTTTAACCCCTTCACTGCCGAGCCCGTTTCCGGTTCCGGGGCAACTATTTGCCAAGCCGTTTTAGGTTGCGGAGTCTATCGCAAAAAATTCTGAATAAAAGTGCATATAACCTTTGCTTTTCTGAAAGGGAATTGAATATACTATCATTTGAGAACACTCTCACATGCATTCAAACATACTGCGGAAAGCATATGGATAGAAAAAGGGAAACTCTTAGAATAACCCTATGACGGATATTTCCGTGACGGGGCAGTTTATAGGTTACTGGAAGTTGACGGAAATATCCGTGACGGGGCAGTGAAGAGGTTAAATATCATTGTAAACAACAAACGCTTTCCATATTATTTAATATCTTTCTCAAATCCTATCTCATCCTGTGCTGCGCATCTTCGTCTTTGAACCCCTGTATATGTCAACAATTGCTGATAAACGGCAGGTGGACATTACTGGAGGAAGAAGAAGAATTATCGGCCAATTTATCACAGGACACAGGATGCCCGCGCAGGTGGCCCCCAGCTATACAGGGCGAACGCGTTACCTCTGTGCCACTGCACACCTGCTACTACTACTGTGTGGCACAGTGGTAACGCGTTCGCTTCGTGTCAAGTCAACCCGAGTTCGAACCTGGGTACAGAAGATTTTTCCTCTCACTTTGCACTAGGCCTTACGGTCTGAATGTGGAGTCTTTCGGATGAGACGATAAACTGAGGTCCCGTGTGCCCATGCACTTAGCACATGTTAAACCCAGTGTCAACGAAAAAGTTGTCATTTGGTCAAAATGTACTCACCCACCCCCCCTTTCCTTCCTCATCAGTCACACAAAAAAATCCAATGCAAAAAAAAAGGGTGGTGTGTGCCTCTGGCTACGACGCGCTCTCCAGGTGGGAGCAATCCGAATTTCACAGAGATGCCTGTGACTATAAAGTACAGTGGAACCTCCCTTATTAGTTATAAGACCTTCAAAAATCATCCAAAATGAGGTCTTATAAGGGAGGGGTCTTATAAAGGTCATTTTAATACTTACAAAGAAAGGCAATGCCTTGGAGAAGTAGGTCTTATGTGGGAGGGAGTCTTATAATGGGAAGTCTTATAAGGGAGGTTCCACTGTACCTACAGTGGTACCCCTCTAATAAGACGCTCGCAAATGCGACTTCTCCTCACATACGACTGATTTTTTTTTTCCCGAACACATTCCACTATATATCATATGCCGCAAATACGACTTTTCCTGAGTTCCGACTTACGACCCGATTTCAGGGGTTGAGATGCGACCACAATCTTATCTTTTTGCAGTCAAGTTCGTGCAAATCGGTCTCTCGATGAAAAGCAGACGAACTCGTGATCGAAAGTCATGGCAACGGGTCCGATGGCAACTTCGATGGCCCATGTTGCATTCGCACACAAACTACACATAACAGTACAGACCTAATCTTCGCCATAACGGACCTACTAAATACTGGATTATGCACAACGACACAACACAACACAAAACATGACAAAGTAACGCTGTGGCAGTTCATTTTTAGTCACAGTTTGCACACACAGAACTTTTACCGCGCATACAACTCAGCTGACAAAATGGCGCCGCATACACCGCAGATACGAAATCACGGCAAACGCTAATGCGCCAGCTGCTTTCATTTTATCAGATTTTGTGAGTTGTTTGCATTCAGTGAGAGTTGTAGTGCACATACTAACGCCGATTTATCAGTCTGATAGCGGAAAGGAGCAGCTTTTCAACTTTTTTTTTGGTAAAGTGAAACCATTCTGATTCACTGAGTTCCAACTTATGGAGTATGACCGATCACCTAGTTTCAACTTGGAAGTTGACTTCGCATTTACGTGTGCACAGAGTTCGTAAAGATCGACACTATCACGACTGTTTCAGTTCACACTTTGATCATAAACTGCTCAGTGATGACACATGTGCATAAAAGTGGTGAAATTTAGTGGTCAGATCGTGATATGGCTGATTAAATTCTTCAATTTCGACATGAGAACGGTTCGTTTTTACCGAGATTGACGATGTCTACACGCACAGGTGACGACCAGCATAAAATGGATTCGGGAAAATCCGCGTATGTGCCGCGTATGGCGACTCGGAAAAGATGCTTGGTACTCTAATAAGACCACCCCTCAGATAAGACTTTTTTTTCACCGCACTTTCAAGGTCTTATTAGAGGGGTACCACTGTATTACCTAAAACAAAATACACTACTACTGTTTGTGTGTGTGTGTGTGCTGACAGGAGGTGGACTGGCCTGTGCTGAAGACGTTGCTGACTGATCTGCCCTTGGTTCTGGAGAACAAGACGCTGGTGCTGTCGGCCCACGGCCCTTACGTCAACGCCCTGTGTGAGCAGATATGTGCCATGGTGGGTGGCGCTGACTCTCTCTGTGATACTGGATTAGGATTAGGATTTGGGACTCAAAACATAGCCGTAAGGCTTTCCTGTCCCATCTTTCATTTTGTTTAATTATTTGTCTCGGTCTGTCGCACACTCAGTTTTTGTTAATATTATTCATCGTAATCATACATAACTGCCTTATAGTCATTCCATTCGTCGAGAAGGTTTTTAAAAATGTTAGTATTCTGTGCTCTTTTCATGTTAGGTGGTAATTTATTCCACACAGGTGCAACTCTGTTAGTAAAATAAAATGTTCTATTATTAGTCCTGCAATATTGAATAAATATTTTGTCGGTACTGTTCCTTGTTTTGTCAAAATCTGATATTGTGAATAAGTCATGTACATTTAGGTCATCTACACTATTAAATATTTTATAAGTTTGAATTAGGTCACCCCTAATTCTCCTTGCCTTTAATGTAGGTAAATTTAATTCTTTCAACCTGTCTGAATAAGAAACATTTTGAAGACCTTGTACTAACTTAGTTGCTCGTCTCTGTACTTTTTCTATCAAAACTGACTCTCTTTTTAAACCTGGATACCAAATACAATTATTTCCATATTCTAAATGAGGTCTTACTAAACCTTTGTACAAGCATAAAAAAGTGTCCTTGTCCAAGAAGGAAAATGTTCGTTTAATTATACCAATTTTCTGATTAGCTTTACCTACAGCACTGTGAATGTGTTCATCAAATTTCAGTTTATCATCAAATATTACTCCCAAGTCTTTTTCCTCAGAGCATTTCATAATGACGCTTTCTACACCATTATTATGCATTTTGTAGTCTTTGCATGGATTACTTTTCCCCCAAATGCATGCTTTTACATTTTGAAGCATTAAAAAAAGACTCCATGTTTCTGACCACCTAACCAATGAATCTAAGTCTTTTTGTAATACATCGTGATTTTTCGTTATATTATACATTTTCGTATCATCTGCAAAAAATTTTCAATAGCTTTTTATTTCTTCAGGTAAGTCATTTATAAAAATTGTAAAGAGAACTGGGCCAAGAATGCTCCCTTGAGGTATTCCACTTAACACATTTGTTTTTTGAGAGTATGCATTTCCCACCCTTACAGTTTGTTGTCTTTCTTTTAAAAAATCTTCAATCCATGCTAAAACTTTACCTGTTATTCCGTAATATTGTAATTTAATAATTAATCTTTTATGCGGTACAGTATCAAATGCTTTTTTGAAATCCAAGTAAATTACATCAATATTTTCACCTTCGTCTAATAGTTTTGTAAAGTCTTCCATCACTTGCAGTAGTTGTGTAACACAAGATCTATGCTTTCTAAAACCATGCTGGCACCCTGTAAAAAGATTATTAATTAACATATGATCAGCAATTACTTCTCGAATTATAGATTCAAAAACCTTACTAGTAACAGATGTCAAGCTTACAGGCCGATAATTTCCTGGATCACTTTTTGTTCCCTTTTTAAGTAAAGCAATAACATTTGCCACTTTCCAATCACTAGGGACAGTTTCATTATCCATTGATTTATTAAAAAGAATACTTAGGGGTACAGATAACTCTTTACTTAATTCTTTTAATATATTCTAGGCAGTATGTTATCTGGTCCCTGGGCCTTATTTACATCCAGTTCTTTTAATTTGATTTCAACAGCTTTTGGTGTAACCAAACTTTCAGTTAAAGTTTTACCTTCTGACCAAATAGCTTCGTTTACTGGGGGTAAGTTATCTAAATTCTCCTTTGTAAACACACTTGTAAAGTATTCATTTAATGTATTTGCCTTTTCACTGTCTGTTGACGTAATATCACCATTTTATTTTGTAATGGACTTATGCCTGTTTTAGCTTTAGTCTTTGTACGTACATATTTCCAAAATCTTTTTGGATTCGATTTACATTCCTTTGCTATGTTTTTTTCGTGTTCTTTCTTTGCCTTTTTTATTTCTTTATTTGTTTTGTTTCTTATTGCTATATAATGAAGGTAATCGTTTCCACTTTTAGTTTCTAAGAATCTTTTAAATACATAATATTTCTTTTTTATTATCCTCCACACTGGTTTATCAAACCAAATGGGTTTGGGTTTTTCCCTTTGATTTACTTTAACCTTAGGGATATTCTGTTCCATAGACTTGATTATTTTTGTTTTAATAGAGTCCCATGCTTCAACATCAGCAGAGTAATCCACCTGGCTCAAATCCTCCTTCATTTTGTCAAAGCGACCTCTGTTACAATCAAATCTATACAAATCTTCTTTACACTCATTTTTTGTAGATGTGTTAACATATAGATCAACAATTAGTACCTCATGGTCCCTTTTCCCTATAGGACAGTGGTGCTCAATGTCTGAAATAAGTTGCACATCATTGACAATAACCAAATCCAATATATTTGACCTTTGGCCTTCTCTTCTCCTAGTTGGGAACTTCACCATTTGTATCAAATAAGCATCATTTAGACATTCTGTAAATTTAGTTTCTCTTTCTCCCCCCCAAGTTCCCTTCCAGTCAATGTTAGGAAAATTAAAATCTCCCATTATACAAACACGATCAAAAGTAGCTATCAGATTCTCGTTCAATAATTTGCATAAGTTCTCTTCATTTTCAATTGTCGTATTTGGACTTTTATAGACACAACCTAAAATAATTCTGAGTCCATCTTTATCCTTGAAATGAGCCCATACACTTTTATTAAAATTATTATTGTTTAATTGTGTACTTTCTTGAGCATTTATACTGACCTTTATGTACATCAAAACACCTCTATGCGCTCTTGAATTTGTAAACAAATCATATCCAGGAATAGAGTATTCTGCTATGTTGATTTCTGAATGTTTTTTACTTTGAAATTCAGTGACTGCTATGATACTTGGGTCCTTCTCTTTTATTAACATTATCAATTCTTCTTTCTTGTTTAATAAACCATCCATATTAGTGTAAAGCACTTTACAGCTATTTACATTTATTCTTTCGTTATGTACATTATTTACAGGTTTGGACTGGTTTTGCTGCTTGGCATGTCAATCCCGCCTTGGGGGACTTGTCCCCCCTGCAGCTTGCGCTGCCTGCGGTGGCTTGACCTGAACAATCTTGTCCCCACGAATTCTCAAATCTCTCTCTCCCTCCTGTGTCCTGCGCTTAAGCTCGGCTCTGAGTTCTTTTTGTTCAACTCTCTCTGCAGGGGTGTAATCAGGATTTATGTACAACTTTTGTTTCTGCTCCTTCACATCTTTGTTTATCTTGTAGGCATTTCTCATTATTTCTTTTTTGGCACTGAGTGACTTCACCTTGATTCTAAGCATCCTTGGCCTAGATCCCCCCACTTGTCCAAGTCTGACTGGTTCCTCAACTTTCTCTTTTAGATCAGGACATATCTTGTCAACAATGGTTTGCACTCTTTTCAAGTCATCCACTTGTCTTTCTACTGACTCTGCCTTGCTGCTCTCTGGCAAGCCAACAACCATCAGATTCATCTCTTTTGCCTTTCTTCCCTCCTTGAATTTTTCATCAAGTTTCTTATCTATCATCTCCTCAACTTTTTTCTCCAAGTTGTCTCCAGTTGCACTTGCTACTTTCTCCACAGCCCGTTCTACAGCAAGAAACCTGGCGAACATCCTATCCAACTTCTTTTCCAGTGGTCCTTTCTTTTCATTTTCCCCTGACAAGCAAGTTTTACATACCCACTGGATGCCTTCATTTAGTTTACCTTCCACAGAGAGAAAATCGAATTGGCCCTGAGTTATGTCGGCACAGTCTTTGTGACACCACCAAAGAAATGACTGGATGTCATAGTCACAGAATGACAAGCCATATCAACGTAATCATTTTGAATATTAAAAAGATACTGAGTATTTAATAGATAATGGAAGGATTTAAACCAAAGTAGGTTTACTGACAAATGTTATATATATAATATTTTCTTGTAAAAGGTTAAATTTATAAACAATATTACACTGATACAGGACATTTTTAAACACAAAATTACTCAATGACTCATAGAGTCCAAAATTAACTCCCCCGAATTTTATCAGTAGGTCTTATTAATTGATGAAATTCAAGGGAGATCATTCGAAATTTACAACTAGTGGCATACGATTTTTTATATATTTTTTACTGGGAGTATGTTTATAAGGCGTTTGCCTTCTTGTGTTTGGTTTGCTGTGGTGAACACAGGTGAGCCATCGTGATCCGGGTACAGTGAAGAAGCTTCAGCGTGTTCCCGACGGCTTCAAGATCTCCGACTATGACAACTGTGTTCTGCCTGTTGTGTCCGCCATGGTGGCTTACCACCCTTTCATGAGCAAGGCGAAACAGGTGTGTGTGTGTGTGTTTATATGTGAGTGTGTGTGTGTGTGTGTGTGAGTGAGTGAGTGAGTGTGTGTGTATGTGTGTGTGTGTGTGTGTTTATATGTGAGTGTGTGTTTGACCGATGCGTGTTGCCTGCAGTATCTGCCATGGTCGCTTACCACCCTTTCATGAGCAAGGCAAAACAGGTGTGTGTGTGTGTGTTTATATGTGAATGTGTGTGTGTGAGTGTATGTGTGTGTTTATATGTGAGTGTGTGTGTACGTGTGTGTGTGTGTGCGTGTGTGTTTATATGTGAGAGTGTGTGTGTGTGTGTGTGTGTGTGTGTGAGTGAGTGAGTGAGTGAGTGAGTGAGTGAGTGAGTGAGTGAGTGAGTGTGTGTGTATGTGTGTGTGTGTGTGTTTATATGTGAGTGTGTGTGTTTGGCCAATGCGTGTCTGTCTGTCTGTCTGTCTCTGTGTGTGTGTTTGAGTGTTTGTGTGATGTCTATCTGTGTGCTAATGATGACAATGATGACGATGATGTTAATGACAATGATGATGATAATGACAATGATGATCTCCTCCCAGCATTTGCTGCTGAAGTGTCTGGAGTTTGGCCTGGTGTCTGGGGTGGCCAAGGTGTGCGTGACGTCCATCAAGATTTGCTGCCTGGAGGTGATGATGATGATGATGATGATGATGATGATGATAATGATGACGACAATGATGATGATGATGATGATGATGATGAGGATGATGATAATGACAATGATGATGATGTCCACACAGTATTTGCTGCTGAAGTGTCTGGAGTTTGGCCTGGTGTCTGGGGTGGCCAAGGTGTGCGTGACGTCCATCAGGATTTGCTGCCTGGAGATGATGATGATGATGACGATGATGACGATAATGATGACGACAATGATGATCATGTTCTCACAGCATTTGCTGCTGAAGTGTCTGGAGTTTGGTCTGGTGTCTGGGGTGGCCAAGGTGTGCGTGACATCCATCAGGATCTGCTGCCTGGAGATGACAATGACGATGATGATGAGGATGATGAGGATGATGATAATGACAATGATGATCATGTTCTCACAGCATTTGCTGCTGAAGTGTCTGGAGTTTGGCCTGGTGTCTGGCGTGGCCAAGGTGTGTGTGACGTCCATCAGGATCTGCTGCCTGGAGATGCCGGAGCAGATGGTGCGCAATCTGCCCTCCGTCCTCCTCTCCCTCTCCAAGATCTCCGCCACCGTCTCCATGGCGATCCCTGTCCTCGCCTTCCTCTCCAGTCAGTATCAGTATGCGCATATCTGTTTGAATAGTTTATTTTTTTCACTTCCCTTAAAGGAGATATCCAGGCTCTTCCTCTCCAGTCAGTATCAGTATGCGCATATCTGTTTGAATAGTTTAGTTTTTCCTCTTCCCTTAAAGGAGATATCCAGGCTCTTCCTCTCCAGTCAGTATCAGTAGTGCATATCTGTTTGAATAGTTTAGTTTTTCTGCTTCTCTTAAAGGAGATATCCAGGCTCTTCCTCTCCAGTCAGTATCAGTATGTGCATATCTGTTTGAATAGTTTATTTTTTTCACTTCTCTTAAAGGAGATATCCAGGCTCTTCCTCTCCAGTCAGTATCAGTATGCGCATATCTGTTTGAATAGTTTTGTTTTTCGCTTCCCTGAAAGGAGAGTCAAAAACAAATAAAAAATATATGCAGAATGATGCAAAATCGAATTGGATCATAAACTGTGAATGTGAGTCACAAACATACATAGATCTGAGCGTGATCAAGACGATAGCTTATAATTTGCAAGAAAGCATGTCGTTCCCGTTCACTTGTGTTTCGTTTGCTTTTATGCAGTCTTGTTTGGACTTGGAGACGAAAGAGCTCTGACATCATAGTTAGACAAGTTCCTTTAGGTTCAAAAGCTTGTCACTTTGTCTAACTTTGACGTCACAGCTTCTCCAAGGATTTTCGATATTGCAGAAGTCACGTTCCGTGAGACTAATGGCCAGTCGATCCCTGCCTCTAGATTTGCTGCAACACGAGAGTAGTTGTTTTCGAAGCAAAACTATGAGTGCTCATTTTATCTTGGAAAATGTGACATAAAAGGTAGGTTACAGCAACAGTGTTTGCGGACTGTGACTAGGTATATCAAGAAACAATACTGTGACGTTTTCAAGAGCGTTTTTGGATCCGAACTGAGAGTGTGAGTGCCTTTTAAATTATGGTGGTAAAATCTCCGCCACCGTCATCATGGCGATCCATGTCCTCGACTTCATCTCCAGTCAGTATCAGTACGCGCGCACGCCTTGCTGCTTGAATGGTTTTAGGTTTTCGCTTCTGTTAACTTATTCTGGACGAATTCCGAGTATATTTTGGAACTGGGGGACACCATTGAGTGCCTAATTCCGAGTATCATCGTAACAGCAATTTATGAGTGTAAAATTTGTCCGAATCCATGTTTTCTCTTAGTCCAAACCATGTTTTTTTTGGGGGGGGGGGTTTGGTTACTTTTCCTTCGTCACTCTTCCAGCCTTCGTTTCACTTATGTTTGGCACTTATTTTTCAGTTTTTTAATGTTAAATGTTTTCATTAACAAAGTTAGTACTAAGGAGACTAGTAATTTTAGTGCAAGTAACCCCAATTTCAAAGATGTCAACGAGGTAGTCATGGATTTTCACCTGTCCTCCATTCCTGCTGGAAGAGTTTAGCTTTTCACTTCTCTTAAGTTATGCGGGGAGGGAGATAGCGGGGAGGGGTTACACCTTAAAAAAAAAGTGGGTAAGGTGGAAATTGATGAGTACCTCGTTGGTACCATTGATTTCACGCCCCTCATAGTATAATTCCAAGCCAGAGTTTTAGCTAATAACAATAAGGATTGTGAATTCAGATATTATTCTCCCAGGCCCAGGTGAGACCTCCAATGTATCTTTTACGTTCAGAGTATCATCAGCTTCCAATGTTCCATATACCCTGACTAAGCTGTTGGACCCCCCCACCTATTTTTTTTTTGTTTGTGTGTGTGTTGTGTGTGTGCGTGTGCGTGTGCGTGCGTGTATGCATTCGTGTGTGTGTGTGTGTGCATGCATGCATGTGTGTGTGAATATATGTGTGTGTGTGTATGCATGCGTGCGTGGCTATTTATGGCTGAGGGGGGTCATCCCCGTCTATCTCAATCTCTCTGTGTTCTATGTCGCTGTCCTGTTCTGTGTGTGCGTGTGTCTGTGCGTACTTCTGCTATGGTTGAAGCTTGTCTATTCTTACTTCCACCAAGTATGTCATGAGTAATAAAGCGCAGTGTAATAAAGAGATAATGAAGTGTGTGTGTGTGTGTGTGTGAGAGAGAGAGAGAGAGAGAGAGAGAGGAAGAAAGATAGCGTTGCGTGCAAGCATCGTGTTTAATTTAACTTTCTAATGATTCACTATTTGTTTGGCTTTAATTATCTTGTTCTCGATGTCAAACGCACTGAGATCATGTGAGAAAGAGCGCTATATAAATCCATGATAAAACGAATTTTAAAACAGTTTCACGCAGCTAAAGTTTAGGCTCACCTCGGAGCTTTCGGGGGCATCGTGCTCCCTTCGTTAGCGTCATCTGCTGAGAGGCCACTGGCTATTCAGTAGCACGCGATCATGAATACAGCTTAAGGCTGCACCCATGGCGCATGACTGAACCAGGGAAGAATAAGCCGCGGGCAAGGTGTCAGGCATGGGAATTGTCCGCGAATTCGCAGATTTCCATGATAATTTTTTTTTAAGGGTTTTTAGAGGGTTTTTTAGAGTTTTTGTTACTGAATACTTCAATTTTTATGATAATATTATATTTTAACGCTGTAAAAATGAGGAGGGGGGGATTTTCAGAGGTTTTTTTGTCTCTGACAATTCCCATGCCTGGGTGTGTCTCCACATGTAATGTGTAAAAATCCACATTATTATTATTATTATTATGCATTGACTTATGTTTATTCCAGGCATTGTGCGTCTTCCCAAGCTGTACTCCAACTTTAACGACGCCCAGTACCAGGCCGTGTTCGGCATCGCTCTGCCCTACACCAACCCCTTCAAGTGAGCCACACTTTCTGTCGTCTCCATTCTGGGATCACTTTGGCTCTGACCCACGCACTGCTAGGTGATTGGTATCGTAATCAACTTTGGTGGAGGGGAGTTAATTAGAAAGAGAGTATTCACCCTTTGTTCAATTTCGTGATCTCCTCTCTTGGCCTCTCTATTTCATTCTATGGTATGATAGTTGTTCGGTGTGTGTGTGTGTTGCGTCCGTGTTGTAATCTCCCAACTTTAACGTTGGGCATTTTTGGCTCACTCATGTTAACGAAGGTAACACATAGTTGGCTCACTTCATGTTAACGAAGTTAACACGAAGTGAGTTTATAGTATGATAGTTGTTTCGATTGTGTGTGTGTTTGTGTTGCGTCCGTGGTGTAGTGTGTTTGTGTCCGTGGTGTTAATCTCCAAACTTAACGTTTGGAAGTTTTGGCTCCGAAGTTACACAAAGTGATTTTATAGTATGATAGTTGTTCAGGACTTGTGTGTATGTGTGTGTGGTGTGTGGTGTGTCGTGGCCGATCCCGTGGTCTAATCTCCAACTTTAACGTTAGCATTTTCTCGGGAATAGAAGGCGTACATTGTTCCCACTTTGCACACATATAGAATGTCTATGCAAGCTTTCAAACAATAAATGATTTGGTTTATAATTAAATACCTAAAACAATGCTGTAAACAGATAACAAACGCATGACATTTTAGGTTAGGGGTTAAGTAGGTATTCAACAGATACATGAGTTTAAGAAGTTATTTTCACTTATTGAAAGTCTCGTAGGTTAGTGTTAATGTTGGGTAGAGCTTCTGTCTCTCAGTAGCTCTAATTGGTTCGCGGTCCGATTCTCGGTAACAAGCCTTTTTTAAATTTTTTTTTAGTTTATTTAATAGTTGTATGTCCATTAACTAAGAGTTTGCATTTGGGGTTGGAAAAGTGGTCAAAGGATTTACCTCTATGTGGATGGTCCTGTTCTACATGATGCATTTCTATACACAGATAACAGAGGGGGCCCTTGTAAGTCAAAAAGATGAGCTTCAAGGTCTCCCCCCCCCCCCCCACCCCCCCGGGGGAATCATGGGGTCTTTTGTACAAGTAGTTCACCCCCACCTTCTGGAAAGTCTGTTGCTTGAAGCTTCCCTCTAACTGTCACCTCTTTTTGGACCGTGCTTTTCCTTTTGCTACTGTCATCTACAATCTTTATGCCTTACTGGTCCATCTCCTGCGTTTTTCATATAAACTTTTACAAAGATTTCTGACGCAAAGTCGAACATTGCTGGGACTAAACATTTCTTAGTTGGGCGCATACATGGATGCTCCTGCTTCCAGGTATGTCCTGATATTCAGGATGTTTTATTGCCTGGGTTGTTTCCCTTCAGCTTCTTGCCCCCCGGAACCCCCAGGAGGGCGCTGTCCCGCACTCTGCGGGGGGGGGGGGGGGTTTTTTTTTCTGGGGGACTTTGGATGGGTCATGGGCGAGCCCCTGGACCATGCTGCAGGACTTTTGAATTCCCAGGAGGACCCATTCGCATAGTGGCAGGCATTGAGTATCTGGATCATTAAATTGACAGGCCCTGTTTGAGCGACGAAAAGACGAAGAAGAAGGTTGGCAAGCGATGCCTGCGCATTGGGTCCATCAGAAGAAAAAAAAGAGGCAGCGATGCCTGTGTGTGGGTCAGTCTCCGTGGATGCATTTGTAGCAGAAGCGCGGCCCTTGTCCCAATTCTCCGCTGATGTGTTGTTTCAGGTTCAAGCCATTACACGTGTCTCTGGCCCATCACGTCATCAACATTGGTTCATACGATGCCGCCTGCCTTTCAGGAGGGCTAGCTCAAAATACATTATAAGGGTGAGTGAGTGTGTGGGCTTGTGTGTGTGTGTCTTTCATTTGACGTCGATCCACTTCTCGGGATATTAGACGGGGGGGAAAAACAAAAGAAAAAAAAGTTGAGTATGAAAGTGGTGTGTGCCATGTGTGTGTGTATATCAAAGTCTGTGCCACACAGGTGTATGCACAATCAATATGAATGGATAGGACTGCACTATAGAAGTAATAAATAAACAACACACAAAATAGGAAAAAACCAAATAAAGCAAAAAACAAAAAATCTTCCCCCAAATGGAAAACAAAACCCAACATTTACCCCACCCCCACCCCTCACACACCCCACCCCCACCCAGCCCACATCCTCCCCCTCCCTCCGCCATCCAATATTTTTATAATAGCCATAATAACGTGGTATGTGCATGCGTGTGTGTGCTGTATGTGCATGCGCTGTATGCGTGCACGTTGTGAAATGACAGCTATGACAGAGTATAGATCCTATTCATTGAATGGATCTTGGAAGCATTTCATTTTTTTAAATTAGTTTACAGGAACCTCTTTTCGCTTATTTTGACCAGAAGAAGGTACCATTGCATGTCTGTACTCATAGCGATGATGTTGTTACAAGGGTTTATGACGTTGCTGTCAAGTGCTGTTGTTACCACGGCGATGATATTGTTGACCACAGTGGATTAAACCCCTTTCACAGCCAATGTCGCATTTATTGCACCCAAAATGGTTTAATTCCATGTCAATAAATAGGCCAAATCAGAGCCTGTTATCCAAAGACCCTACTTTCTTCATTTGGGAGGTAAGGATAGGCACTGATGTTATACACGTTCACAGAGCATTAACAAGATTGCAGATCATTTTTTGGCTCTACCCAGTTAAATTTTAATGGTATTTTTTGAACTGAAAAAATATCTGCAATATTGTGAATCCTCTGTGACGTGTTATAACATCAGGCCTATCATTACCTCCCAAAATGAAGAAAGTAGGGTTTCTTTGGATAACAGGCCTGATTTGAGGCCTTTATTGACATGGAAGGTTATAAACCATTGTGGTGCATAAAATGCGGACATTGGCGGTGATGAAAGGTTAATCACGTCGTAACAAATCATCGCCGTAGGTAAACAACAGCACCTTGACAGCAACGTCATAACCATGGTACACAACATCAGTCGCCTATGGTAACAACATTGCAATGGTACCTCTTTACTGTCAAAAATAACAGCGAAAAGAGGTTCCTGTAAAATAATTTTAAAAAAATGAAATGCTTGTTCAAGATCCATTCATGAAAGGATCTTATACTCTGAATAGCTTTCCGTGTCAAACGTGCACGCATACACGCGCATGCACATACTTCACACACACGCATGCACATACACCACGTTATTATTGCTATTATAAAAAATATTGGATGGCGGAGGGGTCGGGAGGGGGATGGATGGGGGCGGGGTGGGGTGGCGTGTGTGTGAGGGGGTGGGGGGGGTAAGTTGGGTTTTGTGTTTCCCATTTGGGGGAGATTTTGTTTTTTTTTTGCTTTATTGGTTTTATTCCTATTTTGTGTGTGGTGTATTTAGTATTCTATAGGGCAGGCCTATCCATTCATATTGGATTGTGAATACCACCTGTGGCACAGAATTTGATATACACACACACATGCACACAACCACTTTAAAATACATCAACTTTTTTTTCTTTTTTTTTCCCCCGTCTTAATATCACGAGAAGTGGATAGACGTCTTCAAATGAAAAGACACACCACAGAAGCCACACACTCAATCACCCTTATAATGTATTTGACGAAGCCCTTCATGAAGAAAGGCAGCTTGGCATCGTATGAACCAGATGCTTGATGACGTGATGGAGCCAGAGAAACCGATGTAATTGGCTGAACCTGAACAACACAAACAAATCAGCGGAGAATGGACAAGGCGGCCCCGCTTCTGCTACAAAATGCATCACGGAGACTGGACCACAAACACAGGCATCGGTGCCTCTTTCTTTTCTTCTGAATGGACACAATGCAGGCATCGCGTGCCACCTCTCTGGCCTTTGCTCGATCGCTCAAACAGGGCCCTGTCATTATGAGCGCAGATACATCATGCTGCCACTAATGCGCATGGGTGCTCCGGGAAATTTCAAAAGTCCTGCAAGGCAGGGGTCCAGGGGCCGCCAGACCAGCAGAGTGCAGGGACAGGCGCCCCCTGGGGGGTACGGGGGGCAAGAAGCTGAAGGGATAAACAACCCAGGCAATAAAAAACAATCTGAATACAGGACATCTGAAGCAGAGCATCCTGTATGGCCCAACTACAGAAAATAGTTTGCCCAGCATGTTCGGCCTTTGGCGGTGAAGAAATCTTTGTAAAAGTTTATATAGAAAAAAACGCAGGAGAATGGACCAGTAAGGCAGAAAGATTAGTAGATGACAGTAAGCAAAAGGAAAAGGCACGGTCCAAAAAAGAGTGACAGATAGAGGAAGCTACAAGCAAAGAAACTCCAGAAGGGGGGAACTACTTTGTACAAAAGCCCCCCATGTATCCCCACGGGGGGGGGGGGTTGGGGGGGGGGGGGAGACACTTTGAAGCTCATCTTTTACCTTACAAGGTCTCTGTGTATGAGAGAAATGCATCATGGAGACAGGAACATCGAGAGGATCTTTGCCACCTATTTCAACCCAACATGAAACTATTGTTAATGGATACAACTTTTAAAAAATAATAACAAATTTAAAAGGCTGTGCCGAGGAATCGGAACCGGAAACCATTGGCATGAGAGACAGAAGCTTACCAATTACCTATCGAGACTTTCACTGTGGACTACTTTTTAACCGTTGCTTGCCTGTGTGAATACTCTCTAACCCACTAACTAAAATGGCATGCGTTTGTATATGTGTACAGCATTGTGTTAGGTATTGAATTATCCAAATCATTATTGTTTGAAAGATTGCATAGACATCTATATGTGTGCAAAGTTTGGAACAGTCCGCCTTCTATTTCCCGAGAAATGCTAAGTTAAAGTTTGGAGATTAGCCCCACGGGATGCCAACACACACTACACACACACACATACCAAGAGAAACCGAAACAAACTATCACAATATAAACTCACTTTGTGTTTAACTTCGCGAGCCACAAAATGCCAACGTTAAAAGTTTGGAGATTACCACCACGGGACAACAACACACTACACCCACGGAGCAACACACACACACAAACATCGAACAACTATCATACTTAACATGAGTGAGCCAACTTTGTGTTAACTTCGTTAACATGAGTGAGCCACAAAATGCCAACGTTAAAGTTTGGGTTGTGAGATTACACCCCAAACGGACGCACAACACACCCACAACCGAACAACTATCATACCATAGAATGAAATAGAGAGGCCAAGAGAGGAGATCCTCACGAAATTGAACAAAGGGTGAATACTCTCTTTCTAATTAACTCCCCTCCACCAAAGTTGATTACGATAACCAATCACCTAGCAGTGCGTGGGTCAGAACCAAAGTGATCCCAGAATGGAGACGACAGAAAGTGTGGCTCACTTGAAGGGGTTGGTGTAGGGCAGAGCGATGCCGAACACGGCCTGGTACTGGGCGTCGTTAAAGTTGGAGTACAGCTTGGGAAGACGCACAATGCCTGGAATAAACATAAGTCAATGCATAAAATAATAATAATAATAATGTGGATTTACACATTACATGTGGAGACACACCCAGGCAATGGGAATTGTCAGAGACAAAAAACCTCTGAAAATCCCCCCCTCCTCATTTTTACAGCGTTAAAATATAATATTATCATAAAAATTGAAGTATTCAGTAACAAAAACTCTAAAAAACCCTCTAAAAACCCTTAAAAAAAAATTATCATGGAAATCTGCGAATTCGCGGACAATTCCCATGCCTGACACCTTGCCCGCGGCTTATTCTTCCCTGGTTCAGTCATGCGCCATGGGTGCAGCCTTAAGCTGTATTCATGATCGCGTGCTACTGAATAGCCAGTGGCCTCTCAGCAGATGACGCTAACGAAGGGAGCACGATGCCCCCGAAAGCTCCGAGGTGAGCCTAAACTTTAGCTGCGTGAAACTGTTTTAAAATTCGTTTTATCATGGATTTATATAGCGCTCTTTCTCACATGATCTCAGTGCGTTTGACATCGAGAACAAGATAATTAAAGCCAAACAAATAGTGAATCATTAGAAAGTTAAATTAAACACGATGCTTGCACGCAACGCTATCTTTCTTCCTCTCTCTCTCTCTCTCTCTCTCTCTCACACACACACACACACACTTCATTATCTCTTTATTACACTGCGCTTTATTACTCATTGAACATACTTGGTGGAAAGTAAGAATAGACAAGCTTCAACCATAGCAGAAGTACGCACAGACACACGCACACACAGAACAGGACAGCGACATAGAACACAGAGAGATAGACGGGGATGACCCCCCTCAGCCATAAATAGCCACGCACGCATGCATACACACACAACATATATTCACACACACATGCATGCATGCACACACACACACACACGAATGCATACACGCACGCACACGCACACGCACACACACACACACACACAAACAAACAAAAATAGGTGGGGGGGTCCAACAGCTTAGTCAGGGTATATGGAACATTGGAAGCTGATGATACTCTGAACGTAAAAGATACATTGGAGGTCTCACCTGGGCCTGGGAGAATAATATCTGAATTCACAATCCTTATTGTTATTAGCTAAAACTCTGGCTTGGAATTATACTATGAGGGGCGTGAAATCAATGGTACCAACGAGGTACTCATCAATTTCCACCTTACCCACTTTTTTTTTAAGGTGTAACCCCTCCCCGCTATCTCCCTCCCCGCATAACTTAAGAGAAGTGAAAAGCTAAACTCTTCCAGCAGGAATGGAGGACAGGTGAAAATCCATGACTACCTCGTTGACATCTTTGAAATTGGGGTTACTTGCACTAAAATTACTAGTCTCCTTAGTACTAACTTTGTTAATGAAAACATTTAACATTAAAAAACTGAAAAATAAGTGCCAAACATAAGTGAAACGAAGGCTGGAAGAGTGACGAAGGGAAGTAACCAAACCCCCCCCCCCAAAAAAAACATGGTTTGGACTAAGAGAAAACATGGATTCGGACAAATTTTACACTCATAAATTGCTGTTACGATGATACTCGGAATTAGGCACTCAATGGTGTCCCCCAGTTCCAAAATATACTCGGAATTCGTCCAGAATAAGTTAACAGAAGCGAAAACCTAAAACCATTCAAGCAGCAAGGCGTGCGCGCGTACTGATACTGACTGGAGATGAAGTCGAGGACATGGATCGCCATGATGACGGTGGCGGAGATTTTACCACCATAATTTAAAAGGCACTCACACTCTCAGTTCGGATCCAAAAACGCTCTTGAAAACGTCACAGTATTGTTTCTTGATATACCTAGTCACAGTCCGCAAACACTGTTGCTGTAACCTACCTTTTATGTCACATTTTCCAAGATAAAGTGAGCACTCATAGTTTTGCTTCGAAAACAACTACTCTCGTGTTGCAGCAAATCTAGAGGCAGGGATCGACTGGCCATTAGTCTCACGGAACGTGACTTCTGCAATATCGAAAATCCTTGGAGAAGCTGTGACGTCAAAGTTAGACAAAGTGACAAGCTTTTGAACCTAAAGGAACTTGTCTAACTATGATGTCAGAGCTCTTTCGTCTCCAAGTCCAAACAAGACTGCATAAAAGCAAACGAAACACAAGTGAACGGGAACGACATGCTTTCTTGCAAATTATAAGCTATCGTCTTGATCACGCTCAGATCTATGTATGTTTGTGACTCACATTCACAGTTTATGATCCAATTCGATTTTGCATCATTCTGCATATATTTTTTATTTGTTTTTGACTCTCCTTTCAGGGAAGCGAAAAACAAAACTATTCAAACAGATATGCGCATACTGATACTGACTGGAGAGGAAGAGCCTGGATATCTCCTTTAAGAGAAGTGAAAAAAATAAACTATTCAAACAGATATGCACATACTGATACTGACTGGAGAGGAAGAGCCTGGATATCTCCTTTAAGAGAAGCAGAAAAACTAAACTATTCAAACAGATATGCACTACTGATACTGACTGGAGAGGAAGAGCCTGGATATCTCCTTTAAGGGAAGAGGAAAAACTAAACTATTCAAACAGATATGCGCATACTGATACTGACTGGAGAGGAAGAGCCTGGATATCTCCTTTAAGGGAAGTGAAAAAAATAAACTATTCAAACAGATATGCGCATACTGATACTGACTGGAGAGGAAGGCGAGGACAGGGATCGCCATGGAGACGGTGGCGGAGATCTTGGAGAGGGAGAGGAGGACGGAGGGCAGATTGCGCACCATCTGCTCCGGCATCTCCAGGCAGCAGATCCTGATGGACGTCACACACACCTTGGCCACGCCAGACACCAGGCCAAACTCCAGACACTTCAGCAGCAAATGCTGTGAGAACATGATCATCATTGTCATTATCATCATCCTCATCATCCTCATCATCATCGTCATTGTCATCTCCAGGCAGCAGATCCTGATGGATGTCACGCACACCTTGGCCACCCCAGACACCAGACCAAACTCCAGACACTTCAGCAGCAAATGCTGTGAGAACATGATCATCATTGTCGTTATCATCATCATCAGCATCATCATCGTCATCATCATCATCATCTCCGGCAGCAAATCCTGATGGACGTCACGCACACCTTGGCCACCCCAGACACCAGGCCAAACTCCAGACACTTCAGCAGCAAATACTGTGTGGACATCATCATCATTGTCATTATCATCATCCTCCATCATCATCATCGCTATCATCATCATTGTCTCATCATTATCATCATCATCATCATCATCATCATCATCATCACCTCCAGGCAGCAAATCTTGATGGACGTCACGCACACCTTGGCCACCCCAGACACCAGGCCAAACTCCAGACACTTCAGCAGTCAAATTCTGGGAGGATATCATCATTGTCATTATCCTCATCATTGTTCATTAACATCAGTCGTCATCATTGTCATCATAGCTCACAGATAGACATCACGAAAACACTCAATCACACACACAGAGACCGACCATAACATACAGACACGCATTGTCGCAAATACACACACTCATATTTAACCACAACACACCCAAACACATACACACACACTCACTCACTCACTCACGTCACTCACTCACTCACGTCACTGCACTCACTCACATCACGACACCCACCACATCACACACACACCCACTCGTCACATATTAACACACGCACACACCCACACACGTACACACATCACTCCCATATAAACACACACATACACTCTACACACACTACATTCCTCCATATATAACTACACACACTCGCTCCTGTTTTTGCCTACTTGCTTCATTATGAAAGGTAGTTAAAGCGACCATTGTGCAGATACTGTGCTAGCAACACGCATCGTGTATTCAAACACATACTCCCATATAACCCTCACACACACACACATACACACACACTCACATCACGTCACCTCACACACACGACACACACAAACACTCACATGATGAAACACACACACACACACCTGTTTCGGCGCCTGCTCATGCAAGGGTGGTAAGCCACCATGGCGGACACAACATGCAGAAGCACATTTGTCATAGTCCGGGATCTTGCAGCCCCCCCGTTTTTTTTTTTCCGGGAACACTCCTGAAGCTTCCTTCAGCTGTACCCGGATCACGATGGCTCCCCTGTGTTCACCACAGCAAACCAAACACAAGACGGCAAACTCCTTATAAACATTACTCCCAGTAAAAAATATAAAATAAATTGTATGCCAGTTGTTGTACATTTCGAATGATCTCCCTTGACTTTCATCAATTAATAAGACCTACTGATGGAATTCAGGGGAGTTAATTTTGAATTTGATGAGTCATTGAGTAATTTTGTGTTTAATAATGTCCTTTATCAGTGTAATATTGTTTTATAAATTTACCCCTTTTTACAAGAAAATATTATATATATAACAATTTGTTCAGTAACCCTACATTTGGTTTAAATGCTTCTCATTAATCTATTCAATACTCAGTATCTTTTTTAATATTCAAAATGCTTACGTTGATATGGCTTGTCATTCTGTGACTATGACATCCAGTCATTTCTTTGGTGGTGTCACAAAGACTGTGCCGACATAACTCAGGGCCAATTCGATTTTCTCTCTGTGGAAGGTAAACTAAATGAAGGCATCCAGTGGGTATGTAAAACTTGCTTGTCAGGGGAAAATGAAAAGAAAGGACCACTGGAAAAGAAGTTGGATAGGATGTTCGCCAGGTTTCTTGCTGTAGAACGGGCTGTGGAGAAAGTAGCAAGTGCAACTGGAGACAACTTGGAGAAAAAAGTTTAAGAGATGATAGATAAGAAACTTGATGAAAAATTCAAGGAGAGGGAAGAAAGGCAAAAGAGAGATGAATCTGATCGTTGTTGGCTTGCCAGAGAGCAGCAAGGCAGAGTCAGTAGAAAGACAAGTGGATGACTTGAAGAGAGTGCAAACCATTGTTGACAAGATATGTCCTGATCTAAAAGATAAAGTTGAGGAACCAGTCAGACTTGGACAAGTGGGGGGATCTAGGCCAAGGATGCTTAGAATCAAGGTGAAGTCACTCAGTGCCAAAAAAGAAATAATGAGAAATGCCTACAAGATAAACAAAGATGTGAAGGAGCAGAAACAAAAGTTGTACATAAATCCTGATTACACCCCTGCAGAGAGAGTTGAACAAAAAGAACTCAGAGCCGAGCTTAAGCGCAGGACACAGGAGGGAGAGAGAGATTTGAGAATTCGTGGGGACAAGATTGTTCAGGTCAAGCCACCGCAGGCAGCGCAAGCTGCAGGGGGGACAAGTCCCCCAAGGCGGGATTGACATGCCAAGCAGCAAAACCAGTCCAAACCTGTAAATAATGTACATAACGAAAGTATAAATGTAAATAGCTGTAAAGTGCTTTACACTAATATGGAAGGTTTATTAAACAAGAAAGAAGAATTGATAATGTTAATAAAAGAGAAGGACCCAAGTATCATAGCAGTCACTGAATTTCAAAGTAAAAAACATTCAGAAATCAACATAGCAGAATACTCTATTCCTGGATATGATTTGTTTACAAATTCAAGAGCGCATAGAGGTGTTTTGATGTACATAAAGGTCAGTATAAATGCTCAAGAAAGTACACAATTAAACAATAATAATTTTAATAAAAGTGTATGGGCTCATTTCAAGGATAAAGATGGACTCAGAATTATTTTAGGTTGTGTCTATAAAAGTCCAAATACGACAATTGAAAATGAAGAGAACTTATGCAAATTATTGAACGAGAATCTGATAGCTACTTTTGATCGTGTTTGTATAATGGGAGATTTTAATTTTCCTAACATTGACTGGAAGGGAACTTGGGGGGGAGAAAGAGAAACTAAATTTACAGAATGTCTAAATGATGCTTATTTGATACAAATGGTGAAGTTCCCAACTAGGAGAAGAGAAGGCCAAAGGTCAAATATATTGGATTTGGTTATTGTCAATGATGTGCAACTTATTTCAGACATTGAGCACCACTGTCCTATAGGGAAAAGGGACCATGAGGTACTAATTGTTGATCTATATGTTAACACATCTACAAAAAATGAGTGTAAAGAAGATTTGTATAGATTTGATTGTAACAGAGGTCGCTTTGACAAAATGAAGGAGGATTTGAGCCAGGTGGATTACTCTGCTGATGTTGAAGCATGGGACTCTATTAAAACAAAAATAATTAAGTCTATGGAACAGAATATCCCTAAGGTTAAAGTAAATCAAAGGGAAAAACCCAAACCCATTTGGTTTGATAAACCAGTGTGGAGGATAATAAAAAAGAAATATTATGTATTTAAAAGATTCTTAGAAACTAAAAGTGGAAACGATTACCTTCATTATATAGCAATAAGAAACAAAACAAATAAAGAAATAAAAAAGGCAAAGAAAGAACACAAAAAAAACATAGCAAAGGAATGTAAATCGAATCCAAAAAGATTTTGGAAATATGTACGTACAAAGACTAAAGCTAAAACAGGCATAAGTCCATTACAAAATAAAATGGTGATATTACGTCAACAGACAGTGAAAAGGCAAATACATTAAATGAATACTTTACAAGTGTGTTTACAAAGGAGAATTTAGATAACTTACCCCCAGTAAACGAAGCTATTTGGTCAGAAGGTAAAACTTTAACTGAAAGTTTGGTTACACCAAAAGCTGTTGAAATCAAATTAAAAGAACTGGATGTAAATAAGGCCCAGGGACCAGATAACATACTGCCTAGAATATTAAAAGAATTAAGTAAAGAGTTATCTGTACCCCTAAGTATTCTTTTTAATAAATCAATGGATAATGAAACTGTCCCTAGTGATTGGAAAGTGGCAAATGTTATTGCTTTACTTAAAAAGGGAACAAAAAGTGATCCAGGAAATTATCGGCCTGTAAGCTTGACATCTGTTACTAGTAAGGTTTTTGAATCTATAATTCGAGAAGTAATTGCTGATCATATGTTAATTAATAATCTTTTTACAGGGTGCCAGCATGGTTTTAGAAAGCATAGATCTTGTGTTACACAACTACTGCAAGTGATGGAAGACTTTACAAAACTATTAGACGAAGGTGAAAATATTGATGTAATTTACTTGGATTTCAAAAAAGCATTTGATACTGTACCGCATAAAAGATTAATTATTAAATTACAATATTACGGAATAACAGGTAAAGTTTTAGCATGGATTGAAGATTTTTTAAAAGAAAGACAACAAACTGTAAGGGTGGGAAATGCATACTCTCAAAAAACAAATGTGTTAAGTGGAATACCTCAAGGGAGCATTCTTGGCCCAGTTCTCTTTACAATTTTTATAAATGACTTACCTGAAGAAATAAAAAGCTATTGAAAATTTTTTGCAGATGATACGAAAATGTATAATATAACGAAAAATCACGATGTATTACAAAAAGACTTAGATTCATTGGTTAGGTGGTCAGAAACATGGAGTCTGTTTTTTTAATGCTTCAAAATGTAAAAGCATGCATTTGGGGAAAAGTAATCCATGCAAAGACTACAAAATGCATAATAATGGTGTAGAAAGCGTCATTATGAAATGCTCTGAGGAAAAAGACTTGGGAGTAATATTTGATGATAAACTGAAATTTGATGAACACATTCACAGTGCTGTAGGTAAAGCTAATCAGAAAATTGGTATAATTAAACGAACATTTTCCTTCTTGGACAAGGACACTTTTTTATGCTTGTACAAAGGTTTAGTAAGACCTCATTTAGAATATGGAAATTGTATTTGGTATCCAGGTTTAAAAAGAGAGTCAGTTTTGATAGAAAAAGTACAGAGACGAGCAACTAAGTTAGTACAAGGTCTTCAAAATGTTTCTTATTCAGACAGGTTGAAAGAATTAAATTTACCTACATTAAAGGCAAGGAGAATTAGGGGTGACCTAATTCAAACTTATAAAATATTTAATAGTGTAGATGACCTAAATGTACATGACTTATTCACAATATCAGATTTTGACAAAACAAGGAACAGTACCGACAAAATATTTATTCAATATTGCAGGACTAATAATAGAACATGTTATTTTACTAACAGAGTTGCACCTGTGTGGAATAAATTACCACCTAACATGAAAAGAGCACAGAATACTAACATTTTTAAAAACCTTCTCGACGAATGGAATGACTATAAGGCAGTTATGTATGATTACGATGAATAATATTAACAAAAACTGAGTGTGCGACAGACCGAGACAAATAATTAAACAAAATGAAAGATGGGACAGGAAAGCCTTACGGCTATGTTTTGAGTCCCAAATCCTAATCCTAATCCAGTATCACAGAGAGAGTCAGCGCCACCCACCATGGCACATATCTGCTCACACAGGGCGTTGACGTAAGGGCCGTGGGCCGACAGCACCAGCGTCTTGTTCTCCAGAACCAAGGGCAGATCAGTCAGCAACGTCTTCAGCACAGGCCAGTCCACCTCCTGTCAGCACACACACACACACAAACAGTAGTAGTGTATTTTGTTTTAGGTAATACAGTGGTACCCCTCTAATAAGACCTTGAAAGTGCGGTGAAAAAAAAGTCTTATCTGAGGGGTGGTCTTATTAGAGGACCAAGCATCTTTTCCGAGTCGCCATACGCGGCACATACGCGGATTTTCCCGAATCCATTTTATGCTGGTCGTCACCTGTGCGTGTAGACATCGTCAATCTCGGTAAAAACGAACCATTCTCATGTCGAAATTGAAGAATTTAATCAGCCATATCACGATCTGACCACTAAATTTCACCACTTTTATGCACATGTGTCATCACTGAGCAGTTTATGATCAAAGTGTGAACTGAAACAGTCGTGATAGTGTCGATCTTTACGAACTCTGTGCACACGTAAATGCGAAGTCAACTTCCAAGTTGAAACTAGGTGATCGGTCATACTCCATAAGTTGGAACTCAGTGAATCAGAATGGTTTCACTTTACCAAAAAAAAGTTGAAAAGCTGCTCCTTTCCGCTATCAGACTGATAAATCGGCGTTAGTGTGTGCACTACAACTCTCACTGAATGCAAACAACTCACAAAATCTGATAAATGAAAGCAGCTGGCGCATTAGCGTTTGCCGTGATTTCGTATCTGCGGTGTATGCGGCGCCATTTTGTCAGCTGAGTTGTATGCGCGGTAAAAGTTCTGTGTGTGCAAACTGTGACTAAAAATGAACTGCCACAGCGTTACTTTGTCATGTTTTGTGTTGTGTTGTGTCGTTGTGCATAATCCAGTATTTAGTAGGTCCGTTATGGCGAAGATTAGGTCTGTACTGTTATGTGTAGTTTGTGTGCGAATGCAACATGGGCCATCGAAGTTGCCATCGGACCCGTTGCCATGACTTTCGATCACGAGTTCGTCTGCTTTTCATCGAGAGACCGATTTGCACGAACTTGACTGCAAAAAGATAAGATTGTGGTCGCATCTCAACCCCTGAAATCGGGTCGTAAGTCGGAACTCAGGAAAAGTCGTATTTGCGGCATATGATATATAGTGGAATGTGTTCGGGAAAAACAAAATCAGTCGTATGTGAGGAGAAGTCGCATTTGCGAGCGTCTTATTAGAGGGGTACCACTGTAGGTACAGTGGAACCTCCCTTATAAGACTTCCCATTATAAGACTCCCTCCCACATAAGACCTACTTCTCCAAGACATTGCCTTTCTTTGTAAGTATTAAAATGACCTCCTTTATAAGACCCCTCCCTTATAAGACCTCATTTTGGATGATTTTTGAAGGTCTTATAACTAATAAGGGAGGTTCCACTGTACTTTATAGTCACAGGCATCTCTGTGAAATTCGGATTGCTCCCACCTGGAGAGCGCGTCGTAGCCAGAGGCACACACCACCCTTTTTTTTTGCATTGGATTTTTTTGTGTGACTGATGAGGAAGGAAAGGGGGGTGGGTGAGTACATTTTGACCAAATGACAACTTTTTCGTTGACACTGGGTTTAACATGTGCTAAGTGCATGGGCACACGGGACCCTCAGCTTATCGTCTCATCCGAAAGACTCCACATTCAGACCGTAAGGCCTAGTGCAAAGTGAGAGGAAAAATCTTCTGTACCCAGGTTCGAACTCGGGTTGACTTGACATGAAGCGAACGCGTTACCACTGTGCCACACAGTAGTAGTAGCAGGTGTGCAGTGGCACAGAGGTAACGCGTTCGCCCTGTATAGCTGGGGGCCACCTGCGCGGGCATCCTGTGTCCTGTGATAAATTGGCCGATAATTCTTCTTCTTCCTCCAGTAATGTCCACCTGCCGTTTATCAGCAATTGTTGACATATACAGGGGTTCAAAGACGAAGATGCGCAGCACAGGATGAGATAGGATTTGAGAAAGATATTAAATAATGGAAAGCGTTTGTTGTTTACAATGATATTTAACCTCTTCACTGCCCCGTCACGGATATTTCCGTCAACTTCCAGTAACCTATAAACTGCCCCGTCACGGAAATATCCGTCATAGGGTTATTCTAAGAGTTTCCCTTTTTCTATCCATATGCTTTCCGCAGTATGTTTGAATGCATGTGAGAGTGTTCTCAAATGATAGTATATTCAATTCCCTTTCAGAAAAGCATAGGTTATATGCACTTTTATTCAGAATTTTTTGCGATAGACTCCGCAACCTAAAACGGCTTGGCAAATAGTTGCCCCGGAACCGGAAACGGGCTCGGCAGTGAAGGGGTTAAAAGATATTAAGAGAGTAATTTGGTTTGGTATATTATAAGTTCAGATAGATATTAAATATTAGATTAATCGTTTGTTCTTTTGTTGCGATTCATTAGGCCTACATCGATTTATTGACTGCAAGCTGAAATAATAAGCTTCAGTTTTTGTTGAAAGTTATTAAAAGTAAGCCTTGAAACCAATCATTTGCTGCGAAACGTGTTCAGAGAGCCCTGTTGCGAAGTTCCAAAGTTATCGAGTGATTTGAGATTCCTACTATCAAGGAACGTCGCTGACATCTTTCCCGTTGATCTGTGAAATCCATAGGCGCCTTCCCATTTCAAATCTTTTGCAAGCGTTACCTCTTTGATAACATTTCACAGTAGGTATATGAATGTACCGTCGACTTTGTTCCAATTTGTTGTCTCTTCTCCTGTTGTTGGAACAGTCAAAAATGCAACTCGCATCCGACAGTTTTGCAAAATAGCTGTCCTGTCTTCTTCTTCTTCTTCCAGTAATGTCCACCTGCCGTTTATCGGCAATTATTGACATGTACAGGGTTCAAAGACGAAGATGCACAGTACGGGATGAGATAGGATTTGAGAAATATATTAGATAATAGAAAAGCGTTTGTTGTTTACAATGATATTGAGAGAATATGAAGAGAGTAATTTGGTTGGGTATTTATTTTATAAGTTCAGATAGGTATTAAATATTAGATAATCATTTGTTGTTTTAAGATGATATAAAGATATGAAAAGATAGCGTCTTTCAGCGCTACTAAAAGTGGCTAAATAAAATGGCGGCCGGGCATTTATTAAACAACGAAATCGACAACCATGGCAACGACTGGGCGCCAGCCATACAATAAACCAGAGTTTGAACCTGGGCACAGGGAGTTTTCCTCTCTCTCACTCTGCACTAGGCCTTATGGTCAGAACACGGAGTCTTTCGTCATTTTAAGGAGAACGCAACCCCCCTTTCTACTCTAGCTTTCTCCTTTGAGCTCCTCCGAAATCGGAATGTGTCGGCTGAAAGCAGCGGGGAGACCAGTGAAAACTGAAAAACGGACGTATACGTACCTTACCCATTATGGCCATATGGCCTTGGACGGCTGAATGCAGCAGGGAGACCAGTGAAAACTAAAAACCGGACACATACGCACCTTACCCATTATGGCCATATGGCCTGGGAATGCAGAAGAAGAAGAAGTTTAAACCATATGGCCTTGGACGGCTGAATGCAGCAGGGAGACCAGTGAAAACTGAAAACCGGACACATACGTACATTACCCATTATGGCCATATGGCCAGGGAACGCAGAAGAAGAAGAAGAAGAAGCTTAAACCATATGGCCTTGGACGGCTGAATGCAGCAGGGAGACCAGTGAAAACTGAAAACCGGACACATACATACATTACCCATTATGGCCATATGGCCAGGGAACGCAGAAGAAGAAGCTTAAACCATATGGCCTTGGACGGCTGAATGCAGCAGGTGGAGACCAGTGAAAACTGAAAACCGGACACATACGTACATTACCCATTATGGCCATATGGCCTGGGAACGCAGAAGAAGAAGAAGCAGCAGTTTAAACCAAGTAAGGCAGTCACCTCTCTCAGTGCGCTGAGGACGATCTCCAGCACGGGTGTGTAGTTGATGCAGGTGAACAAGGAACTGACCGGGGTGCTGGGCACCACAGAACTGCCCGACACCTGCACGTCCACCTCACTGCAACAGATAGTCATGGATAACGATAATAACAAGGTCAAGGTTACGATGGCGATAATTTATGCGCAGACGCCTTCTGTTCTTGGTGACACACCACCACACAGAATTTGAAGCGATTCTGTCAAGCGGTTCGAGAGATATCCTTGGGACAGACAGAAAATAATAATAAGAAAAAAACATACAAAAAACCCAAACCGCGGCGAATTTAGACTCCTTTTGCCCAATCTAAAATCGGGGCAGAGAGAGGCTATTGAATCTTGATTATTCAAAAACATCGGGACTTTCCTGGTATTGCAGTACCTCCAGGATCGTCCCACTGTCTATATATAGTCATTAATGTCCCACATGTACCTGTTCCTTGTCGGAGGACGCTAAACGGACCTTCATGCACAGAGAGAGGGAAAGAGTGAAATGAGAGACAGAAGCCCACAGACCATGTAGTGCAGAGGACATAAGGTGCTGAAGCTGGCTACATTGATTATATATAAGACAGACAGACAGAGAGAGGGAAAGAGTGAAATGAGAGACAGAAGCCCACAGACCATGTAGTGCAGAGGACATAGGTGCTGAAGCTGGCTACATTGATTATATATAAGACAGACAGACAGACAGACAGAGAGAGGGAAAGAGGGAAATGAGAGAAAGCCCACAGATCATGTAGTGCAGAGGATGTAGGTGCTGAAGCTGGCTCCGTTGATTATATATGAGACAGACAGACAGAGAGGGAATGAGACAGACAGAAGCCCACAGACCTTGCAGTGCAGAGGACGTAGGTGCTGAAGCTAGCTCCGTTGATTATATATGAGACAGACAGACAGACAGAGGGAAAGAGAGAGACAGAGGGAAAGAGATAAACAGACAGAGAGAGGGAAAGAGACAGAAGCCCACACACCTTGTAGTGCAGAGGACGTAGGTGCTGAAGCTGGCTCCACTGATTATATATAAGACAGACAGACAGACAGACAGAGGGAAAGAGACAGACAGACAGACAGAGAGAGGGAAAGAGACAGAAGCCCACAGACCTTGTAGTGCAGAGGACGTAGGTGCTGAAGCTGGCTCCACTGATTATATATACGACAGACAGACAGACAGACAGAGAGAGGGAAAGAGACAGACAGACAGACAGAGAGAGGGAAAGAGACAGAAGCCCACAGACCTTGTAGTGCAGAGGACGTAGGTGCTGAAGCTGGCTCCATTGATTCCGGCGCGGTTGACCAGTCCCACCCTGTGCTTGCTGTCTGAGCGAAGCTGCATCAACAGCTCCAAGCCCTGTGTGCACGCACATCATGAAACACAGATGTTTACATAACGCACATTTTTTTGGTGTGCCTTTGGAGAAGCAAAAAAACCAATACTTCGGGGCCACTTCAGAGCGGAATGGAGGGAACATCTGCTTCTTCTTCTTCTGCATTCCCAGGCCATAAGGGGTAAGGTACGTATGTGTCCAGTTTTCAGTTTTCACTAGTCTCCCCGCTGCATTCAGCCGACACATTCCGATTTTGGAGTAGCTCAAAGGAGAACATTATTTTGAAGATATATAAAAAAAAAATTGGTGGAAAAAAGGCAGGAGAATGACTGTAAAAAAAGGTAGTACATCACAATGAGCAAAGAGAGCAAAATAGGAGCACTGTCAGAGAGAGTGACAGATTAGAGGAAGCTACACGCACAGAACTTCCAGAAGGTGGGGAACTACTTGTGCAAAAGACCATCCAGCATCCTCATTGGGAGGATTGAGCTTTCATATGGCCGCCCGGAAATTAAACTATAAGTCAAAATTAATAAACTTCGATGTGTTGGACTTAACCAGTTGATCAAAACAAGCTGCATCATCTAACAAAGCTGTAAAAAACAATTTGCAAAGATAAATCACTGATGGTGACGCTAAATGGAAAAAGGTGACGTAAAGTGGCCCATGATCAGCTTATAAATTGTATCAGCGAAATGCCTGTGTCATCTTCAACACCATCAGTACATAACGTAGAGTGCGGATACTCACAGCTTTCCTCATGGTGGCTGCAGTAGAAGTGTTATAACGTTGTTCGTACTGGGCCTTCATGTGGCCCATGATCAGCTTATAAATTGTATCAGCGAAATGCCTGTGTCATCTTCAACACCATCAGCAATGATACGTAACGTAGAGTGCGGATACTCACAGCCTTTCTCATGGTGGCTGCAGTAGAAGTGTTATAACGCTGTTCGTACTGAGCCTTCATGTGGCTCATGATCAGCTTATAAATTGTATTAGCGAAATGCCTGTGTCATCTTCAACACCATCAGCAATGATACGTAACGTACAGTGCGGATACTCACAGCTTTTCTCATGGTGGCGGCATCTTCTGTCATTTTATCCTTTTGTTTATGTATGTTTTGTTTTGTGTATGCTGGAGTGATTTGTGAGTTTTTTAAAATAATTCAAAAATCGTTGCGATGTGAATGAGTTAATAAGATCGCCCGTTAACTTGCGCCATAAACAACTATACAGTATACAGGCTGAATTTGAAAGAAATCAAATCAAAT
>CM065682.1:75661440-75663940 GCA_017654935.2 Phymorhynchus buccinoides | reverse complement strand
TTATGCTTGTACAAAGGTTTAGTAAGACCTCATTTAGAATATGGAAATTGCATTTGGTATCCAGGTTTAAAGAGACAGTCAGCTTTGATAGAAAAAGTACAGAGACGAGCAACTAAGTTAGTACAAGGTCTTCAAAATGTTTCTTATTCAGACAGGTTGAAAGAACTAAATTTACCTACATTAAAGGCAAGGAGAATTAGGGGTGACCTAATTCAAACTTATAAAATATGTAATAGTGTAGATGACCTAAATGTACATGACTTATTCACAATATCAGATTATGACAAAACAAGGAACAGTACAGACAAAATATTTATTCAACATTGCAGGACTAATAATAGAAAATTTTATTTTACTAACAGAGTTGCACCTGTGTGGAATAAATTACCACCTAACATGAAAAGAGCACAGAATACTAACATTTTTAAAAACCTTCTCGACGAATGGAATGACTATAAGGCAGTTATGTATGATTACGATGAATAATATTAACAAAAACTGAGTGTGCGACAGACCGAGACAAATAACTAAACAAAATGAAAGATGGGACAGGAAAGCCTTACGGCTATGTTTTGAGTCCCGAAATCCTAATCCTAATCCTAATCCATACTAAAAAAAAATTAAGAGAAGATATTGTAGAACTAACTGATAATGTAACATTTTGTTCTTTGTTTTTGCCAACGTTTAGCTACTCTCCATTAAGCTGTCTCCGAATAGGAATTGTTCGGAAATAATTAAGGGGAGTAATTTCATGGTGTGTGCGAGTGATGATCTTGCCCGATTCAATCGGTCAAACAGGGGAAGCTACTCTACCATCAGCTCTCGCCTCGTGTGTTTGAGTAGACTTGCGTCGACTTAGAACACCGTGCGTCATTCTAAATTTTGATGTAATTTATATTTTTACGTGACATTTTGCAAAGTTCTATCGGTTTGCGGATACTGGCTGTCGTATGAAAAAAAAGTAGCATCGTGTAAATTCTTCGCTCGCTACTATGAGACTTAGCATTTGCGACATTGAGCGAAGTTTTTTTAATTTCACTTTTTTCCGTAATGTCATGAAATATGAACGATTTGAGTACGGAAAAGTGTTTCAAATACGGAAAAAGTGAAATTTGTCGTTCATCCTTAATGTCGCAAATGCTAACTCATAGTAGCGAGCGAAGAATTTACACGATGCTACCTTTTTGCATACGACACTGGCCGCTCCTCATTTTGCTATAAAAAAAAAAGTTTGCAAATCGCTGACTCGCATCCTGCGGTTTCAAGCTTCGACGCCATGCCGCCATTCTTGCTATGGTTTTGACCGAGTAAGTCGAGGTAATTAATTCTATTTTTTACGAAGTGCTCTCCCCTAGTTTTTCACCGAAAACCGTCTATTGAGAATGTTCAGGTACGTTGTCAGTTTCGACTCCCCTCCGCTCACGTTTATGACTCTCGATCTCACAGACCGGTTCTTTCAGTTTCAATGATAATAATCCTAATCCCTAACCCACTATCCCTTTCACAGTGGCTACGGGTACGGCGTTGCTGCAACACTCAGACCATGTTCAGGGATAGTAACTCTTCCTAGTCGAATTTTTCGTCAACAAATGCATTTTCTTATTTCGTATATTATTTAACGCATCTTGGTAAGGAATAGGGTTAGGAACATGTCGGAATTAGTTAATTTTAGGGTAAGACGGGTTAAAAGCCCATGGGCGGGCAAGAAGCCCATGCCAATTATCTCATAAAATAAAGCAAATTTCAGTCACATTTTGCCCATGAGACGAGTGTTAATGTTTAGCATTCGTCTCATGGGCAAATTTGACTGAAATTTGCTTTATTTCATGAGATAATTGGCATGGGCTTCTTACCCGCCCATGGGCTTTTTACCCCGTCTTACCCTAGTATTTTTCGAAAACATTTGTGCATGCACAATGCATGCATCCCATGATTGAGCGCCGTACCTGTAGCCTGGATAATGAGATACGGGCCCGTACCCCGAGCCTCTGCCTTTCCCTTTTCCAGAGAAAGGCAGAATGTTGATACTCGGTGCAAATAGGCCTATTCAATGCGCAATTTTGAGGACAGGGGGGGCAGGGTGGGGAGGGGGTCGGAGGCGCAGAAGAGAACATGAAGCAGTGCAACAAAGAGCAGCAGTTGAAAGTCGGTAAGAGCAGAGAGAAATCCCGCTGCCTGGTATGGCCAAATTGATAGCTAGGTTTTCCAAGTGTGTCCACACCCCTTCCTCACCCTGTGCTCCCCCCAAAAAAAACCCCACACGTTTTTGTTTTCTTTTTTGGTTTAAACGTTTTTTTATTCAACTATGTCAAATTATAAACAATAACGAGGTAACTGGGTAACAACAAGCATATAGCTTATAACGTACCCGTACACAATACATTACATATAATTCAAATGACGGAAGGTGTGTTCTCACCAATTAGAAAATATTATTTCAATATTTAGAAACATTATTCACAAATTAACAAACAAAGTGAACAAAATAGAAAAACCAGAA
>CM065682.1:75641440-75658940 GCA_017654935.2 Phymorhynchus buccinoides | reverse complement strand
CTTTATTTTGAGTTTCAGCAGATATATCATTATATGCTTGTTTAATGTAGCGGTCTTCCTTTGACTCGATTTTATGTACCCAGAATGATATTACTTGGCCTATTGTGTTACGGGAGATTGGCCATCTTCCTAGTTCTGCTAAAACCGGTATTTTCATTGTCCAAACTGTTCGGCAAACTCTAGTATATTTTCTTAGACTTGTTTTCGCCGAAGCGCTCGAATTTAACCCTTTCACCGCCAGCCATATTTCAGCCACAAATTTCCATTAAATTTACCTGGGTAGAGAACAAAATCCATCTGCAGTATTGGTGATTCTTCTGTGACATATATAAAATAAGGTCTACCCTTACTTCCCCAAAACTAAGACAATAGGGTCTTTGGATTTGATGCCTTTTAATGACATGGGTCTTAAATCACTGTGGTGCTAAAATTCGACTTTGGCGGTGAAAGGGTTAAGCATCATTCTTGTGAAACTCTCCAGAATAGGTGTACCCCGGGGGGGGTTGGGGTGTCTAAACTACCACTTAGCTGATGGTATAGAATTTCGGCTATCATGCATTTTACTACCCCACCCCCCCCCCCCCCCCCCTCATTTTTCTTTCACTGTGAAGCCACATTCTGTCAATTTTGGTGGGAAGGGAATAGGGTGAAGACCATCCTCGGGTTAGCCTACTTCCATAAAAGGAGCACTTTTTTTTAGAAAGAGGGTCACCCCCCTGTGGGGATACCGGGGGGGGGGGTCTTTTGCATAAATAGTTCCCCCACCTTCTGGAAGTTCTGTGCTTGTAACTTCCTCCATTCTGTCATTCTCTTTGATTCTGCCTTTTCCCTTTGCGTGCTGTCATCTTATACTCTGTTTCTGCCTTTTCAGGCCCATTCTCCTGCCCTTTTCGTTTTTCAAGGAACACTTTCCAAAAAGAGTTCCTACAATAGCCGAAGTCGGACAATGATGCTGTGTTTCTTACTTAGGTGCATAACGGCAGCATGACGCATCTGCGCTCATAATTGACAGGAAACTGTCTGAGCGATGGAAGAAGAAGAAGAAAAAGAAGATTGAGGGTCGTAAATGTGAGGGGGGGGGGGGGGGGGTGATTAAAGCACATCTCTGCAGGAATTTCAACACGAAACGTGCTGTCAGGAAAATAGGGGTCGGGGGGGGGGGGGGGGTAGGGAGTGAAGTAGTGGGCTTTAAGGGTCAGCCACACTGCATACGATTCGATCTCAATGCGATCCGATTGTGACATATGTGAGGCAAGATTATCGTGAAATTCTACTGTCTAGATAAATATGATGAAACCTTACTAGTAATGTTCACTATATTTGTAGTCCCCCCCAACACGAATCTGATGAAATATCTGGAATTTTTGCATCATACATTTTATTTGATTCGTGAATTGGGGTCTTACAAGGGTATACTGAGCGAAAATACTAGGAATATTTTTAGACGGAAGTATTTCACGTGAATCATGACTCGCAGACATCGTCACAATCGGATCGTATTGAGGTCGGATCGTAGGCAGTAGATCGTAGGCAGTAGTGCCTACGATCCGACCTCAATACGATCCGATTGTGACACTGACTGCCGGATTAACTGCCTTTTGTCATCTACTATCTTTCTGTCTTGTCCATTCTCCTTCGTTTTTGGCTCACTCGTGTCAACGAAGTGAGTCTATGATCTCATATGTTTTCGGTTGTATGTATGTATGTATGTATGTAGGTAGGTAGGTAGGTACGTATGTAGACAGGTAGGTAGGTAGGTAAGTAGGTAGGTAGGTAGGTAGGTAGGTAGGTAGGTAGGTAGGTAGGTAGGTATGCAGGTAGGTAGGTAGTCCACGGTCCTAATTTTAACATTGGCTTTTTCTCGGGATCTATAAGGCGTACATTGTTCAAACTTTGCATACTTATACACCTAGATGTTTATGCAACCTTTCAAGAAAGATGATTTGCATAATAAGATTAACCAATGACCTTGACCTTTAACATGTAATTCTTGTCTTGGTCATATCTTTCGCATTTTCGCAGATATCATCCAAAAAATGTGGCATGTTGCTGCATTAGCTTCAGGTGATATGGTATGCTGGGTGACTTATCTTCTTGACCTTAACCTTGACCTTGAATTTCGTCCACGGTCCTAATTTTAACATTGGCTTTTTCTCGGGATCTATGAGGCGTACATTGTTCAATCTTTGCATACACATTGATGTTTATGCAAGCTTTCAAATTTGCATAATGCAATAAACACATGACCTTAATCTCTAACCTTTTAACATGTACTTTTTGTCTTGGTCATATCTTTCACATTTTCGCAGTTATTCTCCCCACATTTGGTAAGTAGGTCGTCTAATTTAAGATAATATGTAATGCGAAGTATTGTTTACCTCGGTGATTGACCTTGGCGTTTTGGTCTGTCACAATATCACATGGACCGCTGCACAGAATAGCTTAAACTTTTGTAGGGTGGTATATTACATCAAGCTGTGTATGCGTGCGTCCAGTATAGAAATTGCACCCTTTCTGAACTTTACCTTTGACCTTGACCTTTGGAGTGTATTTGAAGTTGAGCAATCTGGCATTCAGATCTATCTCCGAAGACATAAAGCGAGTACACATGCTACCCACTTTCTTTGTGTCCAGTGTGCTTTTTTATGTATGTTTTACAGAATTTTGAGAATATGCAAAGCGAAGTTTTGTTTGTAGACTTTTGTCGTGACTGTTCAGTTGTGTTTGAACGGCTGCACATTATATATCACAGTTGCCACATGGTATATTATCCTAATTGCTCCACTTCCACTAATCTCTTTGCACTCTGCTTTTCCCTTTGCTTACTGTCATCTACTATCTTTCTGCCTAACCGGTCCATTCTCCTGCCTTTTTTTCAAGAAACACTTTCAAAAAGATTTCTTCCAGCCGAAGTCGGACATGCTGGGCCTAATTATTTCTTACTTAGGCGCATAACGGCAGCATGACGCATCTGCGCTCATAATTGACAGGAAACTGTCTGCGCGATCGAAGACGAAGAAGAAGAAGAAGCTCCCGAGCCAGACACGTTTTGGCTACATCCACATTTATCCCATTAAAAACGATACTTGTTTGACAGAATGGCGCCCAACAAAGCCTTAGCTTAAGCTCTTCCCCATTGAATTGCTTTTGTTATCTGGGATCTGGAAAAGATGTAGTTTAGTTACCCTTCCCCCTCCTGTTGGCGACCCTCAATCTCAAAACCTGCTTATTTCAGTTACGGTGGAACCTCCCTATTACGACCGTACATATAAAGACTTCCTCTAAGATGTGACCCAAAAAACCACTTTTACCGATTTCTCCCCCTTCATATCCGGACTACTGAGTGTCCACCTCCCTATTAAGACCCCTCCCTATTAAGACCCCTCCCTGTTAAGACCCCTCCCTATTAAGACCCCTCCCTGTTAAGACCCCTCCCTATAAAGACCCCTCCCTATTAAGACCCCTCCCTATTAAGACCCCTCCCTATTAAGACCCCTCCCTATTAAGACCCCTCCCTATTAAGACCTTTCTTGGGGTTGGGTTTTTTTCAAGGTCTTAATAGGGAGGCTCTACTGCATTTGAAAACATGAAAATAGTACAGGCTGATCCTAACCCTTTCCCTTTCCCAACATTGGCAGAATGTGTTTCTCAGCCACAATTCGAGGGGGGGGGGGGGGGGTTGCGGGGGGGGGGGGGGGGGGGGGGCTGCTGGAATGCATGACAGCCAGCAAAAAGAAGTCGGCAAATGATTGTTTTAAATGTTTATTAGTCTTCATGGTTGATCAAGCCAGTTTGCTCCCTAATTCCCTCTGGGATCAATAATATGAATGTGGGCGTTTCATTTTTTTAATCAAATAAATTGCTGCTTAGGCCCTATTAAATTATCGGCAAATTAATGTTAAGATCAGCTCCCTCCGCTGTTCCAGTTGAAGTTGGCCAATCAGCTTAACGGAAAAGGTCAATTGGAGGGAGCTGATTGGCCAACTTCACCCTGGAACAGCGGAGGGAGCTGATCTTAACATTAGCCAAATTATCTTTTTTTCTTCCTTTTTCCCCCTTTTCTTCACCCCGATCATCACCGTCATCGTCGTCTTTTTCGACAAACTCATTTTCTAAGGCGTCTTATTTGGATTTTATTTTGCAGAGTGAGGAGAGTTCTTCAGCACCACAACACCTCTGGGACCCCTGGCACCCCCCGAGACACCCCTGCAGAAAGTGCCGTGAACGCGTTGGTGGAGACAGGCCCACACTCACTCGAAGGCAGCAAAGCTTGAAGATCGCCAGCGAGCAAGGACGGACATGTCTCCTAATTCTGAGGAAGAGACTGCTGTCAAAGCTCTGTCCAAGCAAAAATGGAAACGGCACCAGACAAATTCCAACGAGGCTGACTGCTGCCACACGCTCAGCAGACCGGACCAGGTTACTCCTGATCAGACTGAGGACTGGACACAATAGATTGCGTGCCCACATGTTCAGGACATTCAGGGTTGGAGAGACGAAAGCATGTCTACGCGGAGGATGCAGAGCACGTACTTCAGCATTGCAGACTTCATGATGGTTCCAGACAATGTTTCCACAGGGGAAAGCTCTAGGGCAACCTGATGGATCAGAGCACGTACTTCAGCATTGCAGACTTCATGATGGTTCCAGACAATGTTTCCACAGGGGAAAGCTCTACGGCAACCTGATGGATCAGAGCACGTACTTCAGCATTGCAGACTTCATGATGGTTCCAGACAATGTTTCCACAGGGGAAAGCTCTACGGCAACCTGATGGATCAGAGCACGTACTTCAGCATTGCAGACTTCATGATGGTTCCAGACAATGTTTCCACAGGGGAAAGCTCTACGGCAACCTGATGGATCAGAGCACGTACTTCAGCATTGCAGACTTCATGATGGTCCCAGGCCAATGTGTCCACAGGGGAAAGCTCTACGGCAACCTGATGGATCAGAGCACGTACTTCAGCATTGCAGACTTCATGATGGTCCCAGGCCAATGTGTCCACAGGGGAAAGCTCTAGGGCAACCTGATGGATCAGAGCACGTGCTTCAGCATTGCAGACTTCATGATGGTCCCAGGCCAATGTGTCCACAGGGGAAAGCTCTAGGGCAACCTGATGGATCAGAGCACGTGCTTCAGCATTGCAGACTTCATGATGGTTCCAGACAATGTGTCCACAGGGGAAAGCTCTAGGGCAACCTGATGGATCAGAGCACGTGCTTCAGCATTGCAGACTTCATGATGGTTCCAGACAATGTTTCCACAGGGGAAAGCTCTATGGCAACCTGATGGATCAGGGCACGTGCTTCAGCATTGCAGACTTCATGATGGTCCCAGTCAAACAATGTGGCCACATGGGAAAGCTCTACGGCAACCTGAGGGATCTTCAGACGACCGCCGCTTTCGTACAGACAACCGGCATTTCTCTCTAAAGTGATCGACGACGACGAAAGAAGAATCAGCGGCCAGTGCGAGCAGAAGAAACATCAGATAAACTACAAACCGTTGAAATTCGTAGTGACCCGAACAAGACCAACACAGATCCGCAGCAAGACAATGCTAGCTGATAACAGTGTGGAGAAATAACAGGCGTCTGGCATCGACCATGAACGATCCGTGGGCTATCTGTCAACAGAGAGGATCGGGGAGGAGACGAAGAATCTTGTCGAGTGTGGCGGGTTTGCTCTCAGCAAATCGACTCTGTATGATCTCTGAGATTGACGCGATGTATGCGGAAGAATGTTCTAGGCGAGATCATCTTGCGGATCTTTGGCATTCCTCAGCGTTTAGACACACAGAGAGAGAGAACGATGACACGTGTGCTCGTGCAGTGACAGACCACGCTGAACAGTGTACAGGTGGCCTGGGAGCTGGTGTGGAGAGGACTTTGGTAGGGGAGGGGGGGGGGGGCTGACCCTCGGACCTACTTGCAGGCGACGACCTCATTGACCACCTCTCTCTCTCTCTCTCTCTCCCTCCCTCTCTGTGTAGACTTACGTGTCCTTCTCTATTTGTCTCTCTCTTACAGTCTCTCCATCTCTGCCTCTCTCTCTCTCTCTCTCTCTCTCTCTCTCTCTCTCTCTCTCTCTCTCTCTCTCTCTCTCTACCTACCTCTTTCAGTGTCTTTACCACACTGTCTCTTTAATGTCTCTCTCCCTGTTTTTGTCTCTTTGACCCCCCCCCCCCCCCCCCCCCCCCAGTGGGGATGCCTGGGTCTTTTATATAAATACTTCCCTCACCTTCTGGAAGTTCCATGCTTGTATCTGCCTCTAATCTGTCACTCTCTTTGACTCTGCCTTTTCCTTTTGCTTTCTGCCTTTCCGGTCCATTCTCCTGCCTTTTTTTCAAGGAACACTGGAGGAAAAAAGATTTCCTCCAGCCGAAGTCGGACATGCTGGGCCTACTTTTTTTAAAACTTAGGCGCATAATGGCAGCATGATGCATCTGCGCTCATAATGGAACGAAAACTGTGAGCGATCGAAGAAGAAGAAGCAGCCTCCTCGACTGTCCAACTCTCGTCTCTGTCCTTGTCTGTCTGTCTGTCTCTCTCACTTTCCTGCCCTTAAAGTTAATTTTTAACTTAAAAGTTACTTTACAGTCACAGAGGCGTCTCTGTGTAAATTCGGGCGCTCCCACCTGGAGACCGCGTCGCAGCCAGAGGCGCGCCACCCATTTAGTTGTTGTTGCATGCAAACATTTTCGTTGCCACTGGGATTAACGTGTGCTAAGTGCATTTGCACACGGGACCTCGGTTTATCGTCTCATCGGTAAGACTCCACATTCCACGAATGTACGCGCTTTCGTGCCAGATAGCAGAGGGGGCAGACGCTGCTACGTCGAACTGGACTAGAAGTTGTCTGTTATTGAGATGCCTTGCCCGGGGTACATCCCCACTCTCGGCCAAAGTGATTTGAGGAAAGATGGCGTTGGGGAAGGTCCCCAAAGGCCAAACCATTTCCATTGGCTGCAGCACCAGAGCCAGTGCAAAGGCCCTTTCGTTCGTGTGTATGAGTGTGTGTGTGTGTGTGTGTGTGTGTGCGTGTGCGTGCGTGCGTGTGCGTGTGTGTGTGTGTGTGATGGTGTGTCTGTCTGTCTGTCTGTCTGTCTCTGTGTGTGTCTGTGTGAGAGAGAGACAGACAGACAGACAGACAGAGAGATGATTGAGTGTAAAAAGTCCGGATGGGAAATGTCCTAGGGTGGGAAAAGTCGGGATATTTACGAAAGCGCGTATTGGCATATTAGAAGCGCGGAAAATATTATGAAAGAGCGTCAATTCGTGGCAAATGCCCGGGTGGGAAAAGCTGGGGTGGGAAAAGTCCGGGTGGGAAACTTCCGGGCACCACCTGAGAAAGCCAGAAGAGAAGAATTTTCAGTAAATGTTTGACTTTCTTGTGAACCGGCATAGCTTTTGTCTTTCATTTTTAAGCCCACCAAAGGTCAAGGTCACTGGAGCCGAAAATGCTGCCGCGTCGCTGGTTGGTCTAGCGTTTTCACGCTCTGGTTAGGCTTCAGTTTCCTTTTTTGCAATCGAAGGTTGGAATGAAAGTAAACCGAACCTGGTGGGAAATGAGGTCATCCCCTAAGAATGATTGTAGTAGTTGCATGCAGTGAAAATCGCTTAAAGACCCACTGACCCACCACGATTAAGTCCCTTTTTTCTGGGTAGCTGTGACCCACATACAAATGCCCCCAACTTCAAATTGAGGCTTCTCTTTAAAATGATGTTTCGTTTTGAATTTGGGGACATTTGTATGGGAGGGAACACGTGAAACAAGTCAAAATGTGTTATTTGGTACTTTATAGGCACAGATACGTCTCCCACCTGGAGAGCGCGTCACAGCCAGAGGCGCGCCACCTTTTAACAAAAACTTGCATGCGAATTTTGTGTGACTGATGAGGAAGGAAATGAGTGGGGGGTTAAATTTTGACCAAATGAAAACTTTTCCGTTGCCACGGGGCTAAGTGTATGGGCACACGGGACCTCGGTTTATCGTCTCATCCGAAAGACTCCACGTTCAGACCATAAGGCCTAGTGCAGAGTGAGAGGAAAGATTGGAGGGACTAACATTTTATTTTGAGATTGCCACTAATATGAGTTGTAAAGCCTTTAACATAAAGATTATTAACCTGGGACCAAAAGATTATTGCGAGTTTATCCAGTGTCTGTGAGTCCGCAGGATTTGTATGTATTCAGTGTTTTTGTTATTAGGAATGTTATCCTTTAGATAAACAGCGTAACAGGTAATGAAGAGAGGTGGTTTTAAAGACCCACCACGTCGCGTGTCAAAATCACAGGTTTTCACGTGTTTTCCTTCTTATAGCTGGTAAGAAATCTTCCTAGCATAAGAGGGAATGTGACACGTGACGTGAGGGGTGCTTTTATATTTTTGTTCATGAAAGGCTATTATACATTTTTTTGAGTAATTATGATCAGATTTTTACTGAAATGTTGTGAAAGCTTAAGGTTATTTAAAGAACGGTCTTCCTAATTTAGATATCAATGGCGATTGTCGTTGGGATCCAGACCACTGGCTGTGTTGTTGCTTTAAACTTGCATGGGATTACATTTTATTGTCTTGATCAGTCATTGAAGGTCCATAAACAGTTGGGATCGTGGACCATATCGTGATCCCGTCCCGCCACAGCCTTTAGATGTGTTGATAGGTTTGAAAGTTTCGTCGAAACATGCAATTTTGTTTTAAAAACCCAGTCCCTCGGTTTTGTCTGGGTTGCTGTGACCGACATAGATTTCCCCAAGTTCAAATTGAGGCTGCTCTTTAAACTGATGCTTCGGTTTGAATTTGGGGCCATTTATATGGGAGTCAGACTTGGTCAAAAAACAAGATTTCTTTCCAGTTATAAGAGGGAAAAACCCGTGAGTTTTAACACGTGATCTTGTGGATCTTTAAGTTTATGATGGTAATGTTATTTTTGTACAATGTGAAGATGCCAGTTTGTGCATGCCATGTTATTTTGTGCAGACTGCAGAACAGGTAAGTAAGGGGGGTAGGATGGGAGGGGTGGGAAGGAAGGAGGGGTGTAGCCTTTTTTTTCTCTTTCTTTTGGTGGTGGGGTGGGGTAGGAGGGCTGTTAGGGGAGGGGTATTGGAGGTCGCGCGGGAGGTGGAGGTAAGGACCAATGCCCGGGGAGGGCAGTGGATCCCGCCTTTGTGTACACATTGAAGCAGCGCTCTCTTGCACCCGCCGTCAGTGCATCTGCGTGCCGAAGCTTCTCACTCCTTGCCCCTCACCTAGGCTAGCTATATGGGTAGGTAGGTAGGCAGAGGGAGGTTGTTTTGGGATGTTTGTTTTGTTAGGCTTGGAGGGGGACTAGACATTACCCTCTCTTTCTCATGTAGATTAGATAGAAGATAGGTTAGGGCAGAGCTTCAGATTGTCAGCGGGCCCGGGTCATTGACCCGTATTGATGATAATTTGACCCCTCATTTTGTGCAGCAAGGGGTCATCTGACCCACGAAGGGCTGCAGTAGAATTTAAGTGTAATACTACAGACATTATCGGCCCATTATTTTGAAATTGAGCCGTCATTCTCTGTAATCGGGGGGTCATATGGCCTGTGGAGTTTGAAAACAATCTGACGGTCTGGTTAGGTTAGGTTAGATTGGTAGGTAGAGGTGGTTGTTTCGTTTTGGGATTGTTGGTTTTGTTTTGCTAGGTTTGGAGGGGGGTAGTGATTACCCCCACTCTCTCGTGTAGAATAGGTTCGACACACGTGACCTAGCACCACGAAAGGGACATTGTCAAAATGACCGTTCTGAGAAAAATGGAAACTTAAGGCAATTCTTTCAAAATGGTATAAGAACCATTCTTGTAACATTTTCTGAGTTATGAGCATTTGAAGTTGGTAGTGTGACTGTCGGCCATTTTGATAAATCGGTCTGAAGTTGAAGACCATGCATGGACCTATTCATTTTGAAGCATTCTGGAGTATTTAGAGACCATACCAAACTGATAAAACGTTTTCACTCAACTAAAGTGTAGGCTCACCTCGGAGCCGATAAAACAATTTTTGACATTGCAAGCCTGTTGTGAGAAACTAGCCCAGCGACTTAATGTCCCTTTCGTGGTGCTGGGTCACATAATGTGTGAAGTTCTACTCGATGATAACGTAAGAGCTGCACAATAACTGATTTTCGGCAAGGGATTAGTTGACTTTCTCCAACTCCAGCTGCCTTCGGCTAAGTTCGCGACAAAACCGATGAACAGTTTCTGTGAACAGAAGAAAAAGCGAAATTAGGCAGATGCATCGAACTTTGATTTGGAAGATTGCAGTGCAGTTTTAGGATGGGCGGGGTAGGAATCGCAATCGGCTTTGGATTGTTTATATCATTTTCAAACAGGTGTTCCGTTATCTAGTTAAACTCTGAAACGGTAAATATGGTTATGCGAGTTGTTGAGGAATCGGTAGACTAGATGGACCAAATTAATGTCTAGAACTTTGTTCTTTTGCTAGTTTGTTACATTAAAGTTTGTCACAGAAAAACAAATCTGCTGTCGAACATGTGTGCGTCAGAACATGCTCTATCCCACCCACCATCCAGGCTACTATCTCCACCTTTCCATAGCCCTCATCCCTTCCTTACCTGTCCATCTCCACCCCCCTCTCCAGCACCCCCCTACCTTCCCCCCCCCTTCCTCGTGTGATGTTGGAAGTGTATTTTTTAGTGCATGTATGTGTGCAGTTTTTGCTATTACATGTATGTAGTATGGTAGCTTCCTATAATTTGTCACTCTCGGATTCTGCCTTTTCTTTTTGCTTTCGGTCACCTTCCTTTTTTTCCCTTTTTTTTACCTCAAAGCAGTCTTCCAATGGTCAACCTAGCTCGCCAAATTGACCGCCAGGTGGCAACCAACTCAATGGGGGCTTATCGTGATATCCTTAGTTGGGGGCAGAGAAAGAGAAAGGGAAGGACTTCTCTCCCCCCACCCTCTCTATTTATCCCCAACTAAGAATGCCCCACTCAAGCGTTATGCCATCTGGCGGTCAAAACAGCCAGCTAAGTCGCTCATTAATTGTATCTTTCGAGTTCCTCCAAAATTCGGAATATGTTGGCTGAACGCAGCGAGGAGACGATTGAAAACTGAAAACATACGTACTTAGCGCATTGCATTCGCAATCTGGATCAAAAGAGGTAGAAGACTTAAGAGAGGAACGAAAGGTTTCGTATGACTTGCATACACCCTGAACGAATCGCTACAAATGTTGTTGTTTTTCTCTTCCAGAATGTCTACCTCAAATGGTACCTTGACGCCTATTTGCAGAGAAATAAGGAGATGGTATTACTTTACTGAGATTGCAATATCCAAACGAATCCATTACCAAAAAAAAGAAGAAACGCACGTTAAACTTCAATGAAACGACGCGTGTATCACACTCACACACACGCACGCACACACACACACACACACTCGCGCACGCGCGCGCACATACACACGCGCGCGCACGCACACACGCACGCACACGCACACACACACACACACGCGCGCGCACGCACGCACGCGCACGACGCACACACACAGCAAACAAGAACACCAAACAGTTCACAGCTAACGCTGCCATTTTGTTTTCCAATGTGTGCGTTTCCAATGTGTGTGCTTATGTGTGTGCTTATGTGTGTGTGTGAGTGTGAGTGTGAGTGTGTGTGTGTGTGTGTGTGTGTGTGTGTGTGTTTGTTTTCACGTGAAACGTGCTCACGAGTGTGGTGCTCTCTCTGGTTCCTGGGTGGCTCCTGTTCTCCACCTGCAAACCAAGGAGGGGCAGAATAAAAAACCCAACGAAAAAAGAACAAAAAACAAAACAACAAACAACAAAAAAAACGCACGTACAAAATCCAGTATACTACTCGAACACTTTCTTTGCATCACTGTTTTTTTTAGAAACTGTCGTATATCCAATTGACTTACTTCAAGTACAAATGTATCCATCCAATTGTCCGGTCATCTGACAACAAAATATACTCAATGACGATAGAGTTTTGAAGATTTAAAAGGTTTGAAAGACACAAAATCAAGCCTACCCTCAAATTTCAGGGGTTTCGGCATTTGGGGCAAAGAAATTCATTGAATTAAGAACTTTGCAAATTCTTGAGAAATTACTGAAAACTGACTCAGTAACGTGTGTGACCTCCACGCACCTCAATGACAGCCCGACAACGCCTGCACACAGAGCAGATGAGGTTTGGGACAGTCTGCTGGGGAAATCCATCCCACTCCATCATTGGAGATGAAATGCTGTATACATTTACATTATTATTATTATTATTATTATTATATTATTAATTATTATTATTATCCTAAGGCGCTATGGACATGTCCGTGCAGTGGTGTCTGAAGTCACCTACTTTACCATGGCAACGCAAGTGACCACACTGCTGCAACTGCTTTGGACATTCTGCACGAAAACGAAGTTCATTTGGTCTCCCTCCCCTTATTTCCCCGACTTAGCGACCCCCCACGTCACGAGTCACATTCCCTCTTATGCTTGGAAGATTTCTTAAGATTTCTTACCAGCTATAAGATGGAAAACACGTGAAAACCATGATTTTGATATGTGACGTGGTGGGTCTTTAACCCATTGAGAATGTATCTTAGTAACTTTTGCAAAGTGGTAGTTAAAAGGGACTCAAATTCAGAATGCAAAACTTAATGCTCGAGGGTTCGCCAAGGGCTCTATTTTAACGTACCTCAGTCGATCTACCGACCTCGTCTAGCGCCACAACCGTTTGCTTTTTAAAGGACGAAAAATGCTCGAGGGTTCGCCAAGGGCTCTATTTTGACGTACCTCAGTCGACCCGTTTGCTTTGAAAGGATGAACAACGGTATTTGTGCTTATTAGGAAGGATACTTCGAAGATGTAGACTGGCCAGAAGAAGTGTACGCCTTTTCAGTTCTCTACATCCCGAAACTTATCGAGAGCCTCCTCGTACCTTGTAAAGTCCGATTGAATGAATAATGTATGTCTTGATATTACAACTCTGATTCAGCACAGAAAGACCTAGCATTTCTTAGTGTTGTTGTTGTTGTTGTTGTACCTTGGCTTAAAGACTCCAGGGATCATCCCAACAGCCGAATCACTTGAACACTATGGTAGAAAATGCACCAGCTAGGGATGAGAACATTACGTGTGTGCGGACGTTTTTTGATTACCTCGCCACGGTGAGCAGACACACTCCGACTTCCGAGGACTTTGGATACTGATGTTATGCTAGGAGTTTGTCATGGTTAAAGACAATCCATTAATTAAGATTAAAATTATAGCCCCGTCGACAACTAAGGCCATGTCAGGGTTTTCACCACGATAAATCTTACCACGTATTATCCGCGCATAACTATGCAGAGCATAACATTTTAATGTAGCCTTGGTGTTCTAGCCTATGTCAATTGGTCTGACACAGCCTTAAGCCAAGGTGACACACTTCGTAGTTATCTGTGGACGTTTTAAAAATAAATAAAAATCCTACCTCGATACAGGTGTTCTCCCCACAGCGGGTAGTCCCACACACAGTCAGCTGGCTTCTGGTCAGGTCCCCGGCAGACTGCACGTTGCTGCTGATGGTCTGCTACAGTTGGACTCCATCCTGCCCAGGTCCCCGGCAGACTGCACGTTGCTGCTGATGGTCTTCTACAGTTGGACTCCATCCTGCCCAGGTCCCCTGCAGACTGCACGTTGCTGCTGATGGTCTGCTACAGTTGGACTCCATCCTGCCCAGGTCCCCTGCAGACTGCACGTTGCTGCTGATGGTCTGCTACAGTTGGACTCCATCCTGCCCAGGTCCCCGGCAGACTGCACGTTGCTGCTGATGGTCTGCTACAGTTGGACTCCATCCAGGTCCCCTGCAGACTGCACGTTGCCGCTGATGGTCTTCCACAGTTGGACTCCATCCTGGTCCCCTGCAGACTGCACGTTGCTGCTGATGGTCTTCTACAGTTGGTCTCCATCCAGGTCCCCGGTGATGGTCTTCCACAGTTGCACTCCATCCAGGTCCCCGGCAGACTGCACGTTGCTGCTGATGGTCTTCTACAGTTGGACTCCATCCAGGTCCCCTGCAGACTGCACGTTGATGGTGATGGTCTTCTACAGTTGGACTCCATCCTGCCCAGATCCCCGGCAGACTGCACGTTGCTGCTGATGGTCTTCTACAGTTGGACTCCACCCAGGTCCCCGGCAGACTGCACGTTGCTGCTGATGGTCTTCTACAGTTGGACTCCATCCAGGTCCCCGGCAGACTGCACGTTGCTGCTGATGGTCTTCCACAGTTGGACTCCATCCAGGTCCCCGGCAGACTGCACGTTGCTGCTGATGGTCTTCTACAGTTGGACTCCATCCAGGTCCCCGGCAGACTGCACGTTGCTGCTGATGGTCTTCTCAGCTCGTACAAGTTGGACTCCATCTTGGCCATCAGCTCAGAACACTCCATGGTCAAACGATCCCCGCATCACGGGGTAGGGCACCTCTGGACTGGTTAGCCAGATCCTGGGGGAAAACACAGAAGGTTTTGGTTTGGTTGATTAAGATGACGTGTCATTCGATCATGTTTTCGATTGGTTGACTAGATTGTGTTATACAGTGGAAACTCCCTTATAAGACCTTCAAAAATCATCCAAAACGAGGTCTTATAAGGGAAGGGTCTTATAAGGGAGGTACTTTTAATACGTACAAAGAAGGGCAATGTCTCAGAGAAGTAGGTCTTATGTGGGAGGAAGTCTTATAAGGGAGGTCTTATAAGGGAAGGGTCTTATAAGGGAGGTACTTTTAATACGTACAAAGAAGGGCAATGTCTCAGAGAAGTAGGTCTTATGTGGGAGGGAGTCTTATAATGGGAGGTCTTATAAGGGAGGTTCCACTGAAGAAAGGTTGTGGAAAATCATTGGACATAGGGTCAAACTTGTTGATGTCACTCCCCACCCCCCACCCCCCACCCCCACCCCCACCCCACACACACACAGGACACGCCCTGTTACTACCTGCAGAGAATTGATGGAGGGTTGCTTGATTTCACCCCAGAGCCAGGATGTGTCCAATGATGCCAGTCCAGGTGTCCGTTGGTCCTTCTGGTACCGAAGGGGTTAACTTGTGACCCTGCCCCGTTTAGTTCGCTACACCAGATTCAGGCGGCGAGTCACCTCCTCCAGAGCGTCAATGGCGTGCCCCGTGCAGCGCGTGCCCTGTTCGCCCCTCATTAGCATCACAAAGGGTAGGGGGCTGGGCAGAAAGGCAACGGGGGAAATAAGAAGGAAAGAAAGAGAATAAGAAAGTGCGTGTGTGTGCGTGAGTGCGTGTGTTGTTTTCGCAAAGAAGGAAATTTCGGTTTTTAAGGTCACACTTCAAGGCCAAGGTCAGCATGGCGATAATTTATGCTCGGATGTTTTCTACTCCAGGTTCTACAGTACCACACACAATCTGAAGCGCTTCTGTCAATTACAAATGTGGAAAATATGGCTGAAAACCCAATTTTAGACCCCTACCAGTTTCAAGGTCTAGCTATCTCCCTGACCTTGACCTTGACCTTGACCTTGATCGGTATGCCTTCATCAGAACGGGCATACGCCACAGTACCTCCATGCCAAATTTGAAGACTCGGACCAACGGTGTGGAAGTTATGGCCGACCCCTTAAAGATGTTCGGTTTTCAAGGTCATACGCCAAGGTCAAGGTCACGACGGCAATACTTTATGCGCGGATGCCTTCCGCTCGTGGTGACACACCACCACACACAATGTGAAGCGATTCGGTAAAGCGGTTTTGGATATATCATTGGAACAGACAGAAAGAAAAAGAAGAAAAAAAGACACAAACTCGAACGAAAACATACTCCTTCGTAGATCGGCAAAGGACGATAAAACCACCCGCAACATCTGTTCAATACACAAATGTCCCATATGTGCCTTCCCAGGTCGAGAGGACGTAAAGCTCAAATTTACGATACGTTCAATACACAATTTTGGAGGATGGTAATCAAAGTCTCAAACCTACGACAAACTTTCAATAACATTTGCTTACATGATGGCTTTTTTGTGTGTCCTGGACTGACTCCTATCCAGAGTGAGCGAGTGGCTATGGGCTCAATGGTAAACCTCGACTAAAACCACGCAGTTGTGAGCTACTGTGCTGCATCTATAATGAGCGACTTAGCGGGCTCTCTCTCTCACTACACCCAACTAAGAAAATCGCGTGATAAGCCCCTAGTGGATTGACTGCCCCCTGGCGGGCAAATAATCGCCATAAGTCGACCATTGACAGGGCCGCGCCATGGCATAATTATCAACTTGGGTAGAGAGCATGCCCTATTCTAAAGTTTTGATGACCTGGCCAGCCAGCGCATGTTCGGCGTGCAACCGGCATGATGCCAAGTCCAGCTAGCTGCTTCCTATCGTTTAGGATTAGGAGATAGGGACACTGTCGCGCTCACCGGGTTGATCCCAAGGAATCAACTCCGAAACTGGACAGCTTCTTTCGGATGAACACTCTAGAATCGCAAGCGTGGCCCACCCACAGTTACACCCACCCACAGATACACCCACCCACAGTTACACCCACCCACAGTTACACCCACCCACAGTTACACCCACCCACAGTTACACACACCCACAGTTACACCCACCCACAGTTACACCCACCCACAGTTACACCCACCCCACAGTTACACCCACCCACAGTTACACCCACCCACAGTTACACACACCCACAGTTACACCCACACCCACAGTTACACACCACACCCACAGTTACACCCACCCACAGTTACACCCACCCCACAGTTACACACACCCACAGTTACACCCACCCACAGTTACACACCACACACAGTTACACCCACACACAGTTACACACACACACAGTTACACACACACACAGTTACACACACACACAGTTACACACACAGTTACACACAGAGAGAGCTACACACACCCACAGTTACACCCACCCACAGTTACACACACACAGTTACACACACCCACAGTTACACCCACACACAGTTACACACACACACACCCACAGTTACACCCACCCACAGTTACACACACCCACAGTTACACACACCTATAGTTACAACCACCCACAGTTGCACACACACACACACACACAGTTACACACACACACACACAGTTACACACATCCTGTTACACCCACCCACAGCTACACCCCACACACAGTTACACCCACACACAGTTACACACACGCACACACACACACAGTTACACACACACAGAGTTACACCCACACACCACAGTTACACACACCCACAGACACACACACCCACAGTTACACCCACCCACAGTTACACACACCCACAGTTACACACACCCACACTACATACAGTTACACACACAGTTACACACACACAGTTACACCCACCCACAGTTACACCCACCCACAGTTACACCCACCCACAGTTACACCCACACCCACAGTTACACCCACACCCACAGTTACACCCACACCCACAGTTACACCCACCCACAGAGTGTAGAGTGGC
>CM065682.1:75633940-75636440 GCA_017654935.2 Phymorhynchus buccinoides | reverse complement strand
CATCAAACGTTTCACATTATCCCAACTTTTTGTTGCTTGTTTTTATCCAGCAATCGAAAATATGTTTCTTCTTTAATACAGACATATAAACTAGCCGACGGCAGTTACAAAAGGAATCTCGAAGAAATCCGCTTCAGCTCCGAAACCTGGCACAAAAAGCGACACCTCGTAAAACTGTTAACGTTTTCTTGTACACATATTAGCCATCCCGCTGGAGGCAGAGAGGAGAACCAAGCGAGCGACTACTTCTGCGTTCCCAGACCATAAGGCCATAATGGGTAAGGTACGTATGTGTCCGGTTTTCAGTTTCCACTGGTCTCCCCGCTGCGTACAGCCGACACATTCCGATTTCGGAGAAGCTCAAAGTGGAAACTATTTGGAAGATTTAAACAACAAAAGGCAGGAGAATGGGCCAATAAGTCAGAAAGACAGTAGATGACAGAAAATAAAGAGAAAAAGCAGAGTCAAAGAGAATGACAGATTAGAGGAAGTTACAAACACAGAACTTCCAGAAGGTGGGGGAACTATTTTTACAAATGCGACGTTCTTCTTCGCTCATTCTTCCTTTCCTCCCTTTCTTCCTTCTCTCTGGTCAACCGCGAGAAGTAAGGGAGTCAAGTCATCACGATGACGTTGATGATGAAAAACTAACCTAAGCTTAACAGGTAATACCAAGGCCCTGCCCCTGAGAGAGGACCCTCCCAGGGAGAAAGGTGGCAGAGTGGTTAAGACGTTCGCCTGCTAAAATTGTAATGCGCGACTGTTCGAATCCCGGCCTCCTCGCCCTTTCTTTCTAGTTCGACAGGAAAAATCGAACTGAACGTCCAGTCCCTCGGATGGGGACTTAACCCTTTCAACGCTAGTTATTCTTCAGCCAAAATATTCCATTAAACTTACCCGGGTAGAGAAAATATTCTGTCTGCAATATTGGGGATTCCTCTGTGACATGCATAAAATAAGGCCTCTCCTTAACTCCCAAAATTAAGAACATAAGGTCACTGGATACCAGACCCTCATTTGATGCCTTTAAGGGACATGGGTGTTAAATCATTGTGGTGCCAAGAGGCGACAGTGGCGACGAAAGCGTTTTAAAGCTAGTCTGACCCGTTACACTTTACGCACGTAAAAATCCCACGGCAGTTGAAAGTCGGTAAGAGCAGGGAGAAATCCCGCTGCCTGGTATGGCCAAATTGATAGCTAGGTTTTCCAAGTGTGCTCACACACCTCCTCACCTTGTCCCCCCACCCCACCCCCACCGCACCCCCCAAAAATTGGGTAGGCGCTGCACTTGCGGCGACGCGCTCACCGGGGGAGAGCACCCGAATTTGACAAAGATAAGTATCTGTGAATGGAATATACCAAATACCAAATACCAGAACGCGAAAACGAGCGTCCTGCAGTTGAGACCGGTGCAACCCTATCAAAAGACCCGAGACCGTCTCCTTGACAGCAAACATCCATCCAGAACTGAAGAAAAAACTCTCTCTCGCTCTCTCTCTCTCTCTCTCTCTCTCTCTCTCTCTCTCTCTCTCTCTCTCTCTCTCTCTCTCGCTCTCTCTCTCTCTCTCTCTCTCTCTCTCTCTCTCTCTCTCTCTCTCTCTCTCTCTCTCTCTCTCTCTCTCTCTCTCTCTGAGGAAGTGGTGAGGAGTTTGATTTTTTTTAAGTATGTACACAAAACACTCTACGAAAAAGTGAGAGACATAAGACACAGAAAATAATATTATGCTTTTTGGAAAAAAAATGAATAGTGTTTATACTTACAATTATTTATAAACAAAATTAATGTCACGTGGCGCGTGACGGAACACAAATATAGCCGTTAGGCTTTCAAAGTCCCATCTTTGTATTTATATTTTTATATATATTGTGTATATCATTCAGTCGTTTCCGACCATGACTGCCAGATAGCAGACGGGGTAGGATGGACTACATTCTTTTTAATAGTGGAGATGCCTTGCCCAGGGTTCATCCCCACTCTCTCGGCTAAAGGGATTTGAGGACTGCTGGCATTGAGGAATGTACGCTTGCAAGGCATATTGCACACTCTGGTTTTGGTGAAGATTTAATCATCATATCCATACTTAAGGTCATTATAAATTTTCCATTGGTCAAAGTTGATTTTTGAATCTGTTAGTATTAGGTGTTTTCTTAATGTTAGATGGCAGCTGATTCCATAAAGGTGCAACTCTGTTAGTAAAAGAATATAATTTTTGTTTTCCAATATTCAATAAATACTTTATCAGTGCTAGGTATATTTCTTGTTAGTTTGAAATATTCTGTTACATTCAAGTCGTCAAAAATATTAAAATTGCATAACTTGTGATGAAAATGATATTTTACGTCCTCTCGGTCATAGACATACGGGAAATTTGTAAATACAAAGATGGTGGGAACAATGCTGGCTGCAATGCCAGGAGGCAGTGCAACACCAGTAAAGTCCCGAGTTTTTAACAATATAGATAGGTGTAGCGGTAACCACGCCTCGGTTAAACCTCATCGG
>CM065682.1:75623940-75626440 GCA_017654935.2 Phymorhynchus buccinoides | reverse complement strand
CTTCTAGACTCTTAAAGTTGTACCAAGGAAAAAAACCAACACGCTAACAAAGACACACACGCTTAAATGCAAAATGTTCACACACACGTACGCACGCACGCGCGCGCGCGCGCGACCCGCGCACACGCGCGCATACATGCAAAATGTTCAAAAATGTATTGTTGCATCGATATCATGGACTGTTACATAATGGAGAAGAAAACAAACAAGTTAAAAACAAACATCGAAAGGGCATAAAACAAAAATTAAAACTGAGCCTGCACCAGTTTAAAACCCTTTCACCGCCAGCCATATTTCAACCAAAAATGTCCATTAAATTTACCTGTGTAGACAACAAAATCTATCAGCTGTATTGGGGATTCTTCTGTGATATATATAAAATAAGGTCTATCCTTACTTCTCCCAAAACTAAGACAACAGGGTCTTTGGATGATAGACCCCAGTTTGATGCCTTTTAGTGACGTAGGTGTTAAATCTCTGTGGTGCTAAAATGTGACTTTGGCGGTGAAAGGGTTAAAAAAAGAAAAACCGTTACATCAAGTAAAATTCTACAGTTGCAACCAATGTTTTACCAATGTACCACCATCGCAATCTTACAATCTACCGTCACAACGCACATGTTTACATTAGACTAGACAAAGCATCAAACAAGTCTAATGAGGCCAAACACAAACTTTAAATTTGTACCCAAAAAGGTCGCCCACTTCACATTATTTGAATTCGAACCATTGCACAACTAAGTTTGGACCAACACTTTTCCAGATATTGACCGACTCGGGCGTAGTGGTGTAATTTGCATATTGTCAGTGAAAGTCAGAAACCTCGTAACTCGATTTTTAAAAAAAACTTTTTAATTTTTGGGGGCGAGTTAAGATACTTAGTCAGCTCTCTAATTTTCCCCACCACATTCCACCAAAAAGCTCGTATCTCTAACAACTTTCTATCTAGGGTAAATGAGGGGGCTTGAAATGTGAGTCCCAAGTTCAGATCTCCTTAAGGGCCAAAATCGTTGTATCTTCGTTCTGTTCAAGTATTACAACAAAAAGGAATTTTAACAAAATGCAGGATTGAGCGTCGCAATGTCCTGAACAACATTAAAACTATTCATCATGGTTAATAACTTGTGATAAACGTGGTTAATTTTTAAAACAGGTTATTCTTATTTTTCTGAAAACTACCAAAAATTGAGTTACGATGTTTCTGACTTTCACCGACGATATTTCGAATCGAACACTAAGAGGAAAAATTTAACAGTGACTCCTCTCTAGACGGTGCCAGAATAAATTGGAGAACTTGAGCTTAGTGCTCATACATTGAAAAGGGGATACTTATTTTCCCGAATTAGTTTCTGTCCTAATGGCATAAACTGTTATACCCCAACTTTGATCATCGTAAAGTTATTGGTCCAAGAAGCAGGACATATTTGATATTATAAAGCTTGCATATTGCGCCTTACTCATGTTTACATGCGAGTCATGGCACCAAGTTATTGGTCCAAGAAGCAGGACATGTTTGATATCTAAAGCTTGCATATTGCGCCTTACTCATGTTTACATGCGAGTCATGGCACCAAGTTATTGGTCCAAGAAGCAGGACATGTTTGATATCTAAAGCTTGCATATTGCGCCTTACTCACGTTTACATGTGAGTCATGGCACCAAGTTATTAGTCCCAAAAGCAGGACATATTTCATATCTAAAGCTTGCATATTGCGCCTTACTCACGTTTACATGTGGGTCATGGCACCGTTGGCAGTAGGTCAGTTCTTCCATCGTTCAGACCATTAAAGTATATTTATGGAAACGATCAGACCAATAGTAAAAAAGTTAATGCTTTCGCTCAGGTTTGATATCTTTATGGTATTCCCCCCGCAAGTGATTCGAAGCATCTCCGGCGTACAGATCTATTAATTTGATCACCCACCCCATTACTTCTCTCTCTCTCTCTACTCTCTCTCCTCTCTCTCTCTTTTTCTCTCTCATCTCTCTCTCTCTCTGCACACTCTCTCTCACACACACACACACACACACACACACACACACACACACACACGACACACACACGCACACACACAAATAACAGTCCCACCCACTTCATTTATCAGTAAAACCTTACAGAAACAATTACTTCAAAGCGACCAATATTCCCGAATCACCAAAGAAACGATCCTAGCCTTCCCTGCCTTGTGCATGGGTGTCCTCTTCTCGTCGTTGGCTCGACCCTGCACTCTTGTCCAATTCCCTGAGAGGGTTCAGTTCATCTTTCAGCCCCTCAACGATCTCCAGCTGATTTACTATTTGCTCTCTCTGGCGTCCCCAGCCGATTCTCCTGGACACGTAACGAAGACACATGACTTTAAGTGATAGTGGCTCCGACGCTTTGCTCGACAGAAACTCTTCGATAGCTTTGGCATCATCTCTGTTAGAATCCAAAGGGGATTGATGGCGTGGAGGCGGTGCAGAGCGATCTTTGCTCAGCTGGTATAATTCAGCATGGGAGA
>CM065682.1:75604514-75623440 GCA_017654935.2 Phymorhynchus buccinoides | reverse complement strand
TAATTTACTATACTAACTACTACTACTACTACTACTGACTACTACTACTACTACTACTACTACTACACTAATACATACTACTACTACCACTACTACTATACCGCCAGCCTAGGATAGACAATTAATGGTCAATAATGACTTTGGTTGCCTTAACTGGAAGAATTGAGGAGAGAGAGAGAGAGAGAGGAGAGACGATGAGAGAGAGAGAGAGATGAGAGAGAGGAGAGAGAGGATGAGAGAGAGCGTTGTGCTAGAAATAATGCAACATCATGAATACTAATGAACTGTTCGTGACGATACAATGTCCGTTTTTGTTCTAGGTCCACATTGTCGCCCTTAAGGGAGATCATTTGGTAACAAACGAGTGAAAAAGCGTGGCCCTTTTCCCTCCCTGGGACTGCCTTATCCTGTGGGCGAAAATTTAATTGTGCCCAGTTTTTAACCCTCCTCTTTCAGTACGCCAAGAAAGCAATGGGAGGCAATCTCAGATCGACTGCATCCCTTGTGTTGTTTAAAGTAATTGCATCTATCCATACTGGTACCGTCAAGTGGATATCAGTTGTCACCATTGTCGTGTTTGTTCCTTACGCTATTCTCAATTCTGTATCAGGCTTCTAAGGGAACATCTTGCAAGAGTGTAAGGTGCTTTCCCTATTAGCGCTGAAAGGGGCAGAAAAGCACCAGCAGCCCCCACCTGCCCTACAACCACAGAGGAGCTCCGGGAGGTGAAAGGAACGGCCCACACTAAAACCATCCAGGTTGGAAGATTACCCGGCTGTCTGATCTGGCTCCGGGAATGGACAGGATGACAAAAGTATAAAAAAACAAGCCTTCACTCTTGCTACGCGATCGCTGAACGATACTAACTCCAGGATTCGGAGGATCCACAATCACCAGACGGATCAGCCAATACTTATGTTGTGTAGCCATTTGAATGAGCACGCCATAAGCTTTGCTTGGTTGTTCGCTTCAGTTAATTGTTACGTGGTCCACTTTTTCTTTTCGAAAATGCAACGTTTAAACCAGGACGGTTCAGCAACGCCAACCCGTGACGGATTGGAGTCAGGTTCAATCATAGCAAATTCCCCTTCGTAAGGGAGAGGCCACAGGTCGCAGGTTGACACAGGAAACACTGCACAAACTACAGAGCCAGAAGAGAGAAGAAGGAGGAAGGATTAAGAACAAGCAACTTTAACTCTTTCTGAGTCGTACATTCAAACAGAAATTATAATTTTATTGTGTCATTTGCCATCAAGACAGGAATTTGTAAAGCCCTTAATCAAGTTAATGTCATTAAACATCAAGACCAGACCATTTTCAATCTTTGTGTGATACCATCAAGACAGCAATGTTAGCTCTCAGTCGCTCTCCTGATCCGTTGTGTACATAGCCTCATTAGGCTCCTACAACGTGCATGATCCAGATCCAGATCCAGAAACAAGCCCGCCTGCGACTTCCTCCATCATTCAGGACTCGGACGATAACATAGCTCCTATCAAAGTGGTCTTCTTGTCTAGATGTCTATTCTATAATGCAGCATTTTAAAAACAACAAAACAGATGCATCCCTGACCAACAGAGCCCTACAGAAAGTGCCACCACAAGACGAGGGTGCTGCAGGGATACCGGCCCACTAGTGGGATTCCAGGGAATGAGTCTGCCCACCTTCTTGCTTGTCCAAAAACAAGTCGATACCAAAACAAACAACATAAAAAACAGCATCACATCAGCGAAGTGCAAGTTCAATCAGGACAATCGCACAGCCAGAATGCCAAGGACGATTCATTTCTGTGCGGACAAGACGATCAGACACAAGCATCTTCTGCAGAGATGGCTATCTACGAAAACCTCAGACAAGAAGTGGGGGTAAGTAGGACTAGTCGTAGTAGTAGTAGTAGTGAGAAAAAAAAAAAACTGTTAAAACTAGTTGTAGTTGTAGTTGCTGTTGCTGTTGCTGTAGTAGTAGTAGTAAGTAGTAGTAGTAGTAGTAGTAGTTAGTAGTATCATTATATGCTTGTTTAATGTAGCGGTCTTCCTTTGACTCGATTTTATGTACCCAGAATGATATTACTTGGCCTATTGTGTTACGGGAGATTGGCCATCTTCCTAGTTCTGCTAAAACCGGTATTTTCATTGTCCAAACTGTTCGGCAAACTCTAGTATATTTTCTTAGACTTGTTTTCGCCGAAGCGCTCGAATTTAACCCTTTCACCGCCAGCCATATTTCAGCCAAAAATTTCCATTAAATTCACCTGGGTAGAGAACAAAATCCACCTGCAGTATTGGTGATTCTTCTGTGACATATATAAAATAAGGTCTACCCTTACTTCCCCAAAACTAAGACAATAGGGTCTTTGGATTTGATGCCTTTAATGACATGGGTCTTAAATCACTGTGGTGCTAAAATTCGACTTTGGCGGTGAAAGGGTTAAGCATCATTCTTGTGAAACTCTCCAGAATAGGTGTACCCCGGGGGGGGTTGGGGTGTCTAAACTACCACTTAGCTGATGGTATAGAATTTCGGCTATCATGCATTTTACTACCCCCCCCCCCCCCCTCATTTTTCTTTCACTGTGAAGCCACATTCTGTCAATTTTGGTGGGAAGGGAATAGGGTGAAGACCATCCTCGGGTTAGCCTACTTCCATAAAAGGAGCACTTTTTTTTAGAAAGAGGGTCACCCCCCTGTGGGGATACCGGGGGGGGGGGGGTCTTTTGCATAAATAGTTCCCCCACCTTCTGGAAGTTCTGTGCTTGTAACTTCCTCTAATCTGTCACTCTCTTTGATTCTGCCTTTTCCCTTTGCGTGCTGTCATCTTATACTCTGTTTCTGCCTTTTCAGGCCCATTCTCCTGCCCTTTTCGTTTTTCAAGGAACACTTTCCAAAAAGAGTTCCTACAATAGCCGAAGTCGGACAATGATGCTGTGTTTCTTACTTAGGTGCATAACGGCAGCATGACGCATCTGCGCTCATAATTGACAGGAAACTGTCTGAGCGATGGAAGAAGAAGAAGAAAAAGAAGATTGAGGGTCGTAAATGTGAGGGGGGGGGGGGGGGTGATTAAAGCACATCTCTGCAGGAATTTCAACACGAAACGTGCTGTCAGGAAAATAGGGGTCGGGGGGGGGGGGGGGGGTAGGGAGTGAAGTAGTGGGCTTTAAGGGTCAGCCACACTGCATACGATTCGATCTCAATGCGATCCGATTGTGACATATGTGAGGCAAGATTATCGTGAAATTCTACTGTCTAGATAAATATGATGAAACCTTACTAGTAATGTTCACTATATTTGTAGTCCCCCCAGTACACGAATCTGATGAAATATCTGGAATTTTTGCATCATACATTTTATTTGATTCGTGAATTGGGGTCTTACAAGGGTATACTGAGCGAAAATACTAGGAATATTTTTAGACGGAAGTATTTCACGTGAATCATGACTCGCAGACATCGTCACAATCGGATCGTATTGAGGTCGGATCGTAGGCAGTAGATCGTAGGCAGTAGTGCCTACGATCCGACCTCAATACGATCCGATTGTGACACTGACTGCCGGATTAACTGCCTTTTGTCATCTACTATCTTTCTGTCTTGTCCATTCTCCTTCGTTTTTGGCTCACTCGTGTCAACGAAGTGAGTCTATGATCTCATATGTTTTCGGTTGTATGTATGTATGTATGTATGTAGGTAGGTAGGTAGGTACGTATGTAGACAGGTAGGTAGGTAGGTAAGTAGGTAGGTAGGTAGGTAGGTAGGTAGGTAGGTAGGTAGGTAGGTAGGTAGGTATGCAGGTAGGTAGGTAGTCCACGGTCCTAATTTTAACATTGGCTTTTTCTAGGGATCTATAAGGCGTACATTGTTCAAACTTTGCATACTTATACACATAGATGTTTATGCAAGCTTTCAAGAAAGATGATTTGCATAATAAAATTAACCAATGACTTTGACCTTTGACCTTTAACATGTAATTCTTGTCTTGGTCATATCTTTCGCATTTTCGCAGATATCATCCAAAAAATGTGGCATGTTGCTGCATTAGCTTCAGGTGATATGGTATGCTGGGTGACTTATCTTCTTGACCTTAACCTTGACCTTGAATTTCGTCCACGGTCCTAATTTTAACATTGGCTTTTTCTCGGGATCTATGAGGCGTACATTGTTCAATCTTTGCATACACATTGATGTTTATGCAAGCTTTCAAATTTGCATAATGCAATTAAACACATGACCTTGATCTCTAACCTTTTAACATGTACTTTTTGTCTTGGTCATATCTTTCACATTTTCGCAGTTATTCTCCCCACATTTGGTAAGTAGGTCGTCTAATTTAAGATAATATGTAATGCGAAGTATTGTTTACCTCGGTGATTGACCTTGGCGTTTTGGTCTGTCACAATATCACATGGACCGCTGCACAGAATAGCTTAAACTTTTGTAGGGTGGTATATTACATCAAGCTGTGTATGCGTGCGTCCAGTATAGAAATTGCACCCTTTCTGAACTTTACCTTTGACCTTGACCTTTGGAGTGTATTTGAAAGTGAGCAATCTGGCATTTAGATCTATCTCCGAAGACATAAAGCGAGTACACATGCTACCCACTTTCTTTGTGTCCAGTGTGCTTTTTTATGTATGTTTTACAGAATTTTGAGAATATGCAAAGCGAAGTTTTGTTTGTAGACTTTTGTCGTGACTGTTCAGTTGTGTTTGAACGGCTGCACATTATATATCACAGTTGCCACATGGTATATTATCCTAATTGCTCCACTTCCACTAATCTCTTTGACTCTGCTTTTCCCTTTGCTTACTGTCATCTACTATCTTTCTGCCTTACCGGTCCATTCTCCTGCCCTTTTCTCAAGAAACACTTTCAAAAAGATTTCTTCCAGCCGAAGTCGGACATGCTGGGCCTAATTATTTCTTACTTAGGCGCATAACGGCAGCATGACGCATCTGCGCTTATAATTGACATGAAACTGTCTGCGCGATCGAAGACGAAGAAGAAGAAGAAGCTCCCGAGCCAGACACGTTTTGGCTACATCCACATTTATCCCATTAAAAACGATACTTGTTTGACAGAATGGCGCCCAACAAAGCCTTAGCTTAAGCTCTTCCCCATTGAATTGCTTTTGTTATCTGGGATCTGGAAAAGATGTAGTTTAGTTACCCTTCCCCCTCCTGTTGGCGACCCTCAATCTCAAAACCTGCTTATTTCAGTTACGGTGGAACCTCCCTATTACGACCGTACATATAAAGACTTCCTCTAAGATGTGACCCAAAAAACCACTTTTACCGATTTCTCCCCCTTCATATCCGGACTACTGAGTGTCCACCTCCCTATTAAGACCCCTCCCTATTAAGACCCCTCCCTGTTAAGACTCCTCCCTGTTAAGACCCCTCCCTGTTAAGACCCCTCCCTATAAAGACCCCTCCCTATTAAGACCCCTCCCTATTAAGACCCCTCCCTATTAAGACCCCTCCCTATTAAGACCCCTCCCTATTAAGACCCTTTCTTGGGGTTGGGTTTTTTTCAAGGTCTTAATAGGGAGGCTCTACTGCATTTGAAAACATGAAAATAGTACAGGCTGATCCTAACCCTTTCCCTTTCCCAACATTGGCAGAATGTGTTTCTCAGCCACAATTCGAGGGGGGGGGGGGGGGTTGCGGGGGGGGGGGGGGGGGGGGGGCTGGAATGCATGACAGCCAGCAAAAGAAGTCGGCAAATGATTGTTTTAAATGTTATTAGTCTTCATGGTTGATCAAGCCAGTTTGCTCCCTAATTCCCTCTGGGATCAATAATATGAATGTGGGCGTTTCATTTTTTTAATCAAATAAATTGCTGCTTAGGCCCTATTAAATTATCGGCAAATTAATGTTAAGATCAGCTCCCTCCGCTGTTCCATGGTGAAGTTGGCCAATCAGCTTAACGGAAAAGGTAAATTGGAGGGAGCTGATTGGCCAACTTCACCCTGGAACAGCGGAGGGAGCTGATCTTAACATTAGCCAAATTATCTTTTTTTCTTCCTTTTTCCCCCTTTTCTTCACCCCGATCATCACCGTCATCGTCGTCTTTTTCGACAAACTCATTTTCTAAGGCGTCTTATTTGGATTTTATTTTGCAGAGTGAGGAGAGTTCTTCAGCACCACAACACCTCTGGGACCCCTGGCACCCCCCGAGACACCCCTGCAGAAAGTGCCGTGAACGCGTTGGTGGAGACAGGCCCACACTCACTCGAAGGCAGCAAAGCTTGAAGATCGCCAGCGAGCAAGGACGGACATGTCTCCTAATTCTGAGGAAGAGACTGCTGTCAAAGCTCTGTCCAAGCAAAAATGGAAACGGCACCAGACAAATTCCAACGAGGCTGACTGCTGCCACACGCTCAGCAGACCGGACCAGGTTACTCCTCATCAGACTGAGGACTGGACACAATAGATTGCGTGCCCACATGTTCAGGACATTCAGGGTTGGAGAGACGAAAGCATGTCTACGCGGAGGATGCAGAGCACGTACTTCAGCATTGCAGACTTCATGATGGTTCCAGACAATGTTTCCACAGGGGAAAGCTCTAGGGCAACCTGATGGATCAGAGCACGTGCTTCAGCATTGCAGACTTCATGATGGTTCCAGACAATGTTTCCACAGGGGAAAGCTCTACGGCAACCTGATGGATCAGAGCACGTACTTCAGCATTGCAGACTTCATGATGGTTCCAGACAATGTTTCCACAGGGGAAAGCTCTACGGCAACCTGATGGATCAGAGCACGTACTTCAGCATTGCAGACTTCATGATGGTTCCAGACAATGTTTCCACAGGGGAAAGCTCTACGGCAACCTGATGGATCAGAGCACGTACTTCAGCATTGCAGACTTCATGATGGTCCCAGGCCAATGTGTCCACAGGGGAAAGCTCTACGGCAACCTGATGGATCAGAGCACGTACTTCAGCATTGCAGACTTCATGATGGTCCCAGGCCAATGTGTCCACAGGGGAAAGCTCTAGGGCAACCTGATGGATCAGAGCACGTGCTTCAGCATTGCAGACTTCATGATGGTCCCAGGCCAATGTGTCCACAGGGGAAAGCTCTAGGGCAACCTGATGGATCAGAGCACGTGCTTCAGCATTGCAGACTTCATGATGGTTCCAGACAATGTGTCCACAGGGGAAAGCTCTAGGGCAACCTGATGGATCAGAGCACGTGCTTCAGCATTGCAGACTTCATGATGGTTCCAGACAATGTTTCCACAGGGGAAAGCTCTATGGCAACCTGATGGATCAGGGCACGTGCTTCAGCATTGCAGACTTCATGATGGTCCCAGTCAAACAATGTGGCCACATGGGAAAGCTCTACGGCAACCTGAGGGATCTTCAGACGACCGCCGCTTTCGTACAGACAACCGGCATTTCTCTCTAAAGTGATCGACGACGACGAAGAAGAATCAGCGGCCAGTGCGAGCAGAAGAAACATCAGATAAACTACAAACCGTTGAAATTCGTAGTGACCCGAACAAGACCAACACAGATCCGCAGCAAGACAATGCTAGCTGATAACAGTGTGGAGAAATAACAGGCGTCTGGCATCGACCATGAACGATCCGTGGGCTATCTGTCAACAGAGAGGATCGGGGAGGAGACGAAGAATCTTGTCGAGTGTGGCGGGTTTGCTCTCAGCAAATCGACTCTGTATGATCTCTGAGATTGACGCGATGTATGCGGAAGAATGTTCTAGGCGAGATCATCTTGCGGATCTTTGGCATTCCTCAGCGTTTAGACACACAGAGAGAGAGAACGATGACACGTGTGCTCGTGCAGTGACAGACCACGCTGAACAGTGTACAGGTGGCCTGGGAGCTGGTGTGGAGAGGACTTTGGTAGGGGAGGGGGGGGGGGCTGACCCTCGGACCTACTTGCAGGCGACGACCTCATTGACCACCTCTCTCTCTCTCTCTCTCTCCCTCTCCTCTCTGTGTAGACTTACGTGTCCTTCTCTATTTGTCTCTCTCTTACAGTCTCTCCATCTCTGCCTCTCTCTCTCTCTCTCTCTCTCTCTCTCTCTCTCTCTCTCTCTCTCTCTCTCTCTCTACCTACTCTCTTTCAGTGTCTTTACCACACTGTCTCTTTAATGTCTCTCTCCCTGTTTTTGTCTCTTTCTTTGACCCCCCCCCCCCCCCCCCCCCCCCAGTGGGGATGCAGGGGGTCTTTTATATAAATACTTCCCTCACCTTCTGGAAGTTCCATGCTTGTATCTGCCTCTAATCTGTCACTCTCTTTGACTCTGCCTTTTCCTTTTGCTTTCTGCCTTTCCGGTCCATTCTCCTGCCTTTTTTTCAAGGAACACTGGAGGAAAAAAGATTTCCTCCAGCCGAAGTCGGACATGCTGGGCCTAACTTATTTTTCTTACTTAGGCGCATAAATGGCAGCATGATGCATCTGCGCTCATAATTGAACGAAAACTGTGAGCGATCGAAGAAGAAGAAGCAGCCTCCTCGACTGTCCAACTCTCGTCTCTGTCCTTGTCTGTCTGTCTGTCTCTCTCACTTTCCTGCCCTTAAAGTTAATTTTTAACTTAAAAGTTACTTTACAGTCACAGAGGCGTCTCTGTGTAAATTCGGGCGCTCCCACCTGGAGACCGCGTCGCAGCCAGAGGCGCGCCACCCATTTAGTTGTTGTTGCATGCAAACATTTTCGTTGCCACTGGGATTAACGTGTGCTAAGTGCATTTGCACACGGGACCTCGGTTTATCGTCTCATCGGTAAGACTCCACATTCCACGAATGTACGCGCTTTCGTGCCAGATAGCAGAGGGGGCAGACGCTGCTACGTCGAACTGGACTAGAAGTTGTCTGTTATTGAGATGCCTTGCCCGGGGTACATCCCCACTCTCGGCCAAAGTGATTTGAGGAAAGATGGCGTTGGGGAAGGTCCCCAAAGGCCAAACCATTTCCATTGGCTGCAGAACCAGAGCCAGTGCAAAGGCCCTTTCGTTCGTGTGTATGAGTGTGTGTGTGTGTGTGTGTGTGCGTGTGCGTGCGTGCGTGTGCGTGTGTGTGTGTGTGATGGTGTGTCTGTCTGTCTGTCTGTCTGTCTCTGTGTGTGTCTGTGTGAGAGAGAGACAGACAGACAGACAGACAGAGAGATGATTGAGTGTAAAAAGTCCGGATGGGAAATGTCCTAGGGTGGGAAAAGTCGGGATATTTACGAAAGCGCGTATTGGCATATTAGAAGCGCGGAAAATATTATGAAAGAGCGTCAATTCGTGGCAAATGCCCGGGTGGGAAAAGCTGGGGTGGGAAAAGTCCGGGTGGGAAACTTCCGGGCACCACCTGAGAAAGCCAGAAGAGAAGAATTTTCAGTAAATGTTTGACTTTCTTGTGAACCGGCATAGCTTTTGTCTTTCATTTTTAAGCCCACCAAAGGTCAAGGTCACTGGAGCCGAAAATGCTGCCGCGTCGCTGGTTGGTCTAGCGTTTTCACGCTCTGGTTAGGCTTCAGTTTCCTTTTTTGCAATCGAAGGTTGGAATGAAAGTAAACCGAACCTGGTGGGAAATGAGGTCATCCCCTAAGAATGATTGTAGTAGTTGCATGCAGTGAAAATCGCTTAAAGACCCACTGGCCCACCACGATTATGTCCCTTTTTTCTGGGTAGCTGTGACCCACATACAAATGCCCCCAACTTCAAATTGAGGCTTCTTTTCAAAATGATGTTTCGTTTTGAATTTGGGGACATTTGTATGGGAGGGAACACGTGAAACAAGTCAAAATGTGTTATTTGGTACTTTATAGGCACAGATACGTCTCCCACCTGGAGAGCGCGTCACAGCCAGAGGCGCGCCACCTTTTAACAAAAACTTCATGGGAATTTTGTGTGACTGATGAGGAAGGAAATGAGTGGGGGTTAAATTTTGACCAAATGAAAACTTTTCCGTTGCCACGGGGCTAAGTGTATGGGCACACGGGACCTCGGTTGATCGGCTCATCGGAAAGACTCCACGTTCAGACCATAAGGCCTAGTGCAGAGTGAGAGGAAAGATTGGAGGGACTAACATTTTATTTTGAGATTGCCACTAATATGAGTTGTAAAGCCTTTAACATAAAGATTATTAACCTGGGACCAAAAGATTATTGCGAGTTTATCCAGTGTCTGTGAGTCCGCAGGATTTGTATGTATTCAGTGTTTTTGTTATTAGGAATGTTATCCTTTAGATAAACAGCGTAACAGGTAATGAAGAGAGGTGGTTTTAAAAACCCACCACGTCGCGTGTCAAAATCACAGCTTTCACGTGTTTTCCTTCTTATAGCTGGTAAGAAATCTTCCTAGCATAAGAGGGAATGTGACACGTGACGTGAGGGGTGCTTTTATATTTTTGTTCATGAAAGGCTATTATACATTTTTTTGAGTAATTATGATCAGATTTTTACTGAAATGTTGTGAAAGCTTAAGGTTATTTAAAGAACGGTCTTCCTAATTTAGATATCAATGGCGATTGTCGTTGGGATCCAGACCACTGGCTGTGTTGTTGCTTTAAACTTGCATGGGATTACATTTTATTGTCTTGATCAGTCATTGAAGGTCCATAAACAGTTGGGATCGTGGACCATATCGTGATCCCGTCCCGCCACAGCCTTTAGATGTGTTGATAGGTTTGAAAGTTTCGTCGAAACATGCAATTTTGTTTTAAAAACCCAGTCCCTCGGTTTTGTCTGGGTTGCTGTGACCGACATAGATTTCCCCAAGTTCAAATTGAGGCTGCTCTTTAAACTGATGCTTCGGTTTGAATTTGGGGCCATTTATATGGGAGTCAGACTTGGTCAAAAACAAGATTTCTTTCCAGTTATAAGAGGGAAAACCCGTGAGTTTTAACACGTGATCTTGTGGATCTTTAAGTTTATGATGGTAATGTTATTTTTGTACAATGTGAAGATGCCAGTTTGTGCATGCCATGTTATTTTGTGCAGACTGCAGAACAGGTAAGTAAGGGGGGTAGGATGGGAGGGGTGGGAAGGAAGGAGGGGTGTAGCCTTTTTTTTTCTCTTTCTTTTGGTGGTGGGGTGGGGTAGGAGGGCTGTTAGGGGAGGGGTATTGGAGGTCGCGCGGGAGGTGGAGGTAAGGACCAATGCCCGGGGAGGGCAGTGGATCCCGCCTTTGTGTACACATTGAAGCAGCGCTCTCTTGCACCCGCCGTCAGTGCATCTGCGTGCCGAAGCCTCTCACTCCTTGCCCCTCACCTAGGCTAGCTATATGGGTAGGTAGGTAGGCAGAGGGAGGTTGTTTTGGGATGTTTGTTTTGTTAGGCTTGGAGGGGGACTAGACATTACCCTCTCTTTCTCATGTAGATTAGATAGAAGATAGGTTAGGGCAGAGCTTCAGATTGTCAGCGGGCCCGGGTCATTGACCCGTATTGATGGTGATTTGACCCCTCATTTTGTGCAGCAAGGGGTCATCTGACCCACGAAGGGCTGCAGTAGAATTTAAGTGTAATACTACAGACATTATCGGCCCATTATTTTGAAATTGAGCCGTCATTCTCTGTAATCGGGGGGTCATATGGCCTGTGGAGTTTGAAAACAATCTGACGGTCTGGTTAGGTTAGGTTAGATTGGTAGGTAGAGGTGGTTGTTTCGTTTTGGGATTGTTGGTTTTGTTTTGCTAGGTTTGGAGGGGGGTAGTGATTACCCCCACTCTCTCGTGTAGAATAGGTTCGACACACGTGACCTAGCACCACGAAAGGGACATTGTCAAAATGACCGTTCTGAGAAAAATGGAAACTTAAGGCAATTCTTTCAAAATGGTATAAGAACCATTCTTGTAACATTTTCTGTTATGAGCATTTGAAGCTGGTAGGTCGACTGTCGGCCATTTTGATAAATCGGTCTGAAGTTGAAGACCATGCATGGACCTACTCATTTTGAAGCATTCTGGAGTATTTAGAGACCATACCAAACTGATAAAACGTTTTCACTCAACTAAAGTGTAGGCTCACCTCGGAGCCGATAAAACAATTTTTGACATTGCAAGCCTGTTGTGAGAAACTAGCCCAGCGACTTAATGTCCCTTTCGTGGTGCTGGGTCACATAATGTGTGAAGTTCTACTCGATGATAACGTAAGAGCTGCACAATAACTGATTTTCGGCAAGGGATTAGTTGACTTTCTCCAACTCCAGCTGCCTTCGGCTAAGTTCGCGACAAAACCGATGAACAGTTTCTGTGAACAGAAGAAAAAGCGAAATTAGGCAGATGCATCGAACTTTGATTTGGAAGATTGCAGTGCAGTTTTAGGATGGGCGGGGTAGGAATCGCAATCGGCTTTGGATTGTTTATATCATTTTCAAACAGGTGTTCCGTTATCTAGTTAAACTCTGAAACGGTAAATATGGTTATGCGAGTTGTTGAGGAATCGGTAGACTAGATGGACCAAATTAATGTCTAGAACTTTGTTCTTTTGCTAGTTTGTTACATTAAAGTTTGTCACAGAAAAACAAAATCTAGTGTCGAACATTGTGTGCGTCAGAACATGCTCTCTATCCACCCACCATCCAGGCTACTATCTCCACCTTTCCATAGCCCTCATCCCTTCCTTACCTGTCCATCTCCACCCCCCTCTCCAGCACCCCCCTACCTTCCCCCCCCTTCCTCGTGTGATGTTGGAAGTGTATTTTTAGTGCATGTATGTGTGCAGTTTTGCTATTATGTATGTATGTAGTATGGTAGCTTCCTATAATCTGTCACTCTCTCGGACTCTGCCTTTTCTTTTTGCTTTCGGTCACCTTCCTTTTTTTCCCTTTTTTTTACCTCAAAGCAGTCTTCCAATGGTCAACCTAGCTCGCCAAATTGACCGCCAGGTGGCAACCAACTCAATAGGGGCTTATCTCGTGATATCCTTAGTTGGGGGCAGAGAAAGAGAAAGGGAAGGACTTCTCTCCCCCCACCCTCTCTATTTATCCCCAACTAAGAATGCCCCACTCAAGCGTTATGCCATCTGGCGGTCAAAACAGCCAGCTAAGTCGCTCATTAATTGTATCTTTCGAGTTCCTCCAAAATTCGGAATATGTTGGCTGAACGCAGCGAGGAGACGATTGAAAACTGAAAACATACGTACTTAGCGCATTGCATTCGCAATCTGGATCAAAAGAGGTAGAAGACTTAAGAGAGGAACGAAAGGTTTCGTATGACTTGCATACACCCTGAACGAATCGCTACAAATGTTGTTGTTTTTCTCTTCCAGAATGTCTACCTCAAATGGTACCTTGACGCCTATTTGCAGAGAAATAAGGAGATGGTATTACTTTACTGAGATTGCAATATCCAAACGAATCCATTACCAAAAAAAAGAAGAAACGCACGTTAAACTTCAATGAAACGACGCGTGTATCACACTCACACACACGCACGCACACACACACACACACTCGCGCACGCGCGCACATACACACGCGCGCGCACGCACATACGCACGCACGCACACACACACACACGCGCGCGCGCACGCACGCGCACACGCACACACACAGCAAACAAGAACACCAAACAGTTCACAGCTAACGCTGCCATTTTGTTTTCCAATGTGTGCGTTTCCAATGTGTGTGCTTATGTGTGTGCTTATGTGTGTGTGTGAGTGTGAGTGTGAGTGTGAGTGTGTGTGTGTGTGTGTGTGTGTTTGTTTTCACGTGAAACGTGCTCACGAGTGTGGTGCTCTCTCTGGTTCCTGGGTGGCTCCTGTTCTCCACCTGCAAACCAAGGAGGGGCAGAATAAAAAACCCACGAAAAAAGAACAAAAACAAACAACAACAACAACAAAAAAGCACGTACAAAATCCAGTATACTACTCGAACACTTTCTTTGCATCACTGTTTTTTTTAGAAACTGTCGTATATCCAATTGACTTACTTCAAGTACAAATGTATCCATCCAATTGTCCGGTCATCTGACAACAAAATATACTCAATGACGATAGAGTTTTGAAGATTTAAAAGGTTTGAAAGACACAAAATGAAGCCTACCCTCAAATTTCAGGGGTTTCGGCATTTGGGGCAAAGAAATTCATTGAATTAAGAACTTTGCAAATTCTTGAGAAATTACTGAAAACTGACTCAGTAACGTGTGTGACCTCCACGCACCTCAATGACAGCCCGACAACGCCTGCACACAGAGCAGATGAGGTTTGGGACAGTCTGCTGGGGAAATCCATCCCACTCCATCATTGGAGATGAAATGCTGTATACATTTACATTATTATTATTATTATTATTATTATATTATTAATTATTATTATTATCCTAAGGCGCTATGGACATGTGGTCCGTGCAGTGGTGTCTGAAGTCACCTACTTTACCATGGCAACGCAAGTGACCACACTGCTGCAACTGCTTTGGACATTCTGCACGAAAACGAAGTTCATTTGGTCTCCCTCCCCTTATTTCCCCGACTTAGCGACCCCCCACGTCACGAGTCACATTCACTCTTATGCTAGGAAGATTACTTAAGATCTCTTACCAGCTATAAGATGGAAAACACGCGAAAACCATACTTTTGACAGTGACGTGGTGGGTCTTTAACCCATTGAGAATGTATCTTAGTAACTTTTGCAAAGTGGTAGTTAAAAGGGACTCAAATTCAGAATGCAAAACTTAATGCTCGAGGGTTCGCCAAGGGCTCTATTTTAACGTACCTCAGTCGATCTACCGACCTCGTCTAGCGCCACAACCGTTTGCTTTTTAAAGGACGAAAAATGCTCGAGGGTTCGCCAAGGGCTCTATTTTGACGTACCTCAGTCGACCCGTTTGCTTTGAAAGGATGAACAACGGTATTTGTGCTTATTAGGAAGGATACTTCGAAGATGTAGACTGGCCAGAAGAAGTGTACGCCTTTTCAGTTCTCTACATCCCGAAACTTATCGAGAGCCTCCTCGTACCTTGTAAAGTCCGATTGAATGAATAATGTATGTCTTGATATTACAACTCTGATTCAGCACAGAAAGACCTAGCATTTCTTAGTGTTGTTGTTGTTGTTGTACCTTGGCTTAAAGACTCCAGGGATCATCCCAACAGCCGAATCACTTGAACACTATGGTACAAATGCACCAGCTAGGGATGAGAACATTACGTGTATGTGCAGGACGTTTTGATTACCCCGCCATGTGAGCAGACACACTCCGACTTCCGAGGACTTTGGATACTGATGTTATGCTAGGAGTTTGTCATGGTTAAAGACAATCCATTAATTAAGATTAAAATTATAGCCCGTCGACAACTAAGGCCATGTCAGGGCTGTCACCACGTTAAATCTTAACCACGTATTATCCGCGCATAACTATGCAGAGCATAACATTTTAATGTAGCCTTGGTGTTCTAGCCTATGTCAATTGGTCTGACACAGCCTTAAGCCAAGGTGACACACTTCGTAGTTATCTGTGGACGTTTTAAAAATAAATAAAAATCCTACCTCGATACAGGTGTTCTCCCCACAGCGGGTAGTCCCACACACAGTCAGCTGGCTTCTGGTCAGGTCCCCGGCAGACTGCACGTTGCTGCTGATGGTCTGCTACAGTTGGACTCCATCCTGCCCAGGTCCCCGGCAGACTGCACGTTGCTGCTGATGGTCTGCTACAGTTGGACTCCATCCTGCCCAGGTCCCCTGCAGACTGCACGTTGCTGCTGATGGTCTGCTACAGTTGGACTCCATCCTGCCCAGGTCCCCTGCAGACTGCACGTTGCTGCTGATGGTCTGCTACAGTTGGACTCCATCCTGCCCAGGTCCCCGGCAGACTGCACGTTGCTGCTGATGGTCTGCTACAGTTGGACTCCATCCAGGTCCCCTGCAGACTGCACGTTGCCGCTGATGGTCTTCCACAGTTGGACTCCATCCTGGTCCCCTGCAGACTGCACGTTGCTGCTGATGGTCTTCTACAGTTGGTCTCCATCCAGGTCCCCGGTGATGGTCTTCCACAGTTGCACTCCATCCAGGTCCCCGGCAGACTGCACGTTGCTGCTGATGGTCTTCTACAGTTGGACTCCATCCAGGTCCCCTGCAGACTGCACGTTGATGGTGATGGTCTTCTACAGTTGGACTCCATCCTGCCCAGATCCCCGGCAGACTGCACGTTGCTGCTGATGGTCTTCTACAGTTGGACTCCATCCAGGTCCCCTGCAGACTGCACGTTGATGGTGATGGTCTTCTACAGTTGGACTCCATCCAGGTCCCCGGCAGACTGCACGTTGCTGCTGATGGTCTTCCACAGTTGGACTCCATCCAGGTCCCCTGCAGACTGCACGTTGCTGCTGATGGTCTTCTACAGTTGGACTCCATCCAGGTCCCCGGCAGACTGCACGTTGCTGCTGATGGTCTTCTCAGCTCGTACAAGTTGGACTCCATCTTGGCCATCAGCTCAGAACACTCCATGGTCAAACGATCCCCGCATCACGGGGTAGGGCACCTCTGGACTGGTTAGCCAGATCCTGGGGGAAAACACAGAAGGTTTTGGTTTGGTTGATTAAGATGACGTGTCATTCGATCATGTTTTCGATTGGTTGACTAGATTGTGTTATACAGTGGAAACTCCCTTATAAGACCTTCAAAAATCATCCAAAACGAGGTCTTATAAGGGAAGGGTCTTATAAGGGAGGTACTTTTAATACTTACAAAGAAGAGCAATGTCTCAGAGAAGTAGGTCTTGTGTGGGAGGGAGTCTTATAACGGGAGGTCTTATAAGGGAAGGGTCTTATAATGGAGGTACTTTTAATACGTACAAAGAAGGGGCAATGTCTCAGAGAAGTAGGTCTTATGTGGTGAGGGAGTCTTATAATGGGAGGTCTTATAAGGGAGGTTCCACTGAAGAAAGGTTGTGGAAAATCATTGGACATAGGGTCAAACTTGTTGATGTCACTCCCACCCCCCCACCCCCCCACCCCCACCCACACACACACAGACAGACACGCCCTGTTACTACCTGCAGAGAATTGATGGAGGGTTGCTTGATTTCACCCCAGAGCCAGGATGTGTCCAATGATGCCAGTCCAGGTGTCCGTTGGTCCTTCTGGTACCGAAGGGGTTAACTTGTGACCCTGCCCCGTTTAGTTCGCTACACCAGATTCAGGCGGCGAGTCACCTCCTCCAGAGCGTCAATGGCGTGCCCCGTGCAGCGCGTGCCCTGCTCGCCCCTCATTAGCATCACAAAGGGTAGGGGCTGGGCAGAAAGGCAACGGGGGAAATAAGAAGGAAAGAAAGAGAATAAGAAAGTGCGTGTGTGTGCGTGAGTGCGTGTGTTGTTTTCGCAAAGAAGGAAATTTCGGTTTTTAAGGTCACACTTCAAGGTCAAGGTCAGCATGGCGATAATTTATGCTCGGATGTTTTCTACTCTAGGTTCTACAGTACCACACACAATCTGAAGCGCTTCTGTCAATTACAAATGTGGAAAATATGGCTGAAAACCCACCTTTTAGACCCCTACCAGTTTCAAGGTCTAGCTATCTCCCTGACCTTGACCTTGACCTTGAACTTGATCGGTATGCCACCATCAGAACGGGCATAAGCCACAGTACCTCCATGCCAAATTTGAAGACTCTAGGACCAACGGTGTGGAAGTTATGGCCCCTTAAAGATGTTCGGTTTTCAAGGTCATACGCCAAGGTCAAGGTCACGACGGCAATACTTTATGCGCGGATGCCTTCCGCTCGTGGTGACACACCACCACACACAATGTGAAGCGATTATGTCAAGCGGTTCGGGATATATCATTGGAACAGTACAAGAAAGAAAAAGAAGAAAAAAAGACGTACAAACTCGAACGAAAACATACTCCTTCGTAGATCGGCAAAGGACGATAAAACCACCCGCAACATCTGTTCAATACACAAATGTCCCATATGTGCCTTCCCAGGTCGAGAGGACGTAAAACTCAAATTTACGATACGTTCAATACACAATTTTGGAGGATGGTAATCAAAGTCTCAAACCTACGACAAACTTTCAATAACATTTGCTTACATGATGGCTTTTTTGTGTGTCCTGGACTGACTCCTATCCAGAGTGAGCGAGTGGCTATGGGCTCAATGGTAAACCTCCGACTAAAACCACGCAGTTGTGAGCTACTGTGCTGCATCTATAATGAGCGACTTAGCGGGCTCTCTCTCACTACACCCAACTAAGAAAATCGCGTGATAAGCCCCTAGTGGATTGACTGCCCCCTGGCGGGCAAATAATCGCCATAAGTCGACCATTGACAGGGCCGCGCCATGGCATAATTATCAACTTGGGTAGAGAGCATGCCCTATTCTAAAGTTTTGATGACCTGGCCAGCCAGCGCATGTTCGGCGTGCAACCGGCATGATGCCAAGTCCAGCTAGCTGCTTCCTATCGTTTAGGATTAGGAGATAGGGACACTGTCGCGCTCACCGGGTTGATCCCAAGGAATCAACTCCGAAACTGGACAGCTTCTTTCGGATGAACACTCTAGAATCGCAAGCGTGGCCCACCCACAGTTACACCCACCCACATATACACCCACCCAGTTACACCCACCCACAGTTTCACCCACCCACAGTTACACCCACCCACAGTTACACACACCCACAGTTACACCCACCCACAGTTACACCCACCCACAGTTACACACACCCACAGTTACACCCACCCACAGTTACACACACCCACAGTTACACCCACCCACAGTTACACACACCCACAGTTACACCCACCCACAGTTACACCCACCAAACAGTTACACCCACCCACAGTTACACACACCCCAGTTACACCCACACACAGTTACACACACACACAGTTACACACACACAGTTACACACACACACAGTTACACACACACACAGTTACACACACACACAGTTACACACACAGTTACACACACAGAGAGAGCTACACACACCCACAGTTACACACACCCACAGTTACACCCACCCACAGTTACACACACCC
>CM065682.1:75597014-75599514 GCA_017654935.2 Phymorhynchus buccinoides | reverse complement strand
ATTGCTATTCGGTCCCCTCCTTAAATAAAAGTGGCCAGATGCAAATATTTCCTAACTTACATCACGTCAATCAATCAATCAACAATGACTCTCACAACTTTCTCAGCACGTCCTTCATATTTCTGGCGCCATCCTGACCTACCGCTGACCTGCAACTACATCATGATCTCATACCTATATGAAAAGATGAATCACCCATACATATGCACGCACATATAATTATGCACAAACACAGACGAACGCACAGACAAACATAACAGTACAGTTTCCCTAGCTCCAGTTGAAAGCCCAAGGCGGGGGGGGAGGAAAACGGAGGAGGAACACTGAAATATAAATGATTATAATTCTCATAAAAAGCAGAAAAAGAAAAAGAAGACAACCCAATCGTGGTTTCTGAAAGAAGATACAGAAAAAGAAGATCAGCCAATCGTGGTTTCTGAAAGAAGATAAAGAAAAGAGAAAAAAAAGAAGAAAAAAAAGAAAGAAGCAAAAAAAGAAGAAAAAAAAAAAAAAAAAAAAAAAAAAAAAAAAAAAAAAAAAAAAAAACAAAAACAAAAAAAAAAAAAAAAAAAAAAAAGAAAAAGAAGATCAGCCAATCGTGGTTTCTGAAAGAAGATAAAGAAAAAGAAGATCAGCCAATCGTGGTTTCTGAAATCCAAACTACGAAATAAAACATCAAACGTTTCACATTATCCCAACTTTTTGTTGCTTGTTTTTATCCAACAAGCGAAAATATGTTTCTTCTTTAATACAGACATATAAACTAGCCGACGGCAGTTACAAAAGGAATCTCGAAGAAATCCGCTTCAGCTCCGAAACCTGGCACAAAAAGCGACACCTCGTAAAACTGTTAACGTTTTCTTGTACACATATTAGCCATCCCGCTGGAGGCAGAGAGGAGAACCAAGCGAGCGACTACTTCTGCGTTCCCAGACCATAAGGCCATAATGGGTAAGGTACGTATGTGTACGGTTTTCAGTTTCCACTGGTCTCCCCGCTGCGTACAGCCGACACATTCCGATTTCGGAGAAGCTCAAAGTGGAAACTATTTGGAAGATTTAAACAACAAAGGCAGGAGAATGGGCCAATAAGTCAGAAAGACAGTAGATGACAGAAAATAAAGAGAAAAAGCAGAGTCAAAGAGAATGACAGATTAGAGGAAGTTACAAACACAGAACTATCAGAAGGTGGGGGAACTATTTTTACAAATGCGACGTTCTTCTTCGCTCATTCTTCCTTTCCTCCCTTTCTTCCTTCTCTCTGGTCAACCGCGAGAAGTAAGGGAGTCAAGTCATCACGATGACGTTGATGATGAAAAACTAACCTAAGCTTAACAGGTAATACCAAGGCCCTGCCCCTGAGAGAGGACCCTCCCAGGGAGAAAGGTGGCAGAGTGGTTAAGACGTTCGCCTGCTAAATTGTAATGCGCGACTGTTCGAATCCCGGCCTCCTCGCCCTTTCTTTCTAGTTCGACAGGAAAAATCGAACTGAACGTCCAGTCCCTCGGATGGGGACTTAACCCTTTCAACGCTAGTTATTCTTCAGCCAAAATATTCCATTAAACTTACCCGGGTAGAGAAAATATTCTGTCTGCAATATTGGGGATTCCTCTGTGATATGCATAAAATAAGGCCTCTCCTTAACTCCCAAAATTAAGAACATAATGTCACTGGATACCAGACCCTCATTTGATGCCTTTTAGTGACATGGGTGTTAAATCATTGTGGTGCCAAGAGGCGACAGTGGCGACGAAAGGGTTTTAAAGCTAGTCTGACCCGTTACACTTTACGCACGTAAAAATCCCACGGCAGTTGAAAGTCGGTAAGAGCAGGGAGAAATCCCGCTGCCTGGTATGGCCAAATTGATAGCTAGGTTTTCCAAGTGTGCTCACACCCCCTCCTCACCTTGTGCCCCCCACCCCACCCCCACCGCACCCCCCCAAAAATTGGGTAGGCGCTGCACTTGCGGCGACGCGCTCACCGGGGGAGAGCAGCCCGAATTTGACAAAGATAAGTATCTGTGAATGGAATATACCAAATACCAAATACCAGAACGCGAAAACGAGCGTCCTGCAGTTGAGACCAGTGCAACCCTATCAAAAGACCCGAGACCGTCTCCTTGACAGCAAACATCCATCCAGAACTGAAGAAAACTCTCTCTCGCTCTCTCTCTCTCTCTCTCTCTCTCTCTCTCTCTCTCTCTCTCTCTCTCTCTCTCTCGCTCTCTCTCTCTCTCTCTCTCTCTCTCTCTCTCTCTCTCTCTCTCTCTCTCTCTCTCCTCTCTCTCTCTCTCTCTCTCTCTCTCTCTGAGGAAGTGGTGAGGAGTTTGATTTTTTTTAAGTATGTACACAAAACACTCTACGAAAAAGTGAGAGACATAAGACACAGAAAATAATATTATGCTTTTTGGAAAAAAAATGAATAGTGTTTATACTTACAATTATTTATAAACAAAATTAATGTCACGTGGCGCGTGACGGAACACAAATATAGCCGTTAGG
>CM065682.1:75579514-75592014 GCA_017654935.2 Phymorhynchus buccinoides | reverse complement strand
TGGGTTTTAGGATAAAGCGGCCTTAAGCGTGTGTGTGATACAGATTTTGTGTCGCGGTTTAGAACTAATAGGACATTTTCACAGACTGCAAAATGTGTATTAAATAACGAATATACGAGTGTGTCGCGCGTCGCCACCACACGTAATTTAAAGCGATTCTGTCCAGCGGTTCATGAGACATAGCTCGGACAACAACAACAAACAGAACAGTGTAAGGAAGATTCACACCAAGTTTCATGCTTTTGACCAACAAGGCCAGTTGCAGCCGCGTAGAGCCTCTACTAAAGGACTCGATGATAAGTCTCGTACTATCTCAATATGAATACGGGCCCAAGGGTTTGCAAAAGAGGGCAAAGTATAAAATATTGCAAGCGCGTACACCGATAACTATTCATCCTATCTTTCTATTCTTCTATATTATGACTGTGTCTTCATTACATCCCTGAGTCTGTCACTGTCTCTTGATTCTAAAATAAATTCGTCTTTTTACTTCCCTGCCCCCCCCCCCCCCCCGCCCCCCCCCCTCCCCCCTTTCCCCCCTCTTCTCTTTCTTTTCTTCTTCTTCTTCTTCTTCGATCGCTCAGCTTCCTGTCAATTATGAGCGCAGATGCGTCACGCTGCCGTTATGCGCCTAACTAAGAATTAGTTAGGCCCAGCCCGGCTTCGGCTGGAGGAAATCTTTTTGAAAGTGTACACTCTCCTTTTTTTGGGGGGGTGGGTGGGGTGGACCGGTAAGGCAGACAGATAGTAGATGACAGTAAGCGAAGCGAAAAGACAAGAGTCAAAGAGAGTGACATATTAGAGGAAGATACAAGCACAGAACTTCCAGAAGGTGGGGGGCTATTTGTACAAAAGACCCCCCCGGTATCCCCACGGGGGGTGGGGGTGGGGGTCTCTCATTGCTTTTTTCTACATCTAATTTAACTATCTCTCTCCATTGATCAAGTTTTTATGGGCTAGTGGCCTAAACAAAATAAACCATTGTTCATTGTTCGTTTTATTTTCGCTCTGTGTGTGTATGTGTGTGTGTGTGTATGCGTGTGTCGTGTGTGTGTGTGTGCGTGCGTGCGTGCGTGCGTACGTGTGTGTGTGTGTGTGTGTGTGTGTGTGTGTGTGTGTGTATGTGTGCGTGCGTGCGTACGTGTGTGTGTGTGTGTGTGTGTGTGTGTGTGTGTACGTGCGTGTGTGTGTGTGAGCGTACACGGGTGCATGCGTACGTGCGTGCACGGGTGCATGCGTACGTGCGTGCACGGGTGCGTGCATGTGTGTGTGCGCGTGCGTGCGTGCGTGTGTGCATGCGTGTTTGGTGATATCGACTCGTGTTTCTGGCAAAACCTCATCCCTTATGGTGCCCCTTTAAAGTTTGAGAGGAGATTTGTCACTCTATTCATTGGTAGGCAATGTTTGGGACACTACTATCCTGTCAATGTTACAGATCTGTAGACGTGTGAGCATCTATGTTGCATATTCGCCATATAATTATGGGAATCAGAGAGGGACTCCCCCGAAGTCGGAGTGTGGCTTCACACGTGGCGGGGTAATCAAAAACGGTCACGCACGTAATGTTCTCATCCCTAGCCTGAAGCATTGTGTACCATAGTGTTCAAGTGCTTCGGCTGTTCGGACGATCCCTGGAGTCTTTTAGCTAGGGTAAGATAACAACGACAACATGGGAGAGGGGGGTGCTGATTAATTCTAACATAGCAAGAAGAAACAAAAAAGAGAACCTGAAAAAAGATCAATTTTTATTTCATAAAATTGCGCAAGATTTTTCACAAAGCGACACACAGACAAACACACGTGCGCGCGCACACACACACACACACACACACACACGCGCGCGCGCACACACACACACACACACACACACACACACACACACACACACACACACACACACACACACACACACACACACACTGTTCTCCATGTATTTGTTGCATTCACGTCACTGAATGGAGAAGATAAAGTTGAACATAAGCATGTAAAACAGGATAAAACAAGGGCGTCGCCGAGCGGCAGACATGTCCGTCACCAGCAATGCCACACACTTGCGACACCCCGTAGAGTGTCACATCCTGACACAAAATTGGAAGGGATTCTGTCTTCTAGTTCACGAGATACAGCTTGAAGAAGAAACATATAGCGCAAAGAAGGAAATTTCGGTTTTCAAGGTCACACTTCAAGGTCAAGGTCAGCATGGTGATAATTTATGCTCGGATGTTTTCTTCTCTAGGGTATACAGTACCACACACAATCTGAAGCGCTTCTGTCAAGTACCAATGTGGAAAATATGGCTTAAAACCCAATGTGTAGACCCCTACCACTTTCAAGGCCTACCGATCGCCCGGACCGTGACCTTGACCTTGATCGGTATGCCACCATCAGAACGGGCATAAGCCAAAGTACCTTCATGCCAAATTTGAAGACTCTAACACTAACGGTGTGGGAGTTATGGCCCCTGAAAGATTTTCGGTTTTCAAGGTCGTACGCCAAGGTCAAGGTCACGACGGCAAAATGGTTTGCGCGGATGCCTTCCTCTCATGGTGACACACCAGCACACAAAATTTGACGTGATTCTGTCAACCCGTTCGAAAGATATCCTTGGGACAGACAGAAGGAGAAAAAAATGACCCTCCGATTTTCAGGCTCCAGCGATCTTTTTGACCTTGACCTTGACCTTGATCGGTATGCCATCATCAGAACGGGCATAAGCCAAACCACCTTCGTACCAAGTTTCAACATCCTATGTTGATCCGTGCCCGAGATATGGCTAAAAATAGATTTTCGGTTGTCAAGGTCGTACGTCAAGGTCAAGGTCACGACGGCAAAATGGTTTGCGCCGATCTGTTCCTATTAAGGAGGCACACCTTCACACAAAATTTGACGCGATTCGGTCAAGCGGTTCGGGAGATATTCTTGGGACAGACAGAAGAGAAAAAAAAAAGAAAAAATACAAACCAGCCCATCGCAAAGTCCGTTCACCTTCGGTGACGGACAATAACAAACAGCAAGACCAAAAAAACAAGCCCGTATATTCCTAAACCAAAACGAATGTTACAGAGGTTACAGTTTGAGTTTGTCGACTTTTCACCAATCGTACAAACTCTGTCACAAGGAACATCTTGGGACAGACTACAGGAAATACCAACAAATCTAATAAGACGAAACACAAACTTCTAGACTCTTAAAGTTGTACCAAGGAAAAAAACCAACACGCTAACAAAGACACACACGCTTAAATGCAAAATGTTCACACACACGTACGCACGCACGCGCGCGCGCGCACCCGCGCACACACGCGCATACATGCAAAATGTTCAAAAATGTATTGTTGCATCGATATCATGGACTGTTACATAATGGAGAAGAAAACAAACAAGTTAAAAACAAACATCGAAAGGGCATAAAACAAAAATTAAAACTGAGCCTGCACCAGTTTAACCCTTTCACCGCCAGCCATATTTCAACCAAACATGTCCATCAAATTTACCTGTGTAGACAACAAAATCTATCAGCTGTATTGGGGATTCTTCTGTGATATATATAAAATAAGGTCTATCCTTACTTCCCAAAACTAAGACAACAGGGTCTTTGGATGATAGACCCCAGTTTGATGCCTTTTAGTGACGTAGGTGTTAAATCTCTGTGGTGCTAAAATGTGACTTTGGCGGTGAAAGGGTTAAAGAAAAACCGTTACACAAGTAAAATTCTACAGTTGCAACAATGTTTTACCAATGTACCACCATCGCAATCTTACAATCTACCGTCACAACGCACATGTTTACATTAGACTAGACAAAGCATCAAACAAGTCTAATGAGGCCAAACACAAACTTTAAATTTGTACCCAAAAAGGTCGCCCACTTCACATTATTTGAATTCGAACCATTGCACAACTAAGTTTGGACCAACACTTTTCCAGATATTGACCGACTCGGGCGTAGTGGTGTAATTTGCATATTGTCAGTGAAAGTCAGAAACCTCGTAACTCGATTTTAAAAAAAAACTTTTTAATTTTTGGGGGCGAGTTAAGATACTTAGTCAGCTCTCTAATTTTTTAGCGCCACATTCCACCAAAAGCTCGCATCTCTGACGACTTTCTATCTGGGGTAAATGAGGTGCTGTAAATTTGAGTCCCAAGTTCAGATCTCCTTAAGGGCAAAATCGTTGTATCTTCGTTCTTTTCAAGTATTACAAAAAAAGTAATTTGAACAAAATGCAGGACTGAACTCGCAATGTCCTGAACAACATAATTATTCATCATGGTTAATAACTTGTGATAAACGCGGTTAATTTTTAAAACAGGTTTTATTCTTTATTTTTCTCAAAACTACCAAAATTGAGTTACGAGGTTTCTGACTTTCACCGACGATATTTCGAATCGAACACTAAGAGGAAAAATTTAACAGTGACTCCTCTCTAGACGGTGCCAGAATAAATTGGAGAACTTGAGCTTAGTGCTCATACATTGAAAAGGGGATACTTATTTTCCCGAATTAGTTTCTGTCCTAATGGCATAAACTGTTATACCCCAACTTTGATCATCGTAAAGTTATTGGTCCAAGAAGCAGGACATATTTGATATTATAAAGCTTGCATATTGCGCCTTACTCATGTTTACATGCGAGTCATGGCACCAAGTTATTGGTCCAAGAAGCAGGACATGTTTGATATCTAAAGCTTGCATATTGCGCCTTACTCATGTTTACATGCGAGTCATGGCACCAAGTTATTGGTCCAAGAAGCAGGACATGTTTGATATATAAAGCTTGCATGTTGCGCCTTACTCACGTTTACATGTGGGTCATGGCACCGTTGGCAGTAGGTCAGTTCTTCCATCGTTCAGACCATTAAAGTATATTTATGGAAACGATCAGACCAATAGTAAAAAAGTTAATGCTTTCGCTCAGGTTTGATATCTTTATGGTACTGCGAAAGTGATTCGAAGCATTTCCGGCTACAGATCTATAATTTGCTCACCCATCCCCATCTACTTCTCTCTCTCTCTCTCTCTCTCTCTCTCTCTCTCTCTCCTCTCTCTCTCTCTCTCTCTCTCTCTCTCTCTCTCTCTCTCTCTCTCACACACACACACACACACACACACACACACACACACACACACACACACACACACACACACACACAAATAACAGTCCCACCCACTTCATTTATCAGTAAAACCGTACAGAAACAATTACTTCAAAGCGACCAATATTCCCGAATCACCAAAGAAACGATCCTAGCCTTCCCTGCCTTGTGCATGGGTGTCCTCTTCTCGTCGTTGGCTCGACCCTGCACTCTTGTCCAATTCCCTGAGAGGGTTCAGTTCATCTTTCAGCCCCTCAACGATCTCCAGCTGATTTACTATTTGCTCTCTCTGGCGTCCCCAGCCGATTCTCCTGGACACGTAACGAAAACACATGACTTTAAGTGATAGTGGCTCCGACGCTTTGCTCGACAGAAACTCTTCGATAGCTTTGGCATCATCTCTGTTAGAATCCAAAGGGGATTGATGGCGTGGAGGCGGTGCAGAGCGATCTTTGCTCAGCTGGTATAATTCAGCATGGGAGATTCCTGCTCCGTACCTGTGAAACAGTCGCACCAGGTCTGGCTGGTTGAAATCAATGGCCTTTCTTAGTGCCCACATTGCAACGCTGTTTCGCTTGCAGTCGCGCGCTCTGAAGCCTGGCTCGCGGTCCAAGCCAGAGAGCAAACCAGCTTTGCACGCTACATTCAGGCATTCGATGTAATCGGATAACTGGGATTTCATACAAACCACCGTGTTAAACACCAAACTTCGAAACACAAATTCATAGCTTCCTCTGAGGTAGTCCGCAACGACGGTCTGTACATTGGCATGTTCGGACAACAGAAGAAGCTTAAACACCTGCGTCTCCCCGGATGTCACAGCGTGTCCGAACCAGCCTCTTAGCAAATCTCCGTGCACGTCCTGCTGCGTTCCTCTTCTAAGCAGGTCAAACACGGGCACGTAGTCGTTCCTGTGCAGCTCCGTGATCCATTTGAAGCGCACAATTTCGTCGGAGAACTCCAGTAACTTAACAGCGTCGTTGTACTTTTGCGCTTTCATCAGGTCCCTCCCGACCCGCGCTAAAAATTGCCAGTTTAGGTCTTTCCGGAGGAGCTCTCGGGAGTCCAGCTGGGACAGTGTGTCTTCAAATAAAGCCGCCACAATCATGCAGTGGGGCACACCCAGCTCCCTGAACTTGGGTATGAGAGCTTCAGGACGCCACATGGCTGACAGCTTGAGGTAGGTGTCCTGAAGCTTGAATGCCTTTCTCCGCAGCAGAGAGTGTTCAATGCCTCTGGTTTGTTCTGCCTTCGACATGATGTCTTATTGCCTCCGGTGTCTTCAGAGCTTCGGAACCCTTTATTTTTTCCCCAGATATTCCACACCAACCTATGAACAAACAGCAAGCAGCATGGTTATGATCGAAGTTGAACAAAGGGTGAATACTCTCTTTCTAATTCACTCCCCTCCACCAAAGTTGATTACGATACCAATCACCTAGAAGTGCGTGGGGCAGAACACCAAAGTGAGACAAACAAAGCATCATTCTCAAAAAAGAATGTGCCAAGTTCGCCTTTATGACCCTCCACCCACACAGCACACGTCAACAATGGTGGAGAGGACAACATACAAACAAATCAACATCTATCCAAGAGTGGCACAGCCTTCTAACCTATGCTCGACTAAGAGCCTACAATTGAACATTTCAATTTTGTTGGACACTATCATTATTAAACTATACTTTAGTCAACCAAAACGCATCACACTCTAGTTAAAAACACATATCATTGATAACATTTCAAATATGTGTCTGACTATTGTATGCACACATTGTCACAAGCTAATTGTCAACAAGGACACTTCGGGAGCGCAGCGAGGCCGAGCTGTCTCAATATCCTGACCAGGACTGGCTTGACCAATACCCAAAGTCGCAGCACTGTGAATAGAGACCTTGCAATGAGTGCTTTACCGTTTTCTATGCTTTCTCTATGTGCAGGGCCGGACTAAATTATCCGTAAGGGGGGAGGGGGTTGCTCCGCGGGGAGTCCAGGAAACTGCATAAATCCTGGGCATGTGTGTGTGTGTGTGTGTCTGTGTTTGTGTGCGTGTTTGGGTGTCTGTCTGCGTGCGTACGTTTTTGTGTGAGGGTGTTTGTGTATGTGTGTTGGTGTATGTGGTCAGTCCACGCGGCTCGGTTGCTGTGGCTTACCGAATGGGGTATGAACGAGTTGGCTTCGATAAATGTGTGTGTTTATGTGTGTGTGTGTGTGTGTGTGTGTGTGTGTGTGTGTGTGTGTGTGTGTGTGTGTGCGTGTGCTTGTGTGTGTGCGCGCGCGCGCGCGTGTGTGTGTGTGAGTTAGAGAGAGAGAGAGAGAGAGAGAGAGAGAGAGAGAGAGAGAGTTGCTTTGTATATGCGCTTTGTTGCTGGTTGGTGTCACTCTTGAATGCTGTTTTTGTTGTCTGTTGTTGATGAATAATTGATTGTAAAGCGCTTTGGGCTCATCTGAGGTAAAGCGCTATATAAATGTACAATTATTATTATTATTATTATTATTATTATTATTATAGCCTTGTGGTGAGCCAGGGCTTAGGGGGCACCTTATACCAATACGCTTAAAAATCGTCCGGATGCATTACCACAATTATTAGTTTTTAGAAGCCATGACTAATGATTTATTAGGAACATTTATGCCGCATCAACCTTGACCGAAAGGAAAAATTACCAGAAAATACATAAAAGATGGTACTGTTTTAAAAAGCTTCACGACTGGGAATACAATAAAAAAAATTGACATACAAATATGATGAATGATTATCTAAAACCTGAGTGCACGATAAACCTTGTACATTATCAATGATACAATCAAGGATGGGACGTTTGAAAGCCGAGCTATGTTTAGTCGCTATATCCTAACCTAACCATAACTGTAACAATTCAAGATCAAGATCAAGACGTACAAAACCACAATCAGCGTTGACGGTCGGGGTTCTTCCCCCGTGAGGGCTACGCTAGCCGGATTGGTCCAGGCAGGATACTGCAACAAGGCCTATGGTCAACTCTTAGAAAGCTGTCAACACCACCAGACAGTAAAACAAAGACATTTTTCTTTATATAAAAAAGAAGAAGAAAAGGATTTTATATTTCAATTATCAGTGCGCTCTCCCAGTTCCGTCGAGTACATAGCCTCCATAGGCTCCTTCGACGTAAAGTACCAGAACCAGAACCAGAAAACACACAGATACAACACACACACACACACACACACACACACACACACACACACGATACACACACACACACACACACACACACGATACAACACACACACACACACACACACACACACACACACGACAACACACACACACACACACACACACACACACACACACACACACACACACACGATACACACACACACACACACACACACACACATACACACACACACACACACACACACACACACACACACACACACACACACACACGATACACACACACACACACACACACACACACACACGATACAACACACACACACACACACACACACACACACACACACACTTACATAAACCCTTACGCAAATTTCAAAGCAGTCGACCGTCGCGTTCTGTCTACAAAAGCAAACTAAATGGCAACAAGCAAAAATGTCGGCTGACAGGCAGTTTTCTCGTTGAAAAGTGAGTTGTGCTCAGAGTCCCAACATTATTTTTTGCAAAGATACGTGACAAAAGCCGAAGTAGGGTAGAGGTTTGTGACGCTCTGTGTCAATGCAATGTTTGTTTAAAGGGGCACCCTTACGGATGAGATTTTGCAAGAAACACGTCGATATCACCAGGAAAACACCCTTTACAGAGATCGCAACACTCACTTTGCTCTGGTTTCCCATAAATCAAACCGTCAAAACGGCGATTCCTCGTTGGCGGAGGTGCTCGGAGTCAAATTATTTCACCCAAAGAGAAGGCGTGTGCCGTCTCTTTTCTAATGGCCACCAAATCGTTTGCACAATCATTTTCGCAATACAAGCCTTTTTTTTAATTTATTTTTAAATTTTATACAGTTTATCTAAAGGAGTTTTGCTCACAACAAAGGAAATAGCTCTGGGTTTTTTTTACTGCACTACAAAAACAACAAAAAAAAAACGCTTCAACCACAATGAGTGACCTCCACCCACCTCATTCAAAATGGCTACTCTCTCCGGCATCGCCGCCAAGGAGGAATCGCCGTTTTGACGGTTTAATATCTATGAAACCGATCCTTCCTGGTGATCTCGACGTGTTTCTTGCAAAAACTCACCCGTCAGGGTCCACCTTTAAATGAACTGGAAAAAAAAGAAGAAGAAAAAAAAGGCTTGTATTGCAAAAATTCCGTGCAAACCATTTGGTCTAAACTCAAGCGGCCATTAGAAAATAGACAGCACACACCTTCTCCTTCAGTGTATGGATTTGACTTCCAGCACCTCCGCCAAGGAGGAATCGCCGATTTGACGGTTTGATTTGGTCTAAACAACTTTATTTACACAATTTGATGCAGATACAAAAATAACTCAGCGCACGAGTACAACAAGCTAAAGCTTATGGGCGTACTCAACACATTTATAAATTACAAAAGAACAGCTGCATAATTAATTAACAAAAATCATCATGGAAAAAAGCATTTAACAAATAAGGCAATAAATAATATGGGAAAAGTAAACGTACAAAGGTACAACATTTACAAACACACGTGTAAGAATAAATGGAAACGAAAAAGCGTAATCAAAAAAGAAAAACTGGGGCAAACAATTGTACGCGCTTAGTCAAATTTTAAGTTCAAACATGTTTCATAATCATTAATAATCAGGGACAAGTTTATTTACGTAGAATAGAACATTAATCATAGAAGGAAAAAAAAGAAGAAAAAAAGAAAGCATTCATTCGGTTTGATTTCTAGGAAACCAGAGCAAAGTGAGTGTTCCGATCCTTGAAAATGCTGTCTTTCTGGTGATCTCGACGTGTTTCTTGCAAAAACTTCATCCGTCAGTATCCACCTTTAATGTTTTGTCGAAAGCCAAAATAGGGTAGCCTAAGGGTAAAGTTTTGTGACGCTCTGTGGCATAAATAAGCGCAACTTGTATGTTGTATTATACAATGTTTGTTTAACGTTTGGCGAAAGCAAAGAAAGGGGTAGCCTAAGGGTGAAGTTTTGTGACGCTCTGTAACATAAATCAACGTAACTTGTATTAATACAATGTTCGTTTAATGTTTGGCGAAAGCCAAATAAAAGGGTAGCCTAAGTGTAAAGTTTTGTGACGTTCTGTAGCATAAATCAACACAACTTGTATGTTGTATTATACAATGTTTGTTTAATGTTTGTCGAAAGTCAAAGTTGGGTAGACTAAGTATAAAGTTTTGTGACGCTCTGTAGCATAAATCAACGCAACTTGTATATTGTATTAATGCAATGTTTGTTTAATATTTGTCGAAAGACAAAAAAAGGGTAGCCTAAGTGTAAAGTTGTGTGGCGTTCTGTAGCATAAATCAACGCAACTTGTATGTTGTATTAATACAATGTTTGTCTAATATTTGGCAAAAGCCAGAAAAGGGTGGCATAGAGTGTAGTGGCGCTCTGTGACACAAATCAGACATAATTACAATGTTTGCAAAGACTTTTGGAAAACAAAATACTGAATCTTGTCCAAGAGTTTTGAAGAATTAGAGATTGAACTACAGTTAGTCGAAGTAATTCCATGTTTTCCCAAAAGACGATTTTCGGAAGAAGAAAAAACTAGGGGAGAGCACTTCGTGAAAATTAGAGTTGCTTACCTCTATTACTCGGGAAAATACTATAGCAACAATGCAGCAATGGCGTCGAAGCTTGAAACCGCAGGATGCGAGTCAGCGACTTGCACACATTTTTTTTATAGAAACATTAGGGGTGGCCAGTGGCCACAAACTGATAACATTTGCAAAATGGGATTTAAAAATATAAATGACATACATTTTTAGGACGCACGGTGTTCTAAGTGCTGTATGTCTGCTCAAACACACGAGTCGATAGGCTACGAGAGCTGATGGCAGAGTTATTTACCCTGTTTGACCGATTGAATTAGAGAAGATCACCATGAAATGACTCCCATTAATTATTTCCGAACTATTCCTTTTGTGAAGATTTGTTTTCAGTGAAGCTATCCACTGGCAATAGATGGCACATAGGCCTAATTTGAATATGTGTGTGTGTGTGTGTGTGTGTGGTGTGTGTGTGTGTGTGTGTGTGTGTGTGTGTGTGCGTGTGTGCGTGTGCGTGTGCGTGTGTGTGTGTGTGTGAGAGTGTGAGAGAGAGAGAGAGAGAGAGAGAGAGAGAGAGAGAGAGAGAGAGAGAGAGAGAGAGAGAGAGAGAGAGAGAGAGAGAGAGAGAGAGAGAGAGAGAGAGAGAGAGAACGAGTTTGTGATGGTGATAAATTGAAATAAAGAATTGGTCTTCTCTTTAACTTCCAAACTAGAACCTGGTTAAATAAAATTTCGTTTTCGTTTTCTCTCTCTCTCTCTCTCTCTCTCTCTCTCTCTCTCTCTCTCTCTCTCTCTCTCTCTCTCTCTCTCTCTCTCTCTCTCTCTCCTAGTTGTAGCAAGGAAAACAACAAAACGTCAACACACTCACATAGTCACACGCTTACATGTTCAGAATGTATTTGTTGCATCGATATCATGGACTGATACAGACGGAGAGAAAAAAACCCAGGTGAAAGTCAAACATCTAAAACTGCATAAAACAAACATTTGAAAGTAACCGAGTCTGTATAATCTTTTTTTTTTTTTTTGCTGTCCCATCTTCTGGGCCGTACAGTGGCGTTGCTCCCACGCCGCTCGTTCCGAATCCCAATTCGCAGCCACACCCGGGTTTGTTCAAGTCGCAGAAACCGAGACCAGCAGTCCAAGGGGAGTGAATCTATGTTAGGCCGTCAGGAGGCAACCAACCGAGGAGACACTGCACTTCTGCTGAGTCACTTCGGTGGAGTTCAGTGGAGCCTGTTCAGGACACCACCTACTGACGACACTATTCTCTTAGTCGCGGAGCCAGCGTAAGTGAGGTCCTCCTCCGAGGGCGCCACCACGACCGTCCACCGACAGCTCCCCAGAGTCTGTATAATCTTAACTCTTTCGCCGCCAGCCATTTGTCAGCAAAATATTTCCAATTTCATTAAACTTGCCCCTGGATAGAGAACCAAATCATCTGCAATGGTGGGGATTCTTCTATAACATGTATAAAATAAGGTCTATCCGTACGTCCCAAAATTATGAAAATAGGGTCTTTGGATAACAGACCCTGGTTTGAGGCCTTTTCGTGACATGGGTGTTAAATCATTGTGGTGCTAAAATGCAACATTGGCGGTGAAAGGGTTAAAGCAAAATCAATGTTACACGAGTAACATTCTACAGCTGCAGCAACCATTATATCGATTTTTCACCAATGTATCACCGTCTC
>CM065682.1:75552134-75579014 GCA_017654935.2 Phymorhynchus buccinoides | reverse complement strand
TATAAAGTGTTTTTATTCAATTCAATTAAACAAGAAACTATATTATTCATAAAAATGAAGTTTAAAATGGAAAGTTTCTTCTACAACATGTGCAGCAGACTAAAAAGAGTACATTAAATAAAGTATTAAGAGCACACACACACACACACACACACACACACACACACACACACACACACACACACACACACAAACTCACCAAATAATTATGTACATAATTTGAGAATTACACATATTGACATAAATTAGAGATTTATGCACATGCAAAGTAACCATTAGTTTGTAAAGGAGGTGCTTTGTTTTTGTGACACGTATTGGTTGATTTTATGACATTTATTTATTTAAGCCTTAATAAAAGTCTGTATTTGTAAACGTTCTGCAATGTTTTTCAAGATTCTTACCATTTGCAAATGTTTTTTTTATGAACATTTACTTATTTTGCTCTCAGTGAAAACCAGCACTGAGCTCTATACTACTATACGTCTATAGGCTTGGGAATTCAGATATTTCTTTGAACGTAATAAAAAATAAAATAAAATAATCTGAACCTCCACCCACCCCCAAAGAAAGGAGAGATAAATGGGTGAAGAGGGGGAAGTGAGGGAGAAAAAAAGAGTGTGCAAAATATAGCGAAAAGCAGTCAGAGAGAGAGAGAGAGAGAGAGAGAGAGAGAGAGAGAGAGAGAGAGAGAGAGAGAGAGTAGAGAGAGAGAGAGAGAGAGAGAGAGAGAGAGAGAGAGAGAGAGAGAGAGAGAGAGAGAGAGAGAGAGAGAGAGAGAGAGAGAGAGAGAGAGAGAGAGAGAGAGAGAGAGAGAGAGAGAGAGAGAGAGAGAGAGAGAGAGAGAGAGAGAGAGAGAGAGAGAGAGAGAGAGAGAGAGAGAGAGAGAGAGAGAGAGAGAGAGAGAGAGAGAGAACAAACTTAATTCACAGTCGTTACTTCAAAATACAACCACGCAGGATGAAAAAACAAACAAAATATGGGACAAGTAATACACATTGAACAAGAAGAGGATGACGATGAATATGATTAACAAAAGGAACGATAACGAGTGAAGGAAAACTAGAAGGTAAAGAAGACAGGAAAAAATGAAGAAAACAAACAGCTGCAGACACACCATGCAGGCATTATTCACATTAATGAGCAACTTAGGACGCAGATTTGACCGCCAGGGGCAATCAAACCACTAGGGGCTTATCACACGATATTCTTAGTTGGGCGTAATGAGAGAGACAGAGGGAGATGAGTCCCACCCTCTCTCTCTCTCTCTCTCTCTCTCTCTCTCTCTCACTATGCCCAACTACGAATATCGCGCGATAAGCCCCTAGTGGTTTGATTGCCCCCTGGCGGTCAAATCCGCGTCATAAGTTGCCCATTGCTGCCCGTTGAGAACGATAACTTTTGACAGAAAAGAGCATAGTCGATTTTTCACGGATATAAAATGTGAATATTGCCGGTCTTAAATTAAGGGGCAGACACACTGAATACGATGCGATTCGATCGTGACGATGTGTGTAAGTCATGATTCATGTGAAATACGTCCGTCTAAAAATAACACTACTCTTTTTCTCGCTCACTATACTCATGAAATGTCTGGTACATATATTTCATCAGATTCGTGTACAGGGAAGTTGGAGGGGGGGGGGGGGGGGGGGGGGGGGTACAAATATAGTGAACACAACTAGTAGGATTTCATGAGATTCATTTAGAGAGCATAATTTCACGTGAGTCTTATTTCACAAATGTCACAATCGGATCGCAGTGAATCGAATCGTATGCAGTGTAGCTGCCCCATTACACTTTTCAGCATGCGTATCTGTGGTGCGCTTCTGACCAAACGTTGAATCAGACACTACATATATATGTTTTAATCAATAACTACTACAGTGATTCACCGAGGATCGAAAGGTGATAGGACAAACTGTCCTGAGCATGAGACGAGAGAAATCAACAGGACAATGTCCTGGCTCTTGAAGTTCATCAATAGGACAAAGTGTGCCAGTGTTAACATTTAATCAGACATTTGTGCTATCTGGGGAGAACACAATAGGACATTTTCAATGTTAATAGGTCAATGGCATATGACCGGGGCCTCGGGACATCACTGCTACTATTTTACTGTTATCATCACCACAGAACAACTGACTGAATCAGACACCTACCTTTTCGGTCACAGGTCCACACCAATGTTGAGGTCATCTGCACTTGTTGAGGTCAGCTGCACTCTTGTTGAGGTCAGCTGTACTGGTAATCGTCTGGTCAGTGCGCGTGTTATGCATGTCGGTCTGTAAGTGTGTGTGCTCTACGTGCATGCGTGACCATGCAGAGGGTTAATCCACAGTCTCACCGTGCTGTTACTAATATAAAAAACAAATAACTCCAGCATGCTGCACGTGCATTTGTTAATAATAAATGAATACGACAGTGCGTGAGAAAGCCCATGCATAATGCTGCAAATTGACTTGGCTGGCACAAGGTCTGAACAATGCCTGAGAGATACTCGGAAACAGGGTTGGAATGGCTTGGATATATTGTTTGTTTGTTGTTGTTTTTTTCGTGAGGGGGGGGGGGGGGGGGGTAATTTGAAAGCTGACTCTCATGAAGTGTCTTTCTAAGAAAAGAAAAAGAAGATAATTTGGGCTCTTAAAAATGATTTGTTTTCAAACATGTTCTTGTTCTCGTACCCTGGAGAAAAGACTCAATGGATCACCCCAACAGCCGAAGCACCATGATACAAATGCATCAACTAGGAATGAGAACATTACGTGTGACCGTTTTTGATTACCCCGCCACGTGGACAGCCACGCTCCGACTCCGGGGGAGTCTGGGTCTGCTTCCCCTTGACTGTTGCTCATGCAGAGCTAGGCGGAGGGTGTCGTAAGCACCTTTGGTGGAGGAGAGTTAATTTATAGGAGAGTTCTCTGCGTTTGTATATAAGCACAGGAACAGTTTAAAATTTGAATTGTTTTGTGCATGTGTGCAAACGTAAAATAATGAATAGGTTGTGAGCAGAATATTGATATGTTCAACGTGTTCAAGGTTATTGAATATTGTTGTCCCCCCCCCCCCCGTGGGGATACCGGGGGGTCTTTTGTATAAATAGTTCCCCCACCTTCTGGAAGTTCTGTGTTTGTAGCTTCCTCTAATCTGTCACTCTCTTTGACTCTGTCTTTTCCATTTGCTTACTGTCATCTACCATCTTTCTGCCTTTTTTCACGAAACACTTCAAAAAAAGATTTGCTCCATCCGAAGTCGGACTTGCTGGGCCTAACTATAGCTTAGTGAGGCGCATAACTGCAGCATGACGCATCTGCGTTAATAATTGACAGAAGTCTGAAACTGAGCGATCGAAGAAGAAGAAGAAGAATAAGAATAAGAATATTTTTGGGCCTTAATAAAACTTCTACCACGCAACCCTATGCCCGGTGTTCTCACGCACTGTCCAATAAAGAAATCCATTCCTACCTTCACTTGGCTTGTAGCGTACAACGTGACATCCACGTCATCCAACAGGGAGGCCCGCCCCATGGCTGACACACAAGATCTTGCCGTTACTGTTTGGTGATACTGGTGATAATCTGGCTCATCTTATTAATATTGAACATCCTGGATGCTGATAATCTTGTTGATCTTAATGATGATCATCTCGTCGATGTTTAACATCTTGTTGATCTTATGGATGTGATAATCTTGTTGATCTTAATGATGATCATCTCGTCGATGTTGAACATCTTGTTGATCTTATGGATGTGATAATGATGTTGATCTTGTTGATGTTGATCATCTTTGATAATGCCACACACCATGCCACGTGCACACGTGTCATTGTCGTGTTCTCTTAATACAGTGTATGTGTAACAGATGAGTCCTCTGCATCTCCATCTGCATCCGGTACATTGGCAGAAGAACACACTCTGGTTTTAGTCCATCAACGGGATAAAAACAACTTCGGAGAGAGCGCAAAATAACTAAGAAAAATATGAATTAAAACTCTTTCATTCTTAAGAAGATAATGTTTCGTTGTGGGAGACCAGAGGCGATGTTTGAAGGCTTCGATCGTGTCATCTTCCACGGTGTCGTTGCTGAGGCTGTTCCAGTCTCGCACCGTTCGCGGAAAGAAGCTGCTCTTGTAGACTCCTGTTTTGCATGTTATTGCAGCGAGTGTTATTCCTTGCGAACTATGCTAGGATGGTTTGATACGGTGCTCCTACAGATCTTGTTGGTCTGACTGGCCTCTTGTTTCTGGCAGGAGTGATGTAATCATCTGCACTTATGAGACGACAACTGTGACAACACTCATGCCACGTTTATTGCCGGGAAGTGTCAGTTGATGACTTTGAACACAAACCTTGGACGACGATGTTTCCGTCTCTCATGTAGGGGGGTGGGTGGGGGAGTGGTGTCCTAAAACACAAGGACAGACACTGCTTTGGTGAACAACGCACTAGAAAGTGACATGTGATGATGATGATGTTGGTGGTGGTGGTGGTGGTGGTGGTGGTGGTGGTGATGATGATAATGATGATGATGTTGGTACCAGGTGGTGGTGATGATAATGATGATGATGTTGGGGGTGGTGATGATGATGATGATGATGGTGGTGATGATGATGATGATGTTGGAGGTGGTGATGTTAATGATGATGATGATGATGTTGGTGGTGGTGGTGATGATGATGTTGTTGCTGGTGGTGGTGGTGATGATAATGATGATGATGTTGGGGGTGGGGTGATGATGATGATGATGATGTTGGTGGTGGTGGTGATGATGATGATGATGATGATGATGATGTTGGTGGTGGTGGTGATGATGATGATGATGATGATGTTGGTGGTGGTGGTGATGATGATGATGATGTTGGTGGTGGTGGTGATGATGATGATGATGATGATGATAATGATGCTGCTGTTGATAATGATGATGTTGATGGTGATGATGATAGTGATGCTGCTGCTGCTGCTGATGATGAAGATAATGACGACGACGACGTTGTGTTGGACTGTACAGCGGATGATGCTGTCTGCATCTGATATTGTGTGGATATTACCGCATTATTACTATGGTTCCGTTATTACATTTACATTATTACTAGGGTTACACAATTTAAAACAGCAACAATTTTTTTTTTTTTTTCATACTTATACAAACACGTGAGCTGAAAACAGTACCCAAACTGGAAGTGAAAAAGGTGAACAAGATGGAGGGCTTTGAACAAAGGGACGGACTTGATAGGATGATAAAAGGGTGGGAGGCGGGGGGGGGGGGGGGAGGGGGGAGGAAGGGGGGGGAAGGGGGAGGGGGGAAGGGGAGAGGGGGGAGGGGGAAGGGGGCAGTGCCCTGGACATACTTCACAGTCATGATTATAAACGTAGCAACACTGGGTTTGTTTCACTTTTTTTGGGGTGGAAAACATTAGTTTAGGTTAAGTACATTATAGTCACAGAGGCGTCTCTGTGAAATTCGGGCTGCTCCCACCTGGAGAGAGCGTCGCAGCCAGAGGCGCGCCACCCAATTTGTTTTCTTTTTTCTTTTTGCATGCAATTTTTGTGTGACTGATGAAGAAGGAAGGGAGTGGGTAAATTTTGACCAAATGACAACTTTTTCGTTGCCAATGGGTTTAACGTGTGCTACGTGCATGGGCACACGGGACCTCGGTTTATCGTCTCATCCGAAAGATTCCACGTTCAGAACGCAAGGCCTAGTGTAAAGTGAGAGGAAAAATCCCCTGTAGGCTGTACCCAGGTTCGAACTCGGGTTTACTTGACACAAAGCGAACGTGCTACCACTGTGCCACTAAGTGCTTCGCAATGATACAGAAGTGAACACTTCAGTTTTATACTTCTTTTAACAAATAAAAAGGATAGCAGCATACTTATCATTTGATAAATGCTTCAGCACTTCACGTTTGAAGACGAAGAACACATTTTGTTCAATCAGTTGTCGTCTGGCCAGCTGATCACGTGACCGGTGACGTGCCACTGCAGTAGATTCCGTGTCGCAGTGTGATCAGTTTCAGTGCACTTTATACTTATCTGTCAATCACTCTGTCGCAGTGCAGTGCTCTGCCGCTAGCAGACGGAAAATAGGTCACTAGGCCATTTAATTTATACGTTTTTTGAAATTATAACTGATGTTTGTTTTGGGGGGCTTTCTTTTTGTTTCATTGAGAAAAGTGTTAACCTTCTTTTCTCTGTCTGTCATCATCGTAACTGAAAAAATTTAACCGATTGAAATACATTTTGGCGGAAGGATAGTATTGATGTGTCAACGTAAGAATTTCTGTTCAGTTTTGGGGTTAGGCCAAATCGGTAGCGTAGGGTCTTATTCAGCTACAGATACAAAAATCCCTTTTTTGGTAAGTTATGTTATGACTAAACAAACATTACATCGATTATTGCAGTGGAAACATTTTTGGAGACCGGGTTTATATTTTTTTCGTGTTTCTTGTTTTTAGAGCACGCGCCGATCTGGCAATAATTTTATGCAAATGACCCAACAAGCAGACGAAAATTGCGTGTATGCGTGAGAGAGCAAATGACATAGAATGACAAGAGACAAAGAAACAGAAAGAGAGATTGGTCAGGTTTGTAACAGCCTTACACCTCGGGTGCTTTATTTAAACATTTTTAGGAAGTGTGCAAACATAATGACATGCAAGAAAGCAAGAAAGCAAAAGTGCACGAGGACTCGCTCATTCGTTTTGTTGGAGTGTGATTGCAGGTAAGGCCTGAGAACCGCTTCAAAATTCCGAACAGGTTTTAATTAAAGATCCACCAGATCACGTTTCAAAATCACGGGTTTCACGTGTTTTCCCTCTTACAGCTGGAAATAAATCTTGTTTTGACCAGGTCTCACTCCCATACAAATGCCGGTAAAGGTAAATATGTGCCACCCCCCCACCCCCTGCATTTCTCGGTTAATTGTATTTTTCCGTTTTTGACTTTCTTACCATACATAAAGGTGTATTTTAGGAACATTTTTAGCTAATACCCTTTTTGGAATACTAACCCTAGCCCTAACCCTAGCCCTAAACCTAACCCTACCCCACACTATGTACTGCAGACTGTAGTACACCGCGATTTGTCACAGTTGTGGTTCGTTGCGTTTTTCCGTCTTATAGAGTGGGGGGTAGGGTTAGGGTTAGGGCTAGGGTTAGTATTCCAAAAAGGTTATTAGCTAGGGGAAGACGGGGTAAAAAGCGCATGGGCGGGTAAGAAGCCCACCCCAATTATTTCATGAAATAAAGAAAATTTCAGTCACATTTGCCCATGAGACGAATGCTAGACATTAACGCTCGTCTCATGGGCAAAATGAGACTGAAATTTGCTTCATTTCATGAGATAATTGGGGTGGGCTTCTTACCCGCCCATGCGCTTTTTACCCCGTCTTCCCCTACAAATGTTCCTAAAATACACCTTTACGTATGGTAAGAAAGGCAAAAACGGAAAAATACAATTAACCGAGAAATGTAGGGGGGGTGGCACATCCTGACCTTTACCCAAATGCCCCCAAATTCAAACCGAAACATCATTTTAAAGAGCAGCCTCAATTTCAAGTTGGGAACATTTGTGTGTGGGTCACAGCTACCCAGAAATAAACACAAAGGACTTAATCGTGGTGCGTCAGTGTGCCTTCAAAGCGCCATGAAACTCGAGGCATAGGCAACGCCACTTTGTATCGGGGTCGCGCTGACAAAAGTTTTTAAAAAAAACGAAGAAAAAAAAACCTGAAGGGATTCTGAGCACTTCTCACTAAGTTGAACCAGAAAAAACAACACTTTTGGCTCGAGACTTGATCTTAAATGTCATTTAGTGTTGTGATTCTAACGCGAACAACACCTGCCTCTGTGAGTGAAACTGCCCACTACGGTGAGATAAGGTAAGTTTTAAACTCTAGGGCGAATCATACAACTTACCTTTTGGTACGATGCTACGAAAATGTGAAGGCAAATATTTTGCAGGATACTGTTTCATTTTAGAGGATGACACACGCTGTTCGACGATGTGTCCGTTGTTAAACTAACTCAAAAGTAGAGAACTCTATGAGAAGTCGAGAGAATCTCAAACGGATTGCTCAATCACTTTTTGACCCAAATAGATTCAGAAGCACGTCCAATAAAATTTCTTTCTCAAACAAAAATATAAATAGAAAGCCAATGAAAAACATACGCATCTCTCTCTCTCTCTCTCTCTCTCTCTCTCTCTCTCTCTCTCTCTCTCTCTCTCTCTCTCTCTCTCTCTCTCTCTCTCTCTCTCTCTCTCTCTCTCCACGCACGCGACCCACGAGCCACGCACGCGCACTTTCCTGGAAGTTTATTGGATTACGAGAATGAGCAATCCGCCGTCTACCTTCACGATCTTATAGAGTCCGTTATGTTTGTGTTATTTTAAACAAATCAAATCAAATCAACTTTATTTTAAAAAACCCTGGGGGCACAAGAAAATGCATACACGTACCATTCACACCTGCGGCATCAAACATTACAAACAATAGCCTAAAAGACCCCATAACAGTACACATCAACATAGTATTACATAGGCTCCAAACAAAAACCACCAAACAACAACAAAAACCAACAAAAACACTTCTTTTTTTTAACAGTACTCATCACCATATAGACAGGCACATTATACCATCATGCACAGATACACCTTCATACACACTACACTATATACATGCACAACACAGTTGCTGGAATTTCACATATGAATCCTTTTTTTTTAAACCGCTAATTAACTTATCTCCATTAACAAATATTGACATATGAAACAAGACAAGAAACAATTAGGACATAAACTCAGACATGGTGACCAAGATGTGTGAATGTGGTATGAGGTACGTGGTATCATCTAAGGTTCAGAACTCTTTTAAGATAACCTTTATTAAACAAACTAAACGACTGAGTTCTTTTATTTTTTGACTGAAATAAGGAATTAAACTTTATTACGTTTGGGTTTTTTAAACAATAATTTGGCAAATAACGTTTTCTAGCATCCTGAAACGTTTGACATTCAAAAACATAATGAAATTCATCTCCTAGAGCTTGGTGGTCGCACTTCGAACAAAACCTTTCACTATGTGGGATAAGTGGGATAACAAGAGAAACAGCGCGGAACAGCGTGTGTCACCATCTAAATTAAAAGGACATTTGACAAAACATTCGCCTTCAAATTTTCAGAACATCGTACCAAAAGGGAAGTATGTTATGAATCGCTCTACACTATTACTCCTTGTTTTCGTTTTGATTTTTGTTAGCTCCAATATTATTACACTTAGTAGGTTGATCATTTGCTATGACACATAACATAAGAAAAATTAGTTTTTCTAACCGGGTTGTTTTTTCTTGGAACGAATGACCAACTAACATCAAACTTGCACCTATTCTACATTTGTTAACAAAATCTACTTGACAAAGATCCGTAAACGATTGTAAAATGTTCTAACTTTGGTGAATAAATAAATATATTCCAAATTAAAATGAGATAGGAAAATTATACATGCCAAAAAGCTTGACGGATTATTTAGTCCCTACCCCTACTACTCTTACTAAACTATATACTCTACTACTACTACTACTACTACTACTACTACTACTACTACTACTACTATTACTACTATACATGCAATGCAATCCACCAAACATAAAAAAATGAAAATCTACCAAGAGGGCCACGAAGCCCTAACTACTACTACTACTACAACTATTACTACTGCTACTACTACTACTACTACTACTACTACTACTACTACTACTACTACTACTACTACTACTACTACTACTACTACTACTACTACTCAAGTCAAGTCAAGAATACTTTATCTCTCATGGAGCTGCATAGATCTTGGGTTAAGGTGTGGTCCAGTGGGGGCCCAGGCGGCCTACTACTACTACTACTACTACCTACTACTACTACTACTACTACTACTACTACTAACTACTACTACTCAAGTCAAGTGTGCAGGTCTTGGGTTAAGGTGTGGAGTTATTAAACTACAAACTACTACTACTACTACTACTTTACTACTACTACTACTTTTACTACCTTGTGTACAAGTCCCCGGAAAATTGTGCGTGATTATTAAAGGTGGAGCCATTTTCTTACTTTTTACCCTTGTGTGCTTATAAGGTACATGCTTAGGACAAAAAAAGGGGGGGGGGGGGTGTTTCCGGACTCCCCCCCTCAGATCCGCCCCTATAGGAGCTGTGCCAGTTGGGGTTCGTTCCCAAGGACCGTTTCGTTAGCCGGAGTAGTCCAGCCTAGTGTTTATTCATTTTAGTTCATTGTATTACTGCGGAAGAGAAAGGTGGGTTTGGAGAGAGGGGGTAGATGGTGGAAGAATAAGGGAGAGACGGGGGGAGGGGATGGAGCGATAAGAGTAGATTGGGAGGAGGGAGGGACAGGAGCGGGAGTGAGAGTCTTTGCACAGAGGGAGAGAGAGATATATCTTTTTGTTTGATTGTTTAAACAGGGTCTATAATGTTTTATTGCCAAAGCCCTGTGAGAGGTAGGATGTTGGTGGGAAGGGTGGAGGGTGGTATGAAAGTGAGCGCGCAAGCGGGGCGTGTGAAGTGTGAAAGAAACTTTTAAAGCATGTCATTACAATTTATTTTGTTCTTTTATAAATTGTTTGGTTTCTTGTGTGTACATATGACGTGTCCGCAGGAAAATTATCCTTGTTTTTATGAGGACAAAATAAAAGTTGAGTTGAGTTGAGTTGAGTCCAGCCTGTGTTTCACGAAAAAGAAGGGTCCAACCTCAACGAATAGGAACCCTCTCTAGTGTGGTAGGTATATTTCAGGTTTTGGCTAGTGTCTTTGCACAGAGGGATTCATGACAATTTTGTTTTTTACAGAGTTTGCCTTGTTTATATGCAGCGAGGCCTAGGCCATGGTGCCTGTCCCTACCACTACTACTACTACAGAGAGAGAGAGAGAGAGAGAGAGAGAGAGAGAGAGAGAGAGAGAGAGAGAGAGAGAGAGAGAGAGAGAGAGAGAGAGAGAGAGAGAGAGACAGAGAGAGAGACAGACAGACAGACAGACAGACAGGCAGACAGACAGGCAGGCAGGCAGGCAGGCAGGCAGGCAGGCAGGCAGGCAGGCAGGCAGGCAGGCAGGCAGGCAGGCAGGCAGGCAGGCAGGCAGGCAGGCAGGCAGGCAGGCAGGCAGGCAGGCAGGCAGGCAGGCAGACAGACAGACAGACAGACAGACAGACAGACAGACAGACAGACAGACAGACAGACAGACAGACAGTACATTCGGCAATGTTTTCTTCTTTCCACAGTTGCAGTAACTCCACGCAGTCAAGCCAGCTTTCATCAAGAGTCCAGCATGGCGACGGGGATGTCAGCTGCTGAGGTGGAGAGAGCGCTGCACGGACTTTGTTACGAGTTAGAGCAAGGCCTGCGGTCCAGTGTGCCAGACTACTACTCGTGGGTGTACCTCCACCTTCGCTACCTGTCAGGCACTGTGGAGGCAGCACGCATAATAGACTGTTTCAGCATAGAGGGCTGTTGCCATTGTCTGATACTGGCGGCAGTCGCGGACAGACGCGTAGATCGGCTTAACAGCATCATGCTTCGTCAGCAAAGCTTCAACAAGGAATTCATGACCAGGGTCATCACAGACTTGACTGCCACTGAAAGATATTGGTGCGTATTCAAACTGTTGGAATTTTCGGACCCGGATCTTCGTACTTGGTGGTTTACGATTTTGGATAGAGCGCACGATCGCCGTGTTCATCAAGCGCTCGGAACGGGAACCGGAAGCATATGCAAAGAGATAGCGCGTGACTGGTTTCTCCACATCGTGAAGGCAGGAGACGTTCGGAGTTTTGAACTTCTTCTTACATCCGTGTATGCGAATGTGCTGGAGGGCGTTTTTGAAGCCTGCATGAGAAAATTTGATATGTTGGAGCAGCTCGTGTATCGTGTCAACGCTTACCAGCGTTACGTACACTGCGACCCCAATGATGACGACGTTAATCTCACGTACGGGAGATTCCTCAACTGTCTGAAGATAGCCTGCGAAGCCGGGTTGTTTTCCAGCTATGACTACACACCGGCCCCGGCTGAGCGCCGAGATGGTCTCAAGGAGCACCCGTTGCCAGCACTGCGAGAAGCCGTGCATGGTTTTTCCGCATACTCCGACCTCGTGACGCTGCTCTGTAAGTTTGGAACGAGGCTGACTCACTCAGCTATCTTTCGTTTGAGCCAAAGCCGAGTCCTGAACCTCAGACTTGGGAATCCCCCCGATGCAGCTGTGGCCCAAGAAATACAAGGACATCTGATCACCAAGGCGACACAGCTGCGGTCACTGAAAGACATTTGTCTCCGCTTCTTGACCAGACTCTTGGGTTGTGGATTTCCGAGAGACCTAGCAGTGATGGCGTTGGAGATCCCTCCCCGTTTGAAACCTGCCTTGATCTATGGGCTTGACTAAGGTGATCAAAAACGAAAAGGAATATTGAGGACAAAGTCGGAGCACATTGTCAATTCTTCAGTGGGCTCGCGCACACCTGTGTGTGTGTATGTGTGTGTGCGTGCGTGCATGCGTGTGTGTGTGTGTGTGTGTGTGTGTGTGTGTGTGTGGGGGGGGGGTTCTGTCTATTGGATTTGGATTTGTGTGGTGTGTGTGTGTGTGTGTGTGTGTGTGATTTATTTCTATTGTCTTTGGAGTTGGCGCATGCACGCGCGCGTGTGTGATAGAGAGAGAGAGAGAGAGAGAGAGAGAGAGAGAGAGAGAGAGTCAGAGAGAGTCAGAGACAGAGGGAGAGAGAAGAGCGAAGAGACATAAATACAAAAGTCATACAGATATCGTGTGCATTTGGTCGGTGTGTGAAGTGGTAACGACGTAGCAAGATAGGTACTGTCTTATACCAAAATAGTGTATGTGCCGTATAGCAACCTTCTGAATGAAGACATCAACCTTTTCATGTTAAAATATAGCAAAATATGGACACGCTTTTCACCATAAAAATTATTATACCCGGTAGTAGTATTTAATCAACCATGATGACCGAACCAATACCAAGTTTCACTAAGGCATACTACGTAGGCTCGTAAAAACCTTCTTGAAGAAAAATAATCCTGGTTTGCTGAAAAACCTCCAAACAGTTAAAAGTTCGAGAGCTAAGAAGCCATTTTGATGGTTTACAAGTTTTATATTAGAGAGTTTATAAGTATGTTAGAGAGTCGAAAGTATGTTGGGATTTTGGAATAAAGGAGAGGGAAGGGAGAATGCAAGAGGGTGGGTGGGGAGACGAAAATGCAGAAGAGGTTAATGAGTCCCAGTGCCGTAATTACGAATACATGGTATCCATATAAACAACCACCTTTGCTTTCTGATATCATGCAACATAAACAAGAAAGTCTAAAGTGGGTTTCTGATAATGATTACATTTTTGCCTAAGGATGTCACCATTCTAGTTCATTTAGTTTTTCTACCTTTTTAACATTTGGTTCGAAATACATTGTATGCAATTTGGGATATTGGATCTAATTTTTTTTAAAAAGGACACGTTGTTTGCTAGCGTTCAAAAATCAAATTGAAAGTGAAGTTTTGTAAGTTCTTTGAGCATTCATTACAGTGCTTTCCTGGATCCATGGTTAGCATGTTTGTGTAGACGCTGAAGGTTGACGTTTGCAAGAATGAGATTTGGATGGAGTTTGAAACGTTTGTGAACTGTTTTCAGCCATACATTTATTGTCTTATGTTCTTTTCTGAGAATGTATTTTTAAGGCTTGCGTTTTATAATTTTATGTACGGTTTTATGATTGAAATGTAATTAAAAAAAGGTGTTAAAATGTGCTTGTGTGTGTATGTGTGTGTGTGTGTGTGTGTGTGTGTGTGTGTGTGTGTGTGTGTGTGTGTGTGTGTGTGTGCATATGTGGGCGCCCACGTTTTTTTATGTGTACATGTGATTGCTCTTTTAAATTTTATTTCTTGTTTTTTTTCTCTCTATCTCTCTCTCTCTCTCTCTCTCTCTCTCTCTCTCTCTCTCTCTCTCTCTCTCTCTCTCTCTCTCTCTCTCTCTCTCTCTCTCTCTCTCTCTCTCTCTCTCTCTCTCTCTCTCTCTCTCTCTCTCTCTCCCTCTCTCTGTGTTTGCGTGGATATGTACGTTTGTGTGTGTGTGATTCAGATTCAGATATTTATTGTCTTTGAAAACCGTAACAGGTTTTAAATGACATTAAAATAAAATAAAATAAACAAACAACGAGACACTAAATGTAAGAAACAAAGCATTAAATTTGTAATATGAACTTTTTCATCAAACATTCTGTTCTTGTTTGTACTTTTTCCCCGTCCTACTTTAGTAACTGCTGACATTCGTATACATATTTCGCAACCTCGCTGATAACGTGCGCGCGCGTGCGTGTGTGTGTGTGTGTGTGTGTGTGTGTGTGTGTGTGTGTGTGATGTGTTGGGGTGGGGGTGGGGGGGAATGTTGAGGGATCGTTTATGGATGGATGTTTATGTTTGGCAGAGGCTTTGTAGCCTGTGCAAATGGGGCTTTATACTACTTCCTGCTGACACGAAATGGCGATAGATCTAGGTCTGAACTGACTATGCCACCCATAGTGACGAGTCAGCAGCAGATTATTTTATGTGGCTATAAACTACTACTTCATGAAAGGCGAGGACAATAATCTTAAGTAGATGGCGCGCGCATCTCAGGGCACGAGACAGGGGCAGATAATTAAGCCTCATTGGGTTAGGAGTTATACAGAGAATGCAAGTGGCTTGGTCACTTATTCAAATACTATTGGAATTCCCCAATTCTCGGACATTTAGACTCAAAATTGTTGTAGTTGTCTGTTCTTTGTACAGTTACTATCAGGTACTTCCCGGTAGTAAAGTTATTCCTACTCCTTCACATTTCTTTTGTTCATCAGTATAGTCGTGTGGTTTTGATTTTGCATTGACGTGTAGGGCATTGTTGGGTGCATCATCCCTCCATCCCACATCAACCCCTACCGTTACCGATTATTATCAACATTATTACTGAACAACAGTTTGAATCTAAACTGAGAAATATGTATCCATTCATTTGTCGTAAATTGATCTGATACATTGAAGGACTGGGAGCTGGGGAATCACGTCTCCTTGTTTTGCACTCGAGCAACGTGCATGGTACCACATGACCCCGTTGTTTTTGGCTCACTCGTGTTAACGAAGTTAACAAGAAGTGAGTCTATGGTATGGTAGTTTTTCGGTGTGTGTGTGTGTGTGTGTGTGTGTTTGTTTGTGTTGTGTGTGTGTGTTATGTGTGTGTGTGTGTGTGTGTGTGTGTGTGTGTGTGTGTGTGTGTGTGTGTGTGTGTGTGTGTGTGAGTGTTGTGCGTGTGCGCGTGTGTGTGTGTGTGTGTGTGTGTGTGTGTTTGTGTGTGTGTGTGTGTTGTGTGTGTGTGTGTGTGTGTGTGTGTGTGTGTGTGTGTGTGTGTGTGTGTGTGTGTTTGTGTGTGTGTGTGTGTGTTATGTGTGTGTGTGTGTGTGTGTGTGTGTGTTGCGTCCGTTCTCTAATCTCCAAACTTTAACGTTGGCATTTTCTCGGGAAATACAAGCCATACATTATTCAAACCTTGCACACATAATTTATAGATGTCTATGAAAGCTTTCAAACAATAATGATTTGAATAAGTAGATACTTAAAACAACACTGTAAACAGATAACAAACAGATAACATTTTAGATTAGTGGGTTAGAGAATATTCAGCAGGCAACATGAGTTAAGAAACTCATCAACACTGAAAGCCTCGATAGCTCATTGGTCTGTCTGTCATGCCAATGGTTCCGGGTCCGATTTCCTAAATGTCTTGAATTACGTCCTCAGTAACACCAAAAAGAAGCCGCCGAATGGAAGCATCGACATTTCTTTGGTGGCGGTATCCATCTTATTAACAATTAATAATGGATGAATCATGGTCGACATGAGCCAGTTCTAAACATGCAACACGAACGCGCAATCAGAATGCTTTAAGACCCAGCATCATGAAAGGGACATTAAGTGTCAAAATGACAATTCTGAGAAAACGGCACAGTGAAAAACTTCAGACAATTCTCGTTCAACTCATATAAGAACCATTCTTGTAACTTTTTCCGTTTTAGATTTATAAGCATTTAAATTTGGTAAGGTGATTGTCGGCCATTTTGATAAATCACAGTCTAAAGTTTAGCCTAGCTGAAGACAATGCATCAACCTACTCATCTTAAAGCACTTTTTGGAGCATTTAGAGACCATAACAAAGATTGTCCTTTATAAATATGAAAGATGAGATTTTTGATTTTGCAAGCCTGTTGTGAAAGGAACTAGCCCAGCGACTTAATGTCCCTTTCGTGGTGCTGGGTCACATATTAATGTTTCCTGCCGCTTTCAGTATATTTGAGACGATTTAAATCGGAGGGCAACAGTTTCTGCTACCAGGAAAGACAACTTATTCTGGACACAGAATTAATATTCCCTTTCACTGCATGAGAACGACAGAGCACCAAACCCTAGTTCTGGAATTGATTTTGTCACTGCTGAAACAGGAGGAACTGTTCAATCTTTCCTGCTCTGTCTTGTTAGTAGTCGATTCGAAATATGCAAATTACAACCACTGCGTCCAAACCAGGGGGCCGTTTCACAAGGGCTAACGTTACGTAGCGTGAGCGCAAATCGGCAAAAACGGTAGGGGAAGACGGGGTAAAAAGCGCATGGGCGGGTAAGAAGCCCACCCCAATTATCTCATGAAATGAAGCAAATTTCAGTCTCATTTTGCCCATGAGACGAGCGTTAATGTCTAGCATTCGTCTCATGGGCAAATTGGACTGACATTTTCTTTATTTCATGAGATAATTGGGGTAGGCTTCTTACCCGCCCATGCGCTTTTTACCCCGTCTTCCCCTAAGCGTTGTTCGCGCGGTGAACGTTATTTAGAGAAACTCAGCCCAGACAGGAGCTGGAAGATCGTTGGTCCAAACGTAGTTAGCTAAAGTTCGAATTCAAATATGTGAATTGGACGATTTTTCTTGGGAACAATTATTTGAAGTTTGTGTTTGGTCTCATTGAGACTAGTGGTTTGATGCTTAGTCTAGTCTACTGTAAAAAATGTTCGTTGTGACAGTTAGACCTTGTAAAATTGAGACGGTGATACATTGGTGAAAAATCGATATAATGGTTGCTGCAGCTGTAGAATGTTACTCGTGTAACATTGATTTTGCTTTAACCCTTTCACCGCCAATGTTGCATTTTAGCACCACAATGATTTAACACCCATGTCACGAAAAGGCCTCAAACCAGGGTCTGTTATCCAAAGACCCTATTTTCATAATTTTGGGACGTACGGATAGACCTTATTTTATACATGTTATAGAAGAATCCCCACCATTGCAGATGATTTGGTTCTCTATCCAGGGGCAAGTTTAATGAAATTGGAAATATTTTGCTGACAAATGGCTGGCGGCGAAAGAGTTAAGATTATACAGACTCTGGGGAGCTGTCGATGGACGGTCGTGGTGGCGCCCTCGGAGGAGGACCTCACTTACGCTGGCTCCGCGACTAAGAGAATAGTGTCGTCAGTAGGTGGTGTCCTGAACAGGCTCCACTGAACTCCACCGAAGTGACTCAGCAGAAGTGCAGTGTCTCCTCGGTTGGTTGCCTCCTGACGGCCTAACATAGATTCACTCCCCTTGGACTGCTGGTCTCGGTTTCTGCGACTTGAACAAACCCGGGTGTGGCTGCGAATTGGGATTCGGAACGAGCGGCGTGGGAGCAACGCCACTGTACGGCCCAGAAGATGGGACAGCAAAAAAAAAGAAAAAGATTATACAGACTCGGTTACTTTCAAATGTTTGTTTTATGCAGTTTTAGATGTTTGACTTTCACCTGGGTTTTTTTCTCTCCGTCTGTATCAGTCCATGATATCGATGCAACAAATACATTCTGAACATGTAAGCGTGTGACTATGTGAGTGTGTTGACGTTTTGTTGTTTTCCTTGCTACAACTAGGAGAGAGAGAGAGAGAGAGAGAGAGAGAGAGAGAGAGAGAGAGAGAGAGAGAGAGAGAGAGAGAGAGAGAGAGAGAGAGAGAGAGAAAACGAAAACGAAATTTTATTTAACCAGGGAAACATGAGATAAGCAATACAATGCTTTTTTCCACCCAGCCCATTCAATAACAAAGTTAACTAAGTTAGCTAACGCATGCAAAAGTGAAAAGGCAAATTGGTTACACACAAAAAGAAAGAAACGCTTGGGGTAATTACAGGTGAGGGGGGGGGGGAAGGAAGGGGGGGTAAGGAGGGGGGAATAAAAATTAAAAAAGAGAGAGAGAGAGAGAGAGAGAGAGAGAGAGAGAGAGAGGGAGAGGTTCTAGTTTGGAAGTTAAAGAGAAGACCAATTCTTTACAATTTATCACCATCACAAACTCGTTCTCTCTCTCTCTCTCTCTCTCTCTCTCTCTCTCTCTCTCTCTCTCTCTCTCTCTCTCTCTCTCTCTCTCTCTCTCTCTCTCTCTCTCTCTCTCTCTCTCTCTCTCTCTCTCACACACACACACACACACACACACACACACACACACACACACACACACACACACACACACACACACACACACACACATATTCAAATTAGGCCTATGTGCCATCTATTGCCAGTGGATAGCTTCACTGAAAACAAATCTTCACAAAAGGAATAGTTCGGAAATAATTAATGGGAGTCATTTCATGGTGATCTTCTCTAATTCAATCGGTCAAACAGGGTAAATAACTCTGCCATCAGCTCTCGTAGCCTATCGACTCGTGTGTTTGAGCAGACATACAGCACTTAGAACACCGTGCGTCCTAAAAATGTATGTCATTTATATTTTTAAATCCCATTTTGCAAATGTTATCAGTTTGTGGCCACTGGCCACCCCTAATGTTTCTATAAAAAAAATGTGTGCAAGTCGCTGACTCGCATATTGCGGTTTCAAGCTTCGACGCCATTGCTGCATTGTTGCTATAGTATTTTCCCGAGTAATAGAGGTAAGCAACTCTAATTTTCACGAAGTGCTCTCCCCTAGTTTTTTCTTCTTCCGAAAATCGTCTTTTGGGAAAACATGGAATTACTTCGACTAACTGTAGTTCAATCTCTAATTCTTCAAAACTCTTGGACAAGATTCAGTATTTTGTTTTACAAAAGTCTTTGCAAACATTGTAATTATGTCTGATTTGTGTCACAGAGCGCCACTACACTCTATGCCACCCTTTTCTGGCTTTTGCCAAATATTAGACAAACATTGTATTAATACAACATACAAGTTGCGTTGATTTATGCTACAGAACGCCACACAACTTTACACTTAGGCTACCCTTTTTTTGTCTTTCGACAAATATTAAACAAACATTGCATTAATACAATATACAAGTTGCGTTGATTTATGCTACAGAGCGTCACAAAACTTTATACTTAGTCTACCCAACTTTGACTTTCGACAAACATTAAACAAACATTGTATAATACAACATACAAGTTGTGTTGATTTATGCTACAGAACGTCACAAAACTTTACACTTAGGCTACCCTTTTATTTGGCTTTCGCCAAACATTAAACGAACATTGTATTAATACAAGTTACGTTGATTTATGTTACAGAGCGTCACAAAACTTCACCCTTAGGCTACCCCTTTCTTTGCTTTCGCCAAACGTTAAACAAACATTGTATAATACAACATACAAGTTGCGCTTATTTATGCCACAGAGCGTCACAAAACTTTACCCTTAGGCTACCCTATTTTGACTTTCGACAAAACATTAAAGGTGGACCCTGACGGATGAGTTTTGGCAAGAAACACGTCGAGATCACCAGAAAGACAGCATTTTCAAGGATCGGAACACTCAGTTTGCTCTGGTTTCCTAGAAATCAAACCGAATGAATGCTTTCTTTTTTTTCTTCTTTTTTTCTTCTTCTATGATTAATGTTCTATTCTACGTAAATAAACTTGTCCCTGATTATTAATGATTATGAAACATGTTTGAACTTAAAATTTGACTAAGCGCGTACAATTGTTTGCCCCAGTTTTTCATTTTTGACTACGCTTTTTCGTTTCCATTTATTCTTACACGTGTGTTTGTAAATGTTGTACCTTTGTACGTTTACTTTTTCCCATATTATTTATTGCCTTATTTGTTAAATGCTTTTTTCCATGATGATTTTTGTTAATTAATTATGCAGCTGTTCTTTTGTAATTTATAAATGTGTTGAGTACGCCCATAAGCTTTAGCTTGTTGTACTCGTGCGCTGAGTTATTTTTGTATCTGCATCAAATTGTGTAAATAAAGTTGTTTAGACCAAATCAAACCGTCAAATCGGCGATTCCTCCTTGGCGGAGGTGCTGGAAGTCAAATCCATACACTGAAGGAGAAGGTGTGTGCTGTCTATTTTCTAATGGCCGCTTGAGTTTAGACCAAATGGTTTGCACGAAATTTTCGCAATACAAGCCTTTTTTTTCTTCTTTTTTTTTTTTACAGTTCATTTAAAGGTGGACCCTGACGGGTGAGTTTTTGCAAGAAACACGTCGAGATCACCAGGAAGGATCGGTTTCATAGATATTAAACCGTCAAAACGGCGATTCCTCCTTGGCGGCGATGCCGGAGAGAGTAGCCATTTTGAATGAGGTGGGTGGAGGTCACTCATTGTGGTTGAAGCGTTGTTGTTTTTTGTAGTGCAGTAAAAAAAACCCAGAGCTATTTCCTTTGTTGTGAGCAAAACTCCTTTAGATAAACTGTATAAAATTTAAAAATAAATTGAAAAAAAGGCTTGTATTGCGAAAATGATTGTGCAAACGATTTGGTGGCCATTAGAAAAGAGACGGCACACGCCTTCTCTTTGGGTGAAATAATTTGACTCCGAGCACCTCCGCCAACGAGGAATCGCCGTTTTGACGGTTTGATTTATGGGAAACCTGAGCAAAGTGAGTGTTGCGATCTCTGTAAAGGGTGTTTTCCTGGTGATATCGACGTGTTTCTTGCAAAATCTCATCCGTAAGGGTGCCCCTTTAAACAAACATTGCATTGACACAGAGCGTCACAAACCTCTACCCTACTTCGGCTTTTGTCACGTATCTTTGCAAAAAATAATGTTGGGACTCTGAGCACAACTCACTTTTCAACGAGAAAACTGCCTGTCAGCCGACATTTTTGCTTGTTGCCATTTAGTTTGCTTTTGTAGACAGAACGCGACGGTCGACTGCTTTGAAATTTGCGTAAGGGTTTATGTAAGTGTGTGTGTGTGTGTGTGTGTGTGTGTGTGTGTGTGTGTGTGTGTGTGTGTGTTGTATCGTGTGTGTGTGTGTGTGTGTGTGTGTGTGTGTGTTGTATCGTGTGTGTGTGTGTGTGTGTGTGTGTGTGTGTGTGTGTGTGTGTGTGTGTGTGTGTGTGTGTGTGTGTGTGTGTGTGTGTGTGTGTGTGTGTGTCGTGTGTGTGTGTGTGTGTGTGTGTGTGTGTGTGTGTGTGTGTGTGGTGTGTGTGTGTTGTGTGTGTGTGTGTGTGTGTGTGTGTTGTATCGTGTGTGTGTGTGTGTGTGTGTGTGTGTTGTATCGTGTGTGTGTGTGTGTGTGTGTGTGTGTGTGTGTGTGTGTGTTGTATCGTGTGTGTTTTCTGGTTCTGGTTCTGGTACTTTACGTCGAAGGAGCCTATGGAGGCTATGTACTCGACGGAACTGGGAGAGCGCACTGATAATTGAAATATAAAATCCTTTTCTTCTTCTTTTTTATATAAAGAAAAATGTCTTTGTTTTACTGTCTGGTGGTGTTGACAGCTTTCTAAGAGTTGACCATAGGCCTTGTTGCAGTATCCTGCCTGGACCAATCCGGCTAGCGTAGCCCTCACGGGGGAACAACCCCGACCGTCAACGCTGATTGTGGTTTTGTACTTGATCTTGATCTTGAATTGTTACAGTTATGGTTAGGTTAGGATATAGCGACTAAACATAGCTCGGCTTTCAAACGTCCCATCCTTGATTGTATCATTGATAATGTACAAGGTTTATCGCGCACTCAGGTTTTAGATAATCATTCATCATATTTGTATGTCAATTTTTTTAATTGTATTCCCAGTCGTGAAGCTTTTTAAAACAGTACCATCTTTTATGTATTTTCTGGTAATTTTTCCTTTCGGTCAAGGTTGATGCGGCATAAATGTTCCTAATAAATCATTAGTCATGGCTTCTAAAAACTAATAATTGTGGTAATGCATCCGGACGATTTTTAAGCGTATTGGTATAAGGTGCCCCCTAAGCCCTGGCTCACCACAAGGCTATAATAATAATAATAATAATAATAATAATAATAATTGTACATTTATATAGCGCTTTACCTCAGATGAGCCCAAAGTGCTTTACAATCAATGATTCATCAACAGACAACAAAAACAGCATTCAAGAGTGACACCAACCAGCAACAGCGCATATACAAAGCAACTCTCTCTCTCTCTCTCTCTCTCTCTCTCTCTCTCTCTCTCTCTCTCTCTCTCTCTCTAACACACACACACACACACACGCGCGCGCGCGCGCACACGCACAAGCACGCGCGCACGCACACACACACACACACACACACACACACACACACACACACACACACACATAAACACACACATTTATCGAAGCCAACTCGTTCATACCCCATTCGGTAAGCCACAGCAACCGAGCCGCGTGGACTGACCACATACACCAACACACATACACAAACACCCTCACACAAAAACGTACGCACGCAGACAGACACACAAACACGCACACAAACACAGACACACACACACACATGCGTGCACACACAGCCCAGGATTTATGCAGTTTCCTGGACTCCCCGCGGAGCAACCCCCTCCCCCCTTACGGATCATGTAGTCCGGCCCTGCACATAGAGAAAGCATAGAGAACGGTAAAGCACTCATTGCAAGGTCTCTATTCACAGTGCTGCGACTTTGGGTATTGGTCAAGCCAGTCCTGGTCAGGATATTGAGACAGCTCGGCCTCGCTGCGCTCCCGAAGTGTCCTTGTTGACAATTAGCCTGTGACGATGTGTGCATACAATAGTCAGACACATATTTGAAATGTTATCAATGATATGTGTTTTTAATTAGAGTGTGATGCGTTTTGGTTGACTAAAGTATAGAATAATAATGATAGTGTCCAACAAAATTGAAATGTTCAATTGTAGGCTCTTAGTCAAGCATAGGTTAGAAGGCTGTGCCACTCTTGGATAGATGTTGATTTGTTTGTATGTTGTCCTCTCCACCATTGTTGATGTGTGTACTGTGTGGGTGGAGGGTCATAAAGGCGAACTTGGCACATTCTTTTTTGAGAATGATGTTTTGTTTGTCTCACTTTGGTGTTCTGCCCCACGCGCTTCTAGGTGATTGGTATCGTAATCAACTTTGGTGGAGGGGAGTGAATTAGAAAGAGAGTATTCACCCTTTGTTCAACTTCGAGCATAACCATGCTGCTTGCTGTTTGTTCATAGGTTGGTGTGGAATATCTGGGGAAAAAATAAAGGGTTCCGAAGCTCTGAAGACACCGGAGGCAATAAGACATCATGTCGAAGGCAGAACAAACCAGAGGCATTGAACACTCTCTGCTGCGGAGAAAGGCATTCAAGCTTCAGGACACCTACCTCAAGCTGTCAGCCATGTGGCGTCCTGAACCTCTCATACCCAAGTTCAGGGAGCTGGGTGTGCCCCACTGCATGATTGTGGCGGCTTTATTTGAAGACACACTGTCCCAGCTGGACTCCCGAGAGCTCCTCCGGAAAGACCTAAACTGGCAATTTTTAGCGCGGGTCGGGAGGGACCTGATGAAAGCGCAAAAGTACAACGACGCTGTTAAGTTACTGGAGTTCTCCGACGAAATTGTGCGCTTCAAATGGATCACGGAGCTGCACAGGAACGACTACGTGCCCGTGTTTGACCTGCTTAGAAGAGGAACGCAGCAGGACGTGCACGGAGATTTGCTAAGAGGCTGGTTCGGACACGCTGTGACATCCGGGGAGACGCAGGTGTTTAAGCTTCTTCTGTTGTCCGAACATGCCAATGTACAGACCGTCGTTGCGGACTACCTCAGAGGAAGCTATGAATTTGTGTTTCGAAGTTTGGTGTTTAACACGGTGGTTTGTATGAAATCCCAGTTATCCGATTACATCGAATGCCTGAATGTAGCGTGCAAAGCTGGTTTGCTCTCTGGCTTGGACCGCGAGCCAGGCTTCAGAGCGCGCGACTGCAAGCGAAACAGCGTTGCAATGTGGGCACTAAGAAAGGCCATTGATTTCAACCAGCCAGACCTGGTGCGACTGTTTCACAGGTACGGAGCAGGAATCTCCCATGCTGAATTATACCAGCTGAGCAAAGATCGCTCTGCACCGCCTCCACGCCATCAATCCCCTTTGGTTTCTAACAGAGATGATGCCAAAGCTATCGAAGAGTTTCTGTCGAGCAAAGCGTCGGAGCCACTATCACTTAAAGTCATGTGTTTTCGTTACGTGTCCAGGAGAATCGGCTGGGGACGCCAGAGAGAGCAAATAGTAAATCAGCTGGAGATCGTTGAGGGGCTGAAAGATGAACTGAACCCTCTCAGGGAATTGGACAAGAGTGCAGGGTCGAGCCACCGACGAGAAGAGGACACCCATGCACAAGGCAGGGAAGGCTAGGATCGTTTCTTTGGTGATTCAGGAATATTGGTCGCTTTGAAGTAATTGTTTCTGTAAGGTTTTGCTGATAAATGAAGTGGGTGGGACTGTTATTTGTGTGTGTGTGTGTGTGTGTGTGTGTGTGTGTGTGTGCGCGCGCGCGCGAGTGTGTGTGTGTGCGTGTGCTTGCGTGCGCATGCGTGCGCGCGTGTGTAGGTGTGTGTGTAGGGGGGGTGGGGTGAGAGAGAGAAGTAGATGGGGATGGGTGAGCAAATTATAGATCTGGAGCCGGAAATGCTTCAAATCACTTTCGCAGTACCATAAAGATATCAAACCTGAGCGAAAGCATTAACTTTTTTACTATTGGTCTGATCGTTTCCATAAATATACTTTAATGGTCTGAACGATGGAAGAACTGACCTACTGCCAACGGTGCCATGACCCACATGTAAACGTGAGTAAGGCGCAATATGCAAGCTTTAGATATGAAATATGTCCTGCTTTTGGGACTAATAACTTGGTGCCATGACTCACATGTAAACGTGAGTAAGGCGCAATATGCAAGCTTTAGATATGAAATATGTCCTGCTTTTGGGACTAATAACTTGGTGCCATGACCCACATGGAAACGTGAGTAAGGCGCAATATGCAAGATTTAGATATCAAACACGTCCTGCTTCTTGGACTAATAACTTGGTGCCATGACTCGCATGTAAACATGAGTAAGGCGCAATATGCAAGCTTTATAATATCAAATATGTCCTGCTTCTTGGACCAATAACTTTACGATGATCAAAGTTGGGGTATAACAGTTTATGCCATTAGGACAGAAACTAATTCGGGAAAATAAGTATCCCCTTTTCAATGTATGAGCACTAAGCTCAAGTTCTCCAATTTATTCTGGCACCGTCTAGCACTGGCACTGTTCAATTTTTCCTGCTCTGTCTTGTTAGTATTCGATTCGAAATATCGTCGGTGAAAGTCAGAAACCTCGTAACTCAATTTTGGTAGTTTTGAGAAAAATAAAGAATAAAACCTGTTTTAAAAATTAACCGCGTTTACCACAAATTATTAACCATGATGAATAATTATGTTGTTCAGGACATTGCGAGTTCAGTCCTGCATTTTGTTCAAATTACTTCTTTTTTTAATAATACTTGAAAAGAACGAAGATACAACGATTTTGCCCTTAAGGAGATCTGAACTTGGGACTCAAATTTACAGCACCTCATTTACCCCAGATAGAAAGTCGTCAGAGATGCGAGCTTTTGGTGGAATGTGGCGCTAAAAAATTAGAGAGCTGACTAAGTATCTTAACTCGCCCCCCAAAATTAAAAAAAATGTTTAAAAAAAAAATCGAGTTACGAGGTTTCTGACTTTCACTGACGATATGCAAATTACACCACTACGCCCGAGTCAGTCAATATCTGGAAAAGTGTTGGTCCAAACTTAGTTGTGCAATGGTTCGAATTCAAATAATGTGAAGTGGGCGACCTTTTTGGGTACAAATTTAAAGTTTGTGTTGCCTCATTAGACTTGTTTGATGCTTTGTCTAGTCTAATGTAAACATGTGCGTTGTGACGGTAGATTGTAAGATTGCGATGGTGGTACATTGGTAAAACATTGTTGCAACTGTAGAATTTTACTTGTGTAACGTTTTTTCTTTAACCCTTTCACCGCCAAAGTCACATTTTAGCACCACAGAGATTTAACACCTACGTCACTAAAAGGCATCAAACTGGGGTCTATCATCCAAAGACCCTGTTGTCTTAGTTTTGGGAAGTAAGGATAGACCTTGTTTCATATGTCACAGAAGAATCCCCAATACAGCAGATAGATTTTGTTGTCTACCCAGGTAAATTTGATGGACATGTTTGGCTGAAATATGGCTGGCGGTGAAAGGGTTAAACTGGTGCAGGCTCAGTTTTAATTTTTGTTTTATGCCCTTTCGATGTTTGTTTTTAACTTGTTTGTTTTCTTCTCCATTATGTAACAGTCCATGGTATCGATGCAACAATACATTTTTGAACATTTTGCATGTATGCGCGTGTGTGCGCGGGTGCGCGCGCGCGCGTGCGTGCGTACGTGTGTGTGAACATTTTGTATTTAAGCGTGTGTGTCTTTGTTAGCGTGTTGGTTTTTTTCCTTGGTACAACTTTAAGAGTCTAGAAGTTTGTGTTTCGTCTTATTAGATTTGTTGGTATTTCCTGTAGCCTGTCCCAAGATGTTCGTTGTGACAGAGTTTGTACG
>CM065682.1:75512134-75544634 GCA_017654935.2 Phymorhynchus buccinoides | reverse complement strand
TCTCCGAAATCGGAATGTGTCGGCTGTACGCAGCGGGGAGACCAGTGGAAACTGAAAACCGGACACATACGTACCTTACCCATTATGGCCTTATGGTCTGGGAACGCAGAAGAAGAAGTCGCTCGCTTGGTTCTCCTCTCTGCCTCCAGCGGGATGGCTAATAATTATTTTTTTATATGTACAAGAAAACGTTAAAAGTTTTACGAGGTGTCGCTTTTTGTGCCAGGTTTTGGAGCTGAAGCGGATTTCTTCGAGATTCCTTTTGTAACTGCCGTCGGCTAGTTTATATGTCTGTATTAAAGAAGAAACATATTTTCGATTGCTGGATAAAAACAAGCAACAAAAAGTTGGGATAATGTGAAACGTTTGATGTTTTATTTCGTAGTTTGGATTTCAGAAACCACGATTGGGTTATCTTCTTTTTCTTTATCTTCTTTCAGAAACCACGATTGGGTTATCTTCTTTTTCTTTATCTTCTTTCAGAAACCACGATTGGGTTGTCTTCTTTTTCTTTTTCTGCTTTTTATGAGAATTATAATCATTTGTATTTCAGTGTTCCTCCTCCGTTTTCCGCCCCCCCTGCCTTGGGCTTTCAACTGGAGCTAGAGAAACTGTACTGATATGTTTGTCTGTGCGTTCGTCTGTGTTTGTGCATAATTATATGTGCGTGCATATGTATGGGTGATTCATCTTTTCATATAGGTTTGAGATCATGATGTAGTTGCAGGTCAGCGGTAGGTCAGGGTGGCGCCAGACATATGAAGGACGTGCTGAGAAAGTTGTGAGATTCATTGTTGATTGATTGATTGACGTGATGTAAGTTAGGAAATATTTGCATCTGGCCACTTTTATTTAAGGAGGGGGCGGTATAGGAATCCTTGTTACTAGCCCAAAAAGTTGTGTGCATGCGTGCATGCTCGCTTGTGTGTGTGTGTGTGTGTGTGTGTGTGTGTGTGTGTGTGTGTGTGTGTGTGTGTGTGTGTGTTTGTGTGTGTGTGTGTGTGTGTGTGTGTGTGCTTGTGTGTGTGCGTGCTTGTGTGTGTGCGCGCGCGCGCGCGCGCGCGCGCGCGTGTGTGTGTGTATGTGTGAGTGTGCGCTTGTGTGTGTGCTTGTGCGTGTGTGTGTGTGTGTGCGTGCGTGTGCGTGCGTGTGTGTGTGTGTGTGTGTGTGTTGGATAGCAATGGTTAGTTTTGGACACTTTGCAAGTTAACAGAGTAACCCAACGGGGGAATAATATCCAATGCAAAAGACATTTACTAAGTCTTTTGGCCAGTCTGGCACCATAGGGAATCAGATTTCTTTTTAGTAAGTTTAAGTTTGGTTGTCACCCCTTTTATCTCTCTTCACCCCCCCCCCCCCCATCAACTCTAACACCCCCCACTCCCCCTACTGTACCATTCGAGACACTGAACGAGGGGCTACGTTTCAGCGCTGCCTTCTTTGGACCTGAAGCCTGGGCCGTGTTGGGCTTGGACTGGAGCCTTGGGGCTGCGGTGGCACGCTCTTCTTCGGGGTGTGTGAACCAGCAAGCTGTGGACTCCTGTCAGGAGGACTCACGACGGGTGTGAAGGACTGCAGAACGTGGACGATGCAGCAAAGTGGTGGTCATGGAGGTTTCTGGCTGTGAGTGACTGGTGGGTATTGGGGGTGGACGTGTGAGAGAGAAGACTGAAGTGAACGTGGACGATGCAGCAAAGTGGTGGTCATGGAGGTTTCTGGCTGTGAGTGACTGGTGGGTATTGGGGGTGGACGTGTGAGAGAGAGGACTGAAGGGAACGGAAGAGAGAGAGGACTGGCGTGTACAATTCTATGTAAAGAAGTTGGTCACCACCAAGGAAGAAGGGGCGACTAGGACTTTTGACTGACTTTTCATTATCTTGTATATGTGACCCAGCACCACGAAAGGGACATTAAGTCGTTGAGACAGTTTCTTACAACATGTCTGCAAAGTCAAAAATCTCATATTTAAAAAATAAATTTTGAGTTATTGCTATTTTTATGCTCTTTAATATCTTATCATTCATTTTCACAAAGGACGATCTTTAATGTGGTCTCTCAATATTCCAAACAGTGCTTCAAAATTGGTAGGTTGGTGCATGTTCTTAGGATAAGCTAGCCTTTAGACTGTGATTTCTCAAAACGGCCGACAGTCACCTTACCAACTTTTAATGCTCATATCTCGGCAGCAAAAAGAGGACACAAGAATGGTTGTTATATCATTCGATAGAGAATTGCCTGAAGATGTGGACTGTTCCATTTTCTGAGTGTGGTCATTTTGACACACATTTAATGTCCCTTGCGTGGTGCTGGGTCACAATAACAATTCGATGGCTTGGAGTCAAATCGGACTATCTTTAGATAGTCCATTGACATATTATTGAATTTATTACGAAAACTAATAACTTGTATACAAAAAACCCGCTGAAATATAAAAAGCAAGGCCCCCTTTTTATATTTCTGCAGTCATTGTTTGTCACAAGTTATTAGTTTTTGTAATAAATTCAATAATACGTCAATGGACTATCTAAAGATAGTCCGTTTTGACTCCAAGCCATCGAATTGTAAAAACAATTGGTCACCACATGGATTCTATATTATCTAATGTGGTATCCATGGTCACCACCAAAGGAAGAAGGGGCGACTAGGAGTTTTGACTGGCTTTTCATTATCTTGCATAATAATTAGGATAAAATTTATAGATTTAATCAGAGTCTTTATCTTTGTTCCATCCAGTCCCTTACCCCTTTACGTTGACCCCGTAGCCTTAGCCTCGGTGCTAGGATAGGTTGGGAGGGTGTGTGTGTGTGTGTGTGTGTGTGTGTGTGTGTTTCGTGTGGGGTGGGGGGGGGGGGGGGGGGTGCAGTTAGGAAACTTTCAGGGATCATCGTCAAGGTTTTCTTCTATCTAGCTAGTTGGGGCCCGGTCTAGTTCCCATCTGTAACTGTTGTTGTTGTTGTCGTACCCTGGCTAAAAGACTCCAGGGATCATCCAACCGCCGAAGCACTTGAACACCATAATGGTACAAATGCGGTGAGCTATATAAGCTTTATTTATTTATTATTATTATTTTTATTTTTATTATTATTTTTTATATATTATTATATATTATTATTATTATTATTATTATTACAAATGCATCGGCTAGGGATGAGAACATTACGTGTGTGATCGTTTCTGATTACCCCGCCACTTAGGCAGCTTTTCTGACTTCGGGAGAATCCCTATCCATCTCATTCTCTAGGCTTTATGTTTATGTCTCTGTGTGAGTGGTGAATAAATGGTTGTGTGGTAACTGTGTTTCCTTGCTTGGGTGGGTGTGTGTGACTGTGTGTGTGTGTAAGGTATTATTTATTATTAGGTACTTTATAGTCACAGAGACGTCTCTGTGAAATTCGGGTTGCTCCCACCTGGAGAGCGCGCCGCAGCCAGAGCGCGCCACCCAATTATGTTTTTTTGCATGTAATATTGTGTGTGTGTGTGTGTGTGTTGTGTGTGTGTGTGTGTGTGTGTGTGTGTGTGTGTGTGTGTGTGTGTGTGTGTGTGTGTGTGTGTGTGACTGATGAGGAAGGAAAGGAGGGGGGGGGGGGGGGGTAACATTGTGACCAAATGACAACTTTTTCGTTGCCACTGGGTTTAACGTGTGCTAAGTGCATGGGCACACGGGACCTCAGTTTATTGTCTCATCCGAAAGACTCCACGTTCAGACCGTAAGGCCTAGTGCAAAGTGAGAGGAAAAATCCCCTGTACCTAGGTTCGAACTTGAGACAAGGCGAACGCGTTAACTCTGTGCCACTCTACACTCTGTGGGTGGGTGTAACTGTGGGGGGTGGGTGTAACTGTGGGTGGGTGTAACTATGGGTGGGTGTAACTGTGGGTGGGTGTAACTGTGGGTGGGTGTAACTGTGGGTGGGTGTGACTGTGTGTGTGTGTGTGACTGTGGGTGGGTGTAACTGTGGGTGGGTGTAACTGTGGGTGGGTGTGACTGTGGGTGGGCGTAACTGTGGGTGGGTGGGTGTAACTGTTGGTGGGTTGTAACTGTTGGGTGGGTGTAACTGTGGGTGGGTGTAACTGTGGGTGTGGGTGGGTGTGGGTGTGGGTGTAACTGTGGGTGGGTGTAACTGTGGGTGGGTGTAACTGTGTGTGTGTAACTGTGTGTGTAACTGTGGGTGTGGGTGAAACTGTGGGTGGGTGTAACTGGGTGGGTGTAACTGTGGGTGTGGGTGTAACTGTGGGTGGGTGTAACTATGTGTGTGTGTAACTGTGTGTGTGTGTAACTGTGTGTGTGTGTAACTGTGGGTGTGTGTAACTGTGGGTGTGTGTAACTGTGGGTGGGTGTAACTGTGGGTGGGTGTAACTGTGGGTGGGTGTAACTGTGGGTGGGTGTAACTGTGGGTGTGGGTGTAACTGTGGGTGTGGGTGTAACTGTGGGTGGGTGTAACTATGGGTGGGTGTAACTGTGGGTGGGTGTAACTGTGGGTGGGTGTAACTGGGTGGGTGTGTAACTGTGGGTGGGTGTAAACTGTGGGTGGGTGTAACTGTGGGTGTGTGTAACTGTGGGTGGGTGTAGCTGTGGGTGTGTGTAACTGTGGGTGGGTGTAACTGTGGGTGTGTGTGTAACTGTGGGTGTAAGTCTGTGTGTGTGTAACTGTGTGTGTGTGTGTGAACTGTGTGTGTGTGTAACTGTGTGTGTGTAACTGTGTGTGTGTAACTGTGGGTGGGTGTAACTGTGGGTGGGTGTAACTGTGGGTGTGGGTGTAACTGTGGGTGGGTGTAACTGTGGGTGGGTGTAACTATGGGTGGGTGTAACTGTGGGTGGGTGTAACTGTGGGTGGGTGTATCTGTGGGTGGGTGTAACTGTGGGTGGGTGTAACTGTGGGTGGGTGTAACTGTGGGTGGGTGTAACTGTGGGTGGGTGTAACTGTGGGTGGGTGTAACTGTGGGTGTGTGTAACTGTGGGTGTGTGTAGCTGTGGGTATGTGTAACTGTGGGTATGTGTAACTGTGGGTGGGTGTAACTGTGTGTGTGTGTGTGTGTGTAACTGTGGGTGTAAGTCTGTGTGTGTGTAACTGTGTGTGTGTGTGTGAAACTGTGTGTGTGTGTAACTGTGTGTGTGTGTGTAACTGTGTGTGTGTGTAACTGTGGGTGTGTGTAACTGTGTGTGTGTGTGTAACTGTGGGTGTGTGTAACTGTGGGTGTGTGTAACTGTGGGTGGGTGTAACTGTGGGTGGGTGTAACTGTGGGTGGGTGTAACTGTGGGTGGGTGTAACTGTGGGTGTGTGTAACTGTGGGTGTGTGTAACTGTGGGTGTGTGTAACTGTGGGTGTGTGTAACTGTGGGTGGGTGTAACTGTGGGTGGGGCACGCTTGCGATCCAGAGTGTTCATCCGAAAGAAGCTGTCCAGTTTCGGAGTTGATTCCTTGGGATCAACCCGGTGAGCGCGACAGTGTCCCTATTTCCTAATCCTAAACGATAGGATGCAGCTAGCTGGACTTGGCTATCATGCCGGTTGCACGCCGAACGTGCGCTGGCTGGCCAGGTCATCAAAACTTTAGAATAGGGCATGCTCTCTACCCAAGTTGATAATTATGCCATGGCGCGGCCCTGTCAAATGGTCGACCTATGGCGATTATTTGCCCGCCAGGGGGCAGTCCATCCACTAGGGGCTTATCACGCGATTTTCTTAGTTGGGCGTAGTGAGAGAGAGCCCGCTAAGTCGCTCATTATAGATGCAGTACAGTAGCTCACAACTGCGTGGTTTTAGTCCCGGTTTACCATTGAGCCCATAGCCACTCGCTCACTCTGGATAGGAGTCAGTCCAGGACACAAAAAAGCCATCATGTAAGCAAATGTTACTGAAAGTTTGTCGTAGGTTTGAGACTTTGATTACCATCCTCCAAAATTGTGTATTGAGCGTATCGTAAATTTGAGCTTTACGTCCTCTCGACCTGGGAAGGCACATATGGGACATTTGTGTATTGAACAGATGTTGCGGGTGGTTTTATCGTCCTTTGCCGATCTACGAAGGAGTATGTTTTCGTTCGAGTTTGTTTCTTTTGTTTCTTTTTCTTTTTTCTGTCTGTTCCAATGATATATCCAAAACCGCTTGACCGAATCGCTTCACATTGTGTGTGGTGGTGTGTCACCACGAGCGGAAGGCATCCGCGTATAAAGTATTGCCGTCGTGACCTTGACCTTGGCGTATGACCTTGAAAACCGAACATCTTTAAGGGGTCGGCCATAACTTCCACACCGTTGGTCTGAGTCTTCAAATTTGGCATGGAGGTACTGTGGCTTATGCCCGTTCTGATGAAGGCATACCGATCAAGGTCAAGGTCAGGGAGATCGCTAGACCTTGAAACTGGTAGGGGTCTAAAAGGTGGGTTTTCAGCCATATTTTCCACATTTGTAATTGACAGAAGCGCTTCAGATTGTGTGTGGTACTGTATAACCTGGAGTAGAAAACATCCGAGCATACATTATCGCCATGCTGACCTTGACCTTGAAGTGTGACCTTAAAAACCGAAATTTCCTTCTTTGCGAAAATCAACACACGCACTCACGCACACACACGCACTTTCTTATTCTCTTTCTTTCCTTCTTATTTTCCGCGTTGCCTTTCTGCCCAGCCCCTACCCTTTGTGATGCTAATGAGGGGCGAACAGGGCACGCGCTGCACGGGGCACGCCATTGACGCTCTGGAGGAGGTGACTCGCCGCCTGAATCTGGTGTAGCGAACTAAACGGGGCAGGGTCACAAGTTAACCCCTTCGGTACCAGAAGGACCAACGGACACCTGGACTGGCATCATTGGACACATCCTGGCTCTGGGGTGAAATCAAGCAACCCTCCATCAATTCTCTGCAGGTAGTAACAGGGCGTGTCTGTGTGTGTGTGTGTGTGTGGGGTGGGGAGTGACATCAACAAGTTTGACCCTATGTCCAATGATTTTCCACAACCTTTCTTCAGTGGAACCTCCCTTATAAGACCTCCCATTATAAGACTCCCTCCCACATAAGACCTACTTCTCTGAGACATTGCCCTTCTTTGTACGTATTAAAAGTACCTCCCTTATAAGACCCTTCCCTTATAAGACCTCATTTTGGATGATTTTGAAGGTCTTATAAGGGAGGCTCCACTGTATAACACAATCTAGTCAACCAATCGAAAACAAGATCCAATGACACTTCATCCTAATCAACCAAACCAAAACCTTCTGTGTTTCCCCCAGGATCTGGCTAACCAGCCCAGAGGTGCCCTACCCCGTGATGCGCGGATCGTTTGACCATGGAGTGTTCTGAGCTGATGGCCAAGATGGAGTCCAACTTGTACGAGCTGAGAAGACCATCAGCAGCAACGTGCAGTCTGCTGGGGACCTGGATGGAGTCCAACTGTAGAAGACCATCAGCAGCAACGTGCAGTCTGCCGGGGACCTGGATGGAGTCCAACTGTGGAAGACCATCAGCAGCAACGTGCAGTCTGCCGGGGACCTGGATGGAGTCCAACTGTAGAAGACCATCAGCAGCAACGTGCAGTCTGCCGGGGACCTGGGTGGAGTCCAACTGTAGAAGACCATCAGCAGCAACGTGCAGTCTGCCGGGGATCTGGGCAGGATGGAGTCCAACTGTAGAAGACCATCACCATCAACGTGCAGTCTGCAGAGGACCTGGATGGAGTCCAACTGTAGAAGACCATCAGCAGCAACGTGCAGTCTGCCGGGGACCTGGATGGAGTCCAACTGTGGAAGACCATCACCGGGGACCTGGATGGAGACCAACTGTAGAAGACCATCAGCAGCAACGTGCAGTCTGCAGGGGACCAGGATGGAGTCCAACTGTGGAAGACCATCAGCGGCAACGTGCAGTCTGCAGGGGACCTGGATGGAGTCCAACTGTAGCAGACCATCAGCAGCAACGTGCAGTCTACCGGGGACCTGGGCAGGATGGAGTCCAACTGTAGCAGACCATCAGCAGCAACGTGCAGTCTGCAGGGGACCTGGGCAGGATGGAGTCCAACTGTAGCAGACCATCAGCAGCAACGTGCAGTCTGCAGGGGACCTGGGCAGGATGGAGTCCAACTGTAGCAGACCATCAGCAGCAACGTGCAGTCTGCCGGGGACCTGGGCAGGATGGAGTCCAACTGTAGCAGACCATCAGCAGCAACGTGCAGTCTGCCGGGGACCTGACCAGAAGCCAGCTGACTGTGTGTGGGACTACCCGCTGTGGGGAGAACACCTGTATCGAGGTAGGATTTTTATTTATTTTTAAAACGTCCACAGATAACTACGAAGTGTGTCACCTTGGCTTAAGGCTGTGTCAGACCAATTCACATAGTCTAGAACACCAAGGCTACATTAAAATGTTATGCTCTGCATAGTTATGCGCGGATAATACGTGGTAAGATTTATCGTGGTGAAAACCCTGACATGGCCTTAGTTGTCGACGGGGCTATAATTTTAATCTTAATTAATGGATTGTCTTTAACCATGACAAACTCCTAGCATAACATCAGTATCCAAAGTCCTCGGAAGTCGGAGTGTGTCTGCTCACGTGGCGAGGTAATCAAAAACGTCCGCACACGTAATGTTCTCATCCCTAGCTGGTGCATTTTCTACCATAGTGTTCAAGTGATTCGGCTGTTGGGATGATCCCTGGAGTCTTTAAGCCAAGGTACAACAACAACAACAACAACACTAAGAAATGCTAGGTCTGTCTGTGCTGAGTCAGAGTTGTAATATCAAGACATACGTTATTCATTCAATCGGACTTTACAAGGTACGAGGGGCTCTCCATAAGTTTCGGGATGTAGAGAACTGAGAAGGCGTACACTTCTTCTGGCCAGTCTACATCTTCGAAGTATCCTTCCTAATAAGCACAAATACCCTTGTTCATCCGTTCAAAGCAAACGGATCGACTGAGGTACGTCAAAATAGAGCCCTTGGCGAACCCTCGAGCATTTTTCGTCCTTTAAAAAGCAAACGGTTGTGGCGCTAGACGAGGTCGGTAGATCGACTGAGGTACGTTAAAATAGAGCCCTTGGCGAACCCTCGAGCATTAAGTTTTGCATTCTGAATTTGAGTCCCTTTTAACTACCACTTTGCAAAAGTTACTAAGATACATTCTCAATGGGTTAAAGACCCACCACGTCACTGTCAAAATCATGGTTTTCGCGTGTTTTCCATCTTATATCTGGTAAGAAATCTTAAGAAATCTTCCAAGCATAAGAGGGAATGTGACTCGTGACGTGGGGGGTCGCTAAGTCGGGGAAATAAGGGGAGGGAGACCAAATGAACTTCGTTTTCGTGCAGAATGTCCAAAGCAGTTGCAGCAATGTGGCCACTTGCGTTGCCATGGTAAAGTAGGTGACTTCAGACACCACTGCACGGACCACATGTCCATAGCGCCTTAGGATAATAATAATAATTAATAATATAATAATAATAATAATAATAATGTAAATGTATACAGCATTTCATCTCCAATAATGGAGTGGGATGGGATCCCCAAGAGACTGTCCCAAACCTCATATGCTCTGTGTGCAGGCGTTGTCGGGCTGTCATTGAGGTGCGTGGAGGTCACACACGTTACTGAGTCAGTTTTCAGTAATTTCTCAAGAATTTGCAAAGTTCTTAATTCAATGAATTTCTTTGCCCCAAATGCCGAAACCCATGAAATTTGAGGGTAGGCTTGATTTTGTGTCTTTCAAACCTTTTAAATCTTCAAAACTCTATCGTCATTGAGTATGTTTTGTTTTCAGATGACCGGACAATTGGATGGATACATTTGTACTTGAAGTCAATTGGATATACAGCGTTTCTAAAAAAAACAGTGATGCAAAGAAAGTCTTGAGTAGTATACTAGATTTTGTACGTGCGTTTTGTGTTTTTTTGTTGTTGTTTGTTTTTGTTCTTTTTTCGTGTTTTGTTTTTTATTCTGCCCCTCCTTGGTTTGCAGGTGGAGAACAGGAGCCACCCAGGAACCAGAGACAGCACCACACTCGTGAGCACGTGTCACGTGGAAACACACACACACACACACACACACATTGGAAACGCACACATTGGAAAACAAAATGGCAGCGTTAGCTGTGAAGTGTTTGGTGTTCTTGTTTGCTGTGTGTGTGTGTGTGTGTGTGCGTGCGTGCGTGCGTGCGTGCGTGCGTGCGTGCGTGCGTGCGTGCGTGCGTGCGTGCGTGCGTGTGTGTGTGTGTGTGTGTGTGTGTGTGTGTGTGTGTGTGTGTGTGTGTGTGTGCGCGTGCGTGCGTGCGTGTGAGTGTGATACACGCGTCGTTTCATTGAAGTTTAAGGTGCGTTTCTTCTTTTTTTTGGTAATGGATTCGTTTGGATATTGCAATCTCAGTAAAGTAATACCATCTCCTTATTTCTCTGCAAATAGGCGTCAAGGTACCATTTGAGGCAGACTTTCTGGAAGAGAAAACAACATTTGTAGCGATTCGTTCAGGGTGGAAGCAAGTCATACGAACCCTTTCGTTCCTCTCTTAAGTCTTCTACCTCTTTTGATCAAGATTGCGAATGCAATGCGCTAAATACGTATGTTTTCAGTTTTCAATCGTCTCCTCGCTGCGTTCAGCCAACATATTCCGAATTTTGGAGGAGCTCGAAAGATACAATTAATGAGCGACTTAGCTGGCTGTTTTGACCGCCAGATGGCATACCGCTCGAGTGGGGCTAATCCTCTATATATTCTTAGTTGGGAATAAATAGAGAGGGGGAGAGAAGTCCTTCCCTTTCTCTTTCTCTGCCCCCAACTAAGGATATCACGAGATAAGCCCCCATTGAGTTGGTTGCCACCTGGCGGTCAATTTGGCGAGCTAGGTTGACCATTGGAAGACTGCTTTGAGGTAAAAAAACAAAAAAAGCAGGTGACCGAAAGCAAAAAGAAAAGGCAGAGTCCGAGAGAGTGACAGATTATAGGAAGCTACCATACTACATACATACATAATAGCAAAACTGCACACATACATGCACTAAAAATACACTTCCAACATCACACGAGAGAGGAAGAAGGGTCGGGGGTAAGGGTGTGGTGGTGGGGGAGGGGAGACGGACAGGTAGGGAAAGGATGGGGACTATGGAAAGGGGGGAAGAGTAGGGAAAGGTGGAGATAGTAGCCTGGATGGTGGGTGGATAGAGAGCATGCTCTGACGCACAAATGTTCGACACTAGATAACAGCAGATTTGTTTTTCTGTGACAAACTTTAATGTAACAAACTAGCAAAAGAACAAAGTTCTAGACATTAATTTGGTCCATCTAGTCTACCGATTCCTCAACAACTCGCATTAACCATATTTATCGTTTCAGAGTTTAACTAGATAACGGAACACCTGTTTGAAAATGATATAAACAATCCAAAGCCGATTGTGATTCCCACCCCGCCCATCCTAAAACGAAATGCACTGCAATCTTCCAAATCAAAGTTCGATGCATCTGCCTAATTTCGCTTTTTCTTCTGTTCTCAGAAACTGTTCATCGGTTTTGTTGCGAACTTGGCCGAAGGCAGCTGGAGTTGGGGAAAGTCAACTAATCCCTTGGCAGCCGTACTCGGAGCCAGTACTACTGCCTCCTAGTTGTTCAGAACAGACCAGGCTGTACCAACTTTCCATTATTGTCGAAAATCAGTTATTGTGCAGCTCTTACGTTATCATCGAGTAGAACTTCACACATTATGTGACCCAGCACCACGAAAGGGACATTAAGTCGCTGGGCTAGTTTCTCACAACAGGCTTGCAATGTCAAAAATTGTTTTATCGGCTCAGAGGTGAGCCTACACTTTAGTTGAGTGAAAACGCTTTATCAGTTTGGTATGGTCTCTAAATACTCCAGAATGCTTCAAAATGAATAGGTCCATGCATGGTCTTCAACTTCAGACTGATTTATCAAAATGGCCGACAGTCAACCTACCAGCTTCAAATGCTCATAACAGAAAATGTTACAAGAATGGTTCTTATACCATTTTGAAAGAATTGCCTTAAGTTTCCATTTTTCTCAGAACGGTCATTTTGACAATGTCCCTTTCGTGGTGCTAGGTCACGTGTGTCGAACCTATTCTACACGTGAGAGTGGGGGTAATCACTACCCCCCTCCAAACCTAGCAAAACAAAACCAACAATCCCAAAACGAAACAACCACCTCTACCTACCAATCAAACCTAACCTAACCAGACCGTCAGATTGTTTTCAAACTCCACAGGCCATATGACCCCCCGATTACAGAGAATGACGGGTCAATTTTCAAAATAATGGGCCGATAATGTCTCTGTAGTATTACACTTAAATTCTACTGCAGCCCTTCGTGGGTCAGATGACCCCTTGCTTCACAAAATGAGGGGTCAAATTATCATCAATACGGGTCCAATGACCCGGGCCCGCTGACAATCTGAAGCTCTGCCCTAACCTATCTTCTATCTAATCTACATGAGAAAGAGAGGGTAATGTCTAACCCCCCTCCAAGCCTAACAAAACAATCCCCAAACAAAGCAAAACAACCCCCCTCTGCCTACCTACCTATCCATCTAGCTAGCCTAGGTGAGGGGCAAGGAGTGAGAGGCTTCGGCACGCAGATGCACTAACGGCGGGTGCAAGAGAGCGCTGCTTCAATGTGTACACAAAGGCGGGATCCACTGCCCTCCCCGGGCATTGGTCCTTACCTCCACCTCCCTCGCGACCTCCAGTACCCCTCCCCTAACAGCCCTCCTATCCCACCCCGCAACAACAAAAAAAAAGAAAAAAAAGGCTACACCCCTCCTTCCTTCCCACCCCACCCATCCTATCCCCCTTACTTACCTGTTCTGCAGTCTGCACAAAATAACATGGCATGCACAAACTGGCATCTTCACATTGTACAAAAATAACATCACCATCATAAACTTAAAGATCCACAAGATCACGGGTTTTCCCTCTTATAACTGGAAAGAAATCTTGTTTTTGACCAAGTCTGACTCCCATATAAATGGCCCCAAATTCAAACCGAAGCATCAGTTTAAAGAGCAGCCTCAATTTGAACTTGGGGAAATCTATGTCGGTCACAGCAACCCAGACAAAACCGAGGGACTGGGTTTTTAAAACAAAATTGCATGTTTCGACGAAACTTTCAAACCTATCAACACATCTAAAGGCTGTGGCGGGACGGGATCACGATATTGTCCACGATCCCAACTGTTTATGGACCTTCAATGACTGATCAAGACAATACAATGTAATCCCATGCAAGTTTAAAGCAACAACACAGCCAGTGGTCTGGATCCCAACGACAATCGCCATTGATATCTAAATTAGGAAGACCGTTCTTTAAATAACCTTAAGCTTTCACAACATTTCAGTAAAAATCTGATCATAATTACTCAAAAAAATGTATAATAGCCTTTCATGAACAAAAATATTAAAGCACCCCTCACGTCACGTGTCACATTCCCTCTTATGCTAGGAAGATTTCTAACCAGCTATAAGAAGGAAAACACGTGAAAGGATAACATTCCTAATAACAAAAACACTGAATACATACAAATCCTGCGGACTCAGACACTGGATAAACTCGCAATAATCTTTTGGTCCCGGGTTAATCATCTTTATGTTAAAGGCTTTACAACTCATATTAGTGGCAATCTCAAAATAAAATGTTAGTCCCTCCAATCTTTCCTCTCACTCTGCACTAGGCCTTATGGTCTGAACGTGGAGTCTTTCCGATGAGCCGATCAACCGAGCTCCCGTGTGCCCATACACTTAGCCCCGTGGCAACGGAAAAGTTTTCATTTGGTCAAAATGTAACCCCCACTCATTTCCTTCCTCATCAGTCACACAAAATTCCCATGAATTTGTTGTTAAAAGGTGGCGCGCCTCTGGCTGTGACGCGCTTTCCAGGTCGGAGCAACCGAATTTTACACAGAGACGTATCTGTGCCTATAAAGTACCAAATAACACATTTTGACTTAAAGAGCCACCAGATCACGTGTCCAAATCACGGGTTTCACGTGTGTTCCCTCTTATATAGCTGGTAAGAAATCTTCTTTTGACCAGGTTTGACTCCCATACAAATGTCCCCAAATTCAAAACGAAACATCATTTTGAAGAGAAGCCTCAATTTGAAGTTGGGGGCATTTGTATGTGGGTCACAGCTACCCAGAAAAAAGGAACATAATCGTGGTGGGCCAGTGGGTCTTTAAGCGATTTTCACTGCATGCAACTACTACAATCATTCTTAGGGGATGACCTCATTTCCCACCAGGTTCGGTTTACTTTCATTCCAACCTTCGATTGCAAAATTGCAAAAAAGGAAAGCGAAGCCTAACCAGAGCGTGAAAACGCTAGACCAACCAGCGACGCGTCAGCATTTTCGGCTCCAGTGACCTTGACCTTTGGTGGGCTTAAAAATGAAAGACAAAAGCTATGCCGGTTCACAAGAAAGTCAAACATTTACTTACAATTCTTCTCTTCTGGCTTTCTCAGGTGGTGCCCGGAAGTTTCCCACCCGGACTTTTCCCACCCCAGCTTTTCCCACCCGGGCATTTGCCACGAATTGACGCTCTTTCATAATATTTTCCGCGCTTCTAATATGCCAATACGCGCTTTCGTAAATATCCCGACTTTTCCCACCCTAGGACATTTCCCATCCGGACTTTTTACACTCAATCATCTCTCTGTCTGTCTGTCTGTCTCTCTCTCACACAGACACACACACACAGAGACAGACAGACAGACACACACACCATCACACACACACACACACTCATACACACGAACGAAAGGGCCTTTGCACTGGCTCTGGTTCTGCAGCCAATGGAAATGGTTTGGCCTTTGGGGACCTTCCCCAACGCCATCTTTCCTCATATCACTTTGGCCGAGAGTGGGGATGTACCCCGGGCAAGGCATCTCAATAACAGACAACTTCTAGTCCAGTTCGACGTAGCAGCGTCTGCCCCCTCTGCTATCTGGCACGAAAGCGCGTACATTCGTGGAATGTGGAGTCTTACCGATGAGACGATAAACCGAGATCCCGTGTGCAAATGCACTTAGCACACGTTAATCCCAGTGGCAACGAAAATATTTGCATGCAACAACAACTAAATGGGTGGCGCGCCTCTGGCTGCGACGCGGTCTCCAGGTGGGAGCGCCCGAATTTACACAGAGACGCCTCTGTGACTGTAAAGTAACTTTTAAGTTAAAAATTAACTTTAAGGGCAGGAAAGTGAGAGAGACAGGCTGCTGCTTCTTCTTCTTCTTCTTCGATTGCTCACAGTTTTCGTTCCATTATGAGCGCAGATGCATCATGCTGCCATTATGCGCCTAAGTTAAAAAAAAAGTAGGCCCAGCATGTCCGACTTCGGCTGGAGGAAATCTTTTTTCCTCCAGTGTTCCTTGAAAAAAAGCAAGGAGAATGGACCGGAAAGGCAGAAAGCAAAAGGAAAAGGCAGAGTCAAAGAGAGTGACAGATTAGAGGCAGATACAAGCATGGAACTTCCAGAAGGTGAGGGAATTATTTATATAAAAGACCCATGCATCCCCACTGGGGGGGGGGGGGGGGGGGGTCAAAGAGACAAAAAACAGGGAGAGAGACATTAAAGAGACAGTGTGGTAAAGACACTGAAAGAGAGAGAGAGAGAGAGAGAGAGAGAGAGAGAGAGAGAGAGAGAGAGAGAGAGAGAGAGGCAGAGATGGAGAGACTGTAAGAGAGAGACAAATAGAGAAGGACACGTAAGTCTACACAGAGAGGGAGGGAGAGAGAGAGAGAGAGAGAGAGAGAGAGAGAGAGAGAGAGAGAGAGAGAGAGAGGTGGTCAATGAGGTCGTCGCCTGCAAGTAGGTCCGAGGGTCAGCCCCCCCCCCCCTCCCCTACCAAAGTCCTCTCCACACCAGCTCCCAGGCCACCTGTACACTGTTCAGCGTGGTCTGTCACTGCACGAGCACACGTGTCATCGTTCTCTCTCTCTGTGTGTCTAAACGCTGAGGAATGCCAAAGATCCGCAAGATGATCTCGCCTAGAACATTCTTCCGCATACATCGCGTCAATCTCAGAGATCATACAGAGTCGATTTGCTGGGAGCAAACCCGCCACACTCGACTAGATTCTTCGTCTCCTCCCCGATCCTCTGTGTTGACAGATGGCCCACGGATCGTTCATGGTTGATGCCAGACGCCTGTTCTTTCTCCACACTGTTATCAGCTAGCATTGTCTTGCTGCGGTTCTGCTTTGGTCTTGTTCGGGTCACTACGAATTTCAACGGTTTGTAGTTTGTCTGATGTTTCTTCTGCTCGCACTGGCCGCTGATTCTTCTTCTTCTTCGTCGTCGATCACTTTAGAGAGAAATGCCGGTTGTCTGTACGAAAGCGGCGGTCGTCTGAAGATCCCTCAGGTTGCCGTAGAGCTTTCCCATGTGGCCACATTGTTTGACTGGGACCATCATGAAGTCTGCAATGCTGAAGCACGTGCTCTGATCCATCAGGTTGCCGTAGAGCTTTCCCCTGTGGAAACATTGTCTGGAACCATCATGAAGTCTGCAATGCTGAAGCACGTGCTCTGATCTATCAGGTTGCCCTAGAGCTTTCCCCTGTGGAAACATTGGCCTGGGACCATCATGAAGTCTGCAATGCTGAAGTATGTGCTCTGATCCCTCAGGCTGCCCTAGAGCTTTCCCCAGTGGAAACATTGTCTGGGACCATCATGAAGTCTGCAATGCTGAAGTACGTGCTCTGCATCCTCCGCGTAGACATGCTTTCGTCTCTCCAACCCTGAATGTCCTGAACATGTGGGCACGCAATCTATTGTGTCCAGTCCTCAGTCTGATCAGGAGTAACCTGGTCCGGTCTGCTGAGCGTGTGGCAGCAGTCAGCCTCGTTGGAATTTGTCTGGTGCCGTTTTCATTTTTGCTTGGACAGAACTTTGACAGCAGTCTCTTCCTCAGAATTAGGAGACATGTCCGTCCTTGCTCGCTGGCGATCTTCAAGCTTTGCTGCCTTCGAGTGAGTGTGGGCCTGTCTCCACCAACGCGTTCACGGCACTTTCTGCAGGGGTGTCTCGGGGGGTGTCAGGGGTCCCAGAGGTGTTGTGGTGCTGAAGAACTCTCCTCACTCCTACTCGACTCTGTCATCTGCAAAATACAATCCAAATAAGACGCCTTAGAAAATGAGTTTGTCGAAAAAGACGACGATGACGGTGATGATCGGGGTGAAGAAAAGGGGGAAAAAGGAAGAAAAAAAGATAATTTGGCTAATGTTAAGATCAGCTCCCTCCGCTGTTCCAGGGTGAAGTTGGCCAATCAGCTCCCTCCAATTGACCTTTTCCGTTAAGCTGATTGGCCAACTGGAACAGCGGAGGGAGCTGATCTTAACATTTGCCGATAATTTAATAGGGCCTAAGCAGCAATTTATTTGATTAAAAAAATGAAACGCCCACATTCATATTATTGATCCCAGAGGGAATTAGGGAGCAAACTGGCATGCTTGATCAACCATGAAGACTAATAAACATTTAAAGCAATCATTTGCCGACTTCTTTTGCTGGCTGTCATGCATTCCATCCCCCCCCCCCCCCCCGCCCGCCCCCCCCCCCCTCCCCTCGAATTGTGGCTGAGAAACACATTCTGCCAATGTTGGGAAAGGGAAAGGGTTAGGATCAGCCTGTACTATTTTCATGTTTTCAAATGCAGTAGAGCCTCCCGATTAAGGCCTTGAAAAACCCCCAACCCCAAGAAAGGGTCTTAATAGGGAGGGGTCTTAACAGGGAGGTGGACACTCAGTAGTCCAGATATGAAGGGGGAGAAATCGGTAAAAGTGTTTTTTTTGGTCACATCTTAGAGGAAGTCTTTATATGTACGGTCGTAATAGGGAGGTTCCACCGTAGCTGAAATAAGCAGGTTTTGAGATTGAGGGTCGCAAACAGGAGGGGGAAGGGTAACTAAACTACATCTTTTCCAGATAACAAAAGCAATTCTATGGGGAAAAGAGCTTAAGCTAAGGCTTTGTTGGGCGCCATTCTGTCAAACAAGTATCGTTTTTAATGGGATAAATGTGGATGTAGCCAAAACGTGTCTGGCTCGGGAGCTTCTTCGTCTTCGATCGCGCAGACAGTTTCATGTCAATTATAAGCGCAGATGCGTCATGCTGCCGTTATGCACCTAAGTAAGAAATAATTAGGCCCAGCATGTCCGACTTCGGCTGGAAGAAATCGTTTTGAAAGTGTTTCTTGAGAAAAGGGCAGGAGAATGGACCGGTTAGGCAGAAAGATAGTAGATGACAGTAAGCAAAGGGAAAAGGCAGAGGCAAAGAGAGTGACAGATTAGTGGAAGTGGAGCAGTTAGGATAATATACCATGTGGCAACATATATAATGTGCAGCCGCTCAAACACAACTGAACAGTCACGACAAAAGTCTACAGAATAACTTCGATTTGCATATTGTCAAATTTCTGTAAAACATACATAAAAAAGGACACTGGACACAAAGACAGTGGTTAGCATGTGTACTCGCTTTATGTCTTCGGAGATAGATCTAAATGCCAGATTGCTCAGCTTCAAATACACTCCAAAGGTCAAGGTCAAAGGTAAAGTTCAGAAAGGGTGCAATTTCTATACTGGACGCACGCATACACAGCTTGATGTAATATACCACCCTACAAAAGTTTAAGCTATTCTGTGCAGCGATCCATGTGATATTGTGACAGACCAAAAACCAAGGTCAAAGCTCACCGAGGTCAACAATACTTCGCATTACATAATATATGATCTTTAGTTAGACTACCTACTTACCAAATTTGGGGACAATAACTGCGAAAATGTGAAAGATATGACCAAGACAAAAAGTACATGTTAAAAGGTCAAAGATCAAGGTCATTGGTTAATTTTATTATGCAAATCATATTTCTTGAAAGCTTGTATAAGCATATATGTGAATGCAAAGTTTTAACAATGTACGCCTCATAGATCCAGAGAAAAAGCCAATGTTAAAATTAGGACCATGGACGAAATTTAAGGTCAAAGGTCAAGGTTAAGGTTAAGATAAATGTCACCCAGCATACCATATCACCTTAAGCTAATGCACCAACATGCCACATTTTTGGGATGATATCAGCGAAAATGCGAAAGATATGACCAAGACAAGAATTACATGTTAAAGGTCAAGGTCATTGGTTAATCTTATTATGCAAATCATCTTTCTTGAAAGGTTGCATAAACATCTAGGTGTATGCAAAGTTTGAACAATGTACGCCTTATAGATCCCTAAAAAAAGCCAATGTTAAAATTAGGACCGTGGACTACCTACCTACCTATCTACCTACCTACCTACCTACCTACCTACCTACCTACCTACCTACCTACCTACGTACCTACCTACCTACCTACATACATACATACAACCGAAAAAATATGAGATCATAGACTCACTTCGTTGACACGAGTGAGCCAAAAACGAAGGAGAATGGACAAGACGGAAAGATAGTAGATGACAAAAGGCAGTTAATCCGGCAGTCAGTGTCACAATCGGATCGATCGTATTGAGGTCGGATCGTAGGCATTGTGACGATGTCTGCGAGTCATGATTCACGTGAAATGCTTCGCGTTACTCTCAGCCTGATTTATCTGTGTGTGTTGATCGACTTCAATGTGTGAAAAAATGCAAGCGTTTTGATACGATCTCCCCCAATCTCATTTCTATCCCGCTTTCAAACACCACCGCACGCCACACTAACGATTGTTTCCGCATTTCCTCATTCAATGCCCAGTCACTTGGCCCTAAAGAAAAACGGACTGCTGTGTGTGAATTTATTTTAGATAACGACATTAACATCATGTTTTTACAAGAAACTTGGTTTAAACAGAAAGGTGATGAAGGAAAGTGTGTCGATCTTGCCCCACATGGATATTCTGTCAAATCGTTCCCACGCTGTCACCATGGTGGGGGTCTGGCTGTTGTGTACAGGGACAGCTTGGCGAATTACATTGCAGTCAATACCACCTTCCCCTTCCCCCACACATCATTCGAAGTTGTTCAACTAGTTTATTCATCACAACAACAAACTGTTCATTTCTGGTGTTTATATAGGACTTTTCCCAGTAGCAAAAATAAGCTGACAGACTCTGTGTTTCTTCACGAATTTCCGGAATTGCTTGATGTCAATAATAAAACTGCTCGCACTGTCATTCTTGGTGATGTAAATTTTCATTTTGATCAACCCCAGCGCTCATCTACTGCCAAAATGATCGATCTTTTAAATATGTTCAATTTTAGTCAGTCTGTAAGTCAACCTACTCACAATCGGGGTCACATCATCGATTGGATTATGCATCGATCTGATGAAAACATCGTTCAGTCCACTATAGTTACTCAAGAGCTTAGTTCCGATCATTTTTGTGTCATTTGTAATCTTAGTCTACCAAGTCCCCCAGCTTCTGTTGTGTACAAAGAGACTCGTAACCTACGTGCCTTAGACAAAGAGGTCTTCAAGAAAGACATTGCTCTGTCTGTAGCCCCAGACACATGCCCCTCTGTGGAGCAACTGAACTCTACGCTTTGTGCTGTGCTGGACAGACATGCTCCGGTCAAACATTGCAGGGTGAGGACTGGACACTGCTCCCCGTGGTACCCCTGTGTCAGAGAAGAGCTCAGGGAGGCGAAGCAGGAGAGACGGCGGGCTGAGAGGCAGATGGTCAAGTCCACTCTGACTGTTTTTAAACAGATCTTTGACATTGCCAAACAGAAGGTCACAGACATTGTTGAGAAGGCAAAAACAGCCTACTATAGTGCTCAGATTTCGGGTAGTACGTCGGTCAGGCATTTATATAATGTGTGTGGCAGACTCATGGGCAAAGGCAAGTCACCCCCCCTTCCCACTTTGTATCCCCTTAGTGAACTTCCAAAGACGTTTAGTGATTATTTTACAACGAAGATTTCGGACATTCGTTTTAATCTAGACCAAATCAGCAGTTCTTTATTCGAAATGTGTGATAATACTGTGATACAGCTGGGCTTTACATTTGATTTGTTTCACCCTGTTTCTCCCAGTGATCTTAGAAAAATTATTCTTAATGCTAAACCAACCACTTGTCCTCTTGACCCCATCCCTACCCCATTGTTGATTGACTGTCTTGATGAACTGCTCCCTACCCTCACATCCATTGTCAATGAAAGTCTGTCATCTGGTCATTTTCCATCATTGTTCAAGATAGCAGCAGTTAAACCCCTCTTAAAGAAACCTTCTTTGAACCCAAATGAATTAAAACACTACCGCCCTGTGTCCAATTTGCCATTTTTGTCTAAAGTAACTGAAAAGATTGTCCTTGAACAGCTATTTGAACACTTGAATGCACACTCACTTCTCTCCCCCAACCAGTCGGCTTACCGACCCTCTCATAGTACTGAAACAGCACTGCTTAAAGTAACAAATGATATTCTCCTTGCTCTCGACCGTGGTGATGTATCCCTTCTGACACTGCTAGACTTAAGCGCTGCCTTTGACACAATCGACCATTCTATTCTCATTAGCACTCTCCATAACCATTATGGAATTACTGGTACAGCCCTATCTTGGTTTCAGAGCTACTTAACATCTCGCACACAGTCTGTTTTCATTGACGAGTTTTCATCAGATGCAAAAGCGCTGACTTTTGGTGTACCCCAGGGATCAGTACTTGGTCCTATTCTATTCATTATGTATACAAAACCCTTACACACACTCATTGAAAAGCACTCCATTTCAGATCAGTCATTTGCAGACGATACCCAACTTTACAAGTCATCTCATCCATCAAAAATAGAACATGCCTTGCAAAACATGCAACGTTGCACCACCCAGGTTAAGTCTTGGATGACGCAGCATAAATTAAAGTTAAATGATGATAAAACCGAAGCCCTTCTCATGCACACAGAACGATCCTTCTCTAACTGTCCCAAGCCAGCCACTGTCCGTGTAGGAAACTACAACATTGAGTTCTCCTCTTCTGCACGTAATCTAGGATGCATATTCTCTGATGACATGTCTTTTGACAAGTACACTTCTCATGTCTGTAAATCTGCATATGTAGCTCTCCGTCAAATAAGTTCTATCCGTCATTACCTTACAGTCTCAGCAACAAAAATCTTGATCTGTTCTCTGGTTCTGTCTAGGTTGGACTATGGCAATGCTCTCCTGGCTGGGTGTCCAAAACGTTGCATAGATAAACTTCAAAGAGTCCAAAATTCGGCCGCGAGGCTTGTGTTCAAGGCGAAAAAACGAGATCATATCACTCCTTTACTGCAGTCCCTACACTGGCTTCCTATTGAGGCACGCATCAAATACAAACTGTCAATACTTTGCCACAAATTCTTCTCAGGATCTTCCCCAGCTTACATTTCAAACCTTCTATCTGTTTACTCTCCTGCTCGATCTCTTCGTTCTTCAACTGACCACTTCACCCTCTGCATTCCAAAAGTCCGAACAAAGTCCTTTGGAGAAAGAGCTTTCTCCTTCTCTGCTCCAACTCAGTGGAATTCTCCACCTAAACCTGTCCGCGAAATCCCATCAGCGTCTTCTTTCAAAAGAGCATTGAAAACTCACCTCTTCCGGTTGTATTTTCCCAACTAAAAGTCTATGCCACGCCCTTCTGACTTATCTCTCTCTGTCCCTGGCTCTCTCTCTCTCTCTCTCTCTCTCTCTCTCTCTCTCTCTCTCTCTCTCTCTCTCTCTCTCTCTCTCTCTCTCTGTGTCTCTGTTTCTGTCACACTCACACACTCTCTGTGTTTCTGTCACATTCACACACTCTCTGTGTTTGTCTCTCTCTGTCTCTGTCTCTCTCCTCTCTCTTTGTGTCTGTCTCTTACTTTTTTCTTTTTCATCCCCTTTTCTCACCCCCCCCCCCCCCCCCTTCTGCCGTTGACTTGCCCGTGTTTTGGTCTTGCGGTCAATCAACAGCGTCCATTTCTCTCTCTCTCTCTCTCTCTCTCTCTCTCTCTCTCTCTCTCTCTCTCTCTCTCTCTCTCTCTCTCTCTCTCTCTCTCTCTCTCTCTCTCTCTGTGTGTGTGTGTGTGTGTGTGTGTGTGTGTGTGTGTGTGTGTGTGTGTGTGTGTGTGTGTGTGTGTGTGTGTGTGTGTGTGTGTGTGTGTGTGTGTGTGTGTGTGTGTGTGTGTGTGTGTGTGTGTGTGTGTGTGTGTGTGTGTGTGTGTGTGTGTGTGTGTGTGTGTGTGTGTGTGTGTGTGTGTGTGTGTGTGTGTGTGTGTGTGTGTGTGTGTGTGTGTGTGTGTGTGTGTGTGTGTGTGTGTGTGTGTGTGTGTGTGTGTGTGTGTGTGTGTGTGTGTGTGTGTGTGTGTGTGTGTGTGTGTGTGTGTGTGTGTGTGTGTGTGTGTGTGTGTGTGTGTGTGTGTGTGTGTGTGTGTGTGTGTGTGTGTGTGTGTGTGTGTGTGTGTGTGTGTGTGTGTGTGTGTGTGTGTGTGTGTGTGTGTGTGTGTGTGTGTGTGTGTGTGTGTGTGTGTGTGTGTGTGTGTGTGTGTGTGTGTGTGTGTGTGTGTGTGTGTGTGTGTGTGTGTGTGTGTGTGTGTGTGTGTGTGTGTGTGTGTGTGTGTGTGTGTGTGTGTGTGTGTGTGTGTGTGTGTGTGTGTGTGTGTGTGTGTGTGTGTGTGTGTGTGTGTGTGTGTGTGTGTGTGTGTGTGTGTGTGTGTGTGTGTGTGTGTGTGTGTGTGTGTGTGTGTGTGTGTGTGTGTGTGTGTGTGTGTGTGTGTGTGTGTGTGTGTGTGTGTGTGTGTGTGTGTGTGTGTGTGTGCGCGCGCGCGCGCGCGTGCGTGCGCGCGCGTGTGTGTGCGTGTGTGTGTGTGGGTAGGTGCGTGGGTGCGTGTGTGCGTGCGCGTGCGCCTGTGGGTGTGGATGTTGGCGTGTAAGTGTACCGTATGTATTGTTGTTTCTGTGCAGTCATATTTTAAAAGTTGTATATTTCCCATAGTTTTCGTGTGACGTGCTGTTTTATATTGTCTTAATTGATAAATGTTTTTAGTCAATTTGTGATTTTATGTATGATACTTTAATATGATGCTGTTAACTATATGTTTTGTTTTGTTTTTTGTTTTTAGTTTTTAAAAATGATTTGTAATGCATTTATATTGTTGTAAAGCGCGATGAGCCCATTGTGGGGTATCGCGCTATATAAGTATCCCCTATTATTATTATTATTCCGTCTAAAAAATATTTCTAGTATTTTCGCTCAGTATACCCTTGTAGGACCCCCAATACACGAATCAAATAAAATGTATGATGCAAAAATTCCAGATATTTCATCAGATTCGTTTTGGGGGGGACTACAAATATAGTGAACATTACTAGTAAGGTTTCATCATATTTATCTAGACAGTAGAATTTCACGATAATCTTGCCTCACATATGTCACAATCGGATCGCATTGAGATCGAATCGCATGCAGTGTGGCTAACCATTAAAGCCCACTACTTCACTCCCTACCCCCCCCCCCCCCCCCCCCCCCCTTGACCCCTATTTTCCTGACAGCATGTTTCGTGTTGAAATTCCGGCAGAGATGTGCTTTAATCACCCCCCCCCCCCCTCACATTTACGACCCTCAATCTTCTTCTTCTTCTTCTTCTTCTTCCATCGCTCAGACAGTTTCCTGTCAATTATGAGCGCAGATGCGTCATGCTGCCGTTATGCACCTAAGTAAGAAACACAGCATCATTGTCCGACTTCGGATGTTGTAGGAAATCTTTTTGGAAAGTGTTCCTTGAAAAACGAAAAGGGCAGGAGAATGGGCCAGGAAAGGCAGAAAGATAGTATAAGATGACAGCACGCAAAGGGAAAAGGCAGAATCAAAGAGAGTGGCAGAATCAAAGAGAATGACAGAATGGAGGAAGTTACAAGCACAGAACTTCCAGAAGGTGGGGGTACTATTTATACAAAAGACCCCCCCCGGTATCCCCACGGGGGGGGGGGGGGGGGGGGGGGGGCAACCTTCAATCTAAAATATATTGCTCCTTTTATGGACGTAGGCTAACCCTAGGACGGTCCTCACCCTATTCCCTTGCCACCAAAATTGGCAGAATGTTGCTTCACAGTAAAAACAACAACACAAATTGAGGAGGGGGTGAGTAAGTGGTAGTTTAGCCCCCCCCCCCCCCCCGGGTACACCTATTCTGGAGAGTTTCAGAAGAATGGTGCTTAAATTCGAGCGCTTCGACGAAAACAAGTCTAAGAAAATATACTAGCGTTTGCCGAAAAGTTTGGACAATGAAAATACCGGTTCTAGCAGAACTAGGAAGATGGCCAATCTCCCGTAACACAATAGGCCAAGCAATATCATTCTGGGTACATAAAATCGAGTCAAAGGAAGACCGCTACATTAAACAAGCATATCATGATATGATATCTGCTGAAACTCAAAAGAAAGCACATTGGATAACATGTTAAATCTTGGCTACACTCACTGGGTTTCTCACACTACTACTACTATTACTACTACTACTACTACTACTACTACTACTACTACTACTACTACTACTACTACTACTACTACTACTACTACTACTACTACTGGGTGGCGCGCCTCTGGCTGCGACGCTCTCTCCAGGTGGGAGCAACCCGAATTTCACAGAGACACCTCTGTGACTATAAGTACCTAATACACAATATAATACACTGCTGCTGCTGCTGCTGCTGCTGCTGCTGCTGCTGCTGCTGCTGCTGCTGCTGCTACTACTACTACTACTACTACTACTACTACTACTACTACTACTACTACTACTACTACTACTACTACTACTACTACTACTACTACTACTACTACTACAGCAACAGCAGCAACAACAACAACTACTACTACTACAACTACTACAACAACAACTACTACTACTACTACTACCAATACTACTACTACTACTACTACTACTACTACTACTACTACTACTACTACTACTACTACTACTACTACTACTACTACTACTACTACTACTACTACTACTACTAGGCCTACTTACCCCCACTTCTTGTCTGGAGGTTTCGTAGATAGCACATCTCTGCAGAAGATGCTCTGTGGTCTGATCGTCTTGTCCGCAACAGGAGATGAGTCGTCCTTTGACAGTTCTGGCTTTGTGATTGTCCTGATGAAGCTTTGCACTTCGCTGAATGTGATGCTGTTGTTATCTTGCTTTTGTTTTGGTAGCGACTTGTTTTTGGACAAGCAATCCGCAGACTCATTCCCTGGAATCCCACTAGTGGGCCGGTATCCACTGCAGCACCGCTCGTCTTGTGGTGGCAACTTTCTGTAGGGCTCTGTTTGGTCAGGGATGGCAGTCTGTTTGTTGTTTTTAAATGCCTGCATTATAGAAGAGGACATCTAGACAAGAAGACCACTTGATAGGAGCTATGTTATCGTCCGAGTCCTGAATGATGGAGGCAGTCTGCAGGAGGGCTTGTTCTGGATCTGGATCTGGATCATGCACGTTGTAGGATCCTATGAAGGCTATGTACACAACGGATCAGGAGAGCGCACTGAGAGTTAAAATTGATGTCTTGATGGTAATCACACAAAGGATTTAAAATGTCTGTCTTGATGTTAATGACATTAACTTGATTAAGGCTTTAAAAAATTGTTGTCTTGATGGTAATGACACAAGAAAATTAAAATTTGTGTTTGATGGTACTGACTCAGAAAGAGTTAAAGTTACCTTTTCTTCGGCTCTGTAGTTTGTGCAGTGCATCCCTGTGGCAACACTGCGAGCTGCGGTCTCTCCACCGAAGGGGAATTTGGCTAGGATGACCTGGCTCCTCCATCCGCCACGGGGTTGTCTGGTTTAAACGATTCATTTTCGAAAGAAACGTGGACACACGCAGCAACATTTACAGAAGCGACAAAAACAAGCAACGCTTATGGCGTGCTCAGTTCAAAATGGCTACACAACCTAAGTATTGGCTGATCCGTCTGTGTGATTGTGGATTCCCGCTTCCTGGAGTTAGTATCGTTCAGCGATCGTGGCGAAAGTAAAGGCTTGTTTTTATACTTTGTTATCCTGTCCATTCCCTGAGGCAGATCAGACAGCGGGTAATCTTCCACTGAGGGTTTCAGGTGTGGGCCGTTCCTTTCACCTCCCGGAGCTCCTCTAGTGTTGGTAGGGCAGGTGTGGTTGGCTGGTGCTTTTCTGGGTCCTTTCAGCGCTACTAGGGAAAGCACCTTACACGTCGTGCAAGATGTCCCTGAGAAGACCTGATACAGAAATTGAGAATAGCGTGAGGAACAAACACGACAAGAGTGACAGACTGATATCCAACTTGACGGTACAGTAATGGAAGATGCAATTACTTTAAAAACAACAACAAGGGATGCAGTCAGAGTCTGAGTTGCCTCCCATTGCTTGTCTTGCAGTACTGAAAGAGAAGGGTTAAAAACCTGGGCACAATTAACATTTTCGCCCACAGGAGAAGGCAATCCGAGGAGGGAAAGGGCCACCTTTTTCACTCGTTTGTTACCAAATGATCTCCCTTACGGGCGACAATGTGGACCTAGACAAAAACGGAACATTGTATCGTCACGAACAGTTCAGTAGTATTCATGATGTTGCATTATTTCTAGCACAACGCTCTCTCTCTCTCTCTCTCTCTCTCTCTCTCTCTCTCTCTCTCTCTCTCTCTCTCTCTCTCTCTCTCTCTCTCAATTCTTCCAGTAAGTCACCAAAGTCATTATTGACCATTATTGTCTAGCCGAGGACGGCGGTAGTAGTAGTAGTAGTAGTAGTAGTAGTAGTAGTAGTAGTAGTAGTAGTAGTAGTAGTAGTAGTAGTAGTTGTAGTAGTAGTAGTAGGGACAGGCTTCTTAAAGCCTAGGCCTCGCGGCCTATAAAACGTCCCCTCTTTTGCAATGGCATCTGTATAATTTTGTACAATTATTTTGAGCCTGCGCAAGCTTTAGAAGGACAATCGGTCAAACTCATAATATTTCTGAAAATTCGGTATTTTTTTATATTTCATATATTTGGTATATTCTAGTCACAGAGATTTATCTCTGTGAAATTCGGGCTGCTCTCCCCCGGCGAGCGCGTCGCCGCAAATGAACCGCCCAAACGTGTTTTGTGACATTTCACAAAACATTTCTTTTCTGGTTTTTCTATTTTGTTCACTTTGTTTGTTAGTTTGTGAATAATGTTTCTAAATATTGAAATAATATTTTCTAATTGGTGAGAACACACCTTCCGTCATTTGAATTATATGTAATGTATTGTGTACGGGTACGTTATAAGCTATATGCTTGTTGTTACCCAGTTACCTCGTTATTGTTTATAATTTGACATAGTTGAATAAAAAAACGTTTAAACCAAAAAAGAAAACAAAAACGTGTGTGTTTTTTTTTCGGGGGGGGGGAGCACAGGGTGAGGAAGGGGTGTGGGCACACTTGGAAAACCTAGCTATCAATTTGGCCATACCAGGCAGCGGGATTTCTCTCTGCTCTTACCGACTTTCAACTGCTGCTCTTTGTTGCACTGCTTCATGTTCTCTTCTGCGCCTCCGACCCCCTCCCCACCCTGCCCCCCCCCCTGTCCTCAAAATTGCGCATTGAATAGGCCTATTTGCACCGAGTATCAACATTCTGCCTTTCTCTGGAAAAGGGAAAGGCAGAGGCTCGGGGTACGGGCCCGTATCTCATTATCCAGGCTACAGGTACGGCGCTCAATCATGGGATGCATGCATTGTGCATGCACAAATGTTTTCGAAAAATACTAGGGTAAGACGGGGTAAAAAGCCCATGGGCGGGTAAGAAGCCCATGCCAATTATCTCATGAAATAAAGCAAATTTCAGTCAAATTTGCCCATGAGACGAATGCTAAACATGAACACTCGTCTCATGGGCAAAATGTGACTGAAATTTGCTTTATTTAATGAGATAATTGGCATGGGCTTCTTGCCCGCCCATGGGCTTTTAACCCGTCTTACCCTAAAATTAACTAACTCCGACATGTTCCTAACCCTATTCCTTACCAAGATGCGTTAAATAATTATACGAAACAAGAAAATGCATTCGTTGACGAAAAATTCGACTAGGAAGAGTTACTATCCCTGAACATGGTCTGAGTGTTGCAGCAACGCCGTACCCGTAGCCACTGTGAAAGGGATAGTGGGTTAGGGATTAGGATTATTATCATTGAAACTGAAAGAACCGGTCTGTGAGATCGAGAGTCATAAACGTGAGCGGAGGGGAGTCGAAACTGACAACGTACCTGAACATTCTCAATAGACGATTTTCGGTGAAAAACTAGGGGAGAGCACTTCGTAAAAATTAGAGTTAATTACCTCGACTTACTCGGTCAAAACCATAGCAACAATGGCGGCATGGCGTCGAAGCTTGAAACCGCAGGATGCGAGTCAGCGATTTGCAAACTTTTTTTTTTATAGCAAAATGAGGAGCGGCCAGTGTCGTATGCAAAAAGGTAGCATCGTGTAAATTCTTCGCTCGCTACTATGAGTTAGCATTTGCGACATTAAGGATGAACGACAAATTTCACTTTTTCCGTATTTGAAACACTTTTCCGTACTCAAATCGTTCATATTTCATGACATTACGGAAAAAAGTGAAATTAAAAAAACTTCGCTCAATGTCGCAAATGCTAAGTCTCATAGTAGCGAGCGAAGAATTTACACGATGCTACTTTTTTTTCATACGACAGCCAGTATCCGCAAACCGATAGAACTTTGCAAAATGTCACGTAAAAATATAAATTACATCAAAATTTAGAATGACGCACGGTGTTCTAATCGACGCAAGTCTACTCAAACACACGAGGCGAGAGCTGATGGTAGAGTAGCTTCCCCTGTTTGACCGATTGAATTAGGCAAGATCATCACTCCACACACACCATGAAATTACTCCCCTTAATTATTTCCGAACAATTCCTATTCGGAGACAGCTTAATGGAGAGTAGCTAAACGTTGGCAAAAACAAAGAACAAAATGTTACATTATCAGTTAGTTCTACAATATCTTTTCTTAATTTTTTTTTAGTATGGATTAGGATTAGGATTAGGATTTCGGGACTCAAAACATAGCCGTAAGGCTTTCCTGTCCCATCTTTCATTTTATTTAGTTATTTGTCTCGGTCTGTCGCACACTCAGTTTTTGTTAATATTATTCATCGTAATCATACATAACTGCCTTATAGTCATTCCATTCGTCGAGAAGGTTTTTAAAAATGTTAGTATTCTGTGCTCTTTTCATGTTAGGTGGTAATTTATTCCACACAGGTGCAACTCTGTTAGTAAAATAAAATTTTCTATTATTAGTCCTGCAATGTTGAATAAATATTTTGTCTGTACTGTTCCTTGTTTTGTCATAATCTGATATTGTGAATAAGTCATGTACATTTAGGTCATCTACACTATTACATATTTTATAAGTTTGAATTAGGTCACCCCTAATTCTCCTTGCCTTTAATGTAGGTAAATTTAGTTCTTTCAACCTGTCTGAATAAGAAACATTTTGAAGACCTTGTACTAACTTACCTGCTCGTCTCTGTACTTTTTCTATCAAAGCTGACTGTCTCTTTAAACCTGGATACCAAATGCAATTTCCATATTCTAAATGAGGTCTTACTAAACCTTTGTACAAGCATAAAAAGTGTCCTTGTCCAAGAAAGAAAACGTTCGTTTAATTATACCAATTTTCTGATTAGCTTTACTTACAGCACTGTGAATGTGTTCATCAAATTTCAGTTTATCATCAAATATTACTCCCAAGTCTTTTTCCTCAGAGCATTTCATAATGACGCTTTCTACACCATTGCTATGCATTTTGTAGTCTGTGCATGGATTACTTTTCCCCCCAAAAAGAAATTTGTGCTCACCTGAAGTAAAAACATGGTACACATTTTCACAACTGTAATAGATATCCCAGCGATGTTGACTGTGGCATAGCCAAGTTCGCAATGAAAGACAAGGTGAACACGGTGATCACACGAAGCACGATTCGCGCTCTATCATTTGGTCTGATTGGGTGGTAGTAGTAGTAATAATCTCGTGTTGCACGGATTTATTGTCGCTTGTGCCAGTATTGTAACACGGGGGTTTATGCATGATGCAGAAAGCTTTCTGTGTGTGTGTGTGTGTGTGTGTGTGGGGGGGGGTGCGTGTGTGCGCGTATGAGTGTGCGTGCATGCGTACTTGTGTGTGCGTGTGGGAAGGGGGAGTATTATGGTGTGGTATGTGTGTGTGTGTGTGTGTGTGCGTGCGCGTGTGCGTGTGTGCGTGCGTGCGTATGAGTGTGCGTGCATGCGTACTTGTGTGTGCGTGTGGGAAGGGGGAGTATTATGTGTGTGTGTATGTGTGTGTGTGTGTGTGTGTGTGTGTGTGTGTGTGTTGTTATTGTTAATGGTAACTACAATGTATGTCAATCAATCAATATGTGCCCCCCCCCCCCCCCCCCCCCTAGCTATCTCGGTTAATTGTATTTTTCCGTTATTGCCTTTCTTACCATACATAAAGCTGTATTTTAGGAACATTTTTAGCTAATAACCTTTTTTGGAATACTAACCCTATCCCTAACCCTAGCCCTAAGCCTAACCCTACCCCCCACCCTATAAGACGGAAAAACGCAACGAACCACAACTGTGACAAATCTTGCAGTACATAGTGGGGGGTAGGGTTAGGTTTAGGGCTAGGGTTAGGGATAGGGTTAGTATTCCAAAAAGGTTATTAGCTGAAAATGTTCCTAAAATACAGCTTTATGTATGGTAAGAAAGGCAAAAACGGAAAAATAGAATTAACCGAGAAATGCATGGGGGGGGGGGGGGGGGGGGGCACATCTTTACCTTTACCCAATCAATCAATTATTTATTGTCCCCATTTAAAACAAGGAAATTTGTCTTGCAGTCAATATAAAAGAATATAAAATACAATGCAATGCAATGAATACATACACATTAAAGAGACCGCACACGTGAACATCCCCCCCCCCCCCCAACCACGGCAACACAGCGAAAGGCCAGTCACAATATAACTTGCCCATCACTAGGCCGCCATGGTGAAAGAGTGAACAATGCCCACACGCAAAGACACCCCAACAAATAAACACACACTACACACACACACACACACACACACACACACACACACACACACACACACACACACACACACACACACATGTGCAGCTGTTGTGTATGTTCTGATGTGTTAGTTTTGTGTTTTTGTCATGATTGGGGCTGTTGGCCTAAGGGCACACACACATTAGATCTGCAATCCGTAAGTTCCGTACGGAAACCCTATGCACTTATAATATATGAAATAAGCGGATGGGATTGCCCATGAGTTTCCGCGTGTAATGTGCACACTCTTTCAGACTTGGTTTAAACAAAATGTTGATTCATTTCGAAACATAGTCACACAGAAAGACAATTAGAGCAACAACAATCTCGAAGCTTATGCCGTGCTCCTTAAATTGACATTACGCAATTCATATTAGTTTTTGCTTCCAGATTTGTTTTACGGATTGCGCATATGTTTCCGCGCTGAACTTCCGCGCGTGTGTGTGTGTGTGTGTCTTTAGCGTAA
>CM065682.1:75444634-75452134 GCA_017654935.2 Phymorhynchus buccinoides | reverse complement strand
TATTTTACATTAAAACACAACTTTGAACAGTACGAAATGTCGGCCCAGTAACAGGCACTGATCAATGTTTGATGTTTAACCCTTTCACCACCAAAGTCGCATTTTAGCACCACAGTGATTTAGCACACATGTCACTAAAAAGCATCAAACCTTAGTCTATTATCCAAAGACCCTATTGTCTTAGTTTTGGGAAGTAAGGATAGACCTTATTTTATATATGTCACAGAAGAATCCCCAATACCGTAGATGGATTTTGTTCTCTACCCAGGTAAATTCAATGGACATTTTTGGCTGAAGTATGGCTGGCGGTGAAAGGTTTAACACAGCCACTGCATCAACTTAACACTCGTTTTCATTCACCAAACAGGTCAAATCAAATCTGAAACCCCCAAAACAGCTCATAAGTCATAAGTTTCTTTATTGTCCATTGGCATTGTACAACGCACATGGAAACTTGTCTTCCACCGTGTAAAATGCCATGAGATACATCAAAATAACAAAAATGAAAGCATTAAATAAAAAAGATCAAACATAAATTGACTTTAAAACAAATATGTAACTCTCACACCACACCCAATCATTCATCCGCTATCTTGCTCACTCATCATGCAACCCACCACCACTTCCGTCTTCATTTTTAACCCTTTCCTCCTTTTTTCCTTCTCTTTCTTTTTTCTGTTTTCGTGTTCTTCTCTCCCCCCCCCCCCCCCCTTCTTTTTTTAAAGCTACTATTAATTCCGCACACATTAAAGTCGTGTTTTTATAGGTTTAACACAACGTATGAATGTTTCATTGTTGATATTGCTAGCCATATCATTCTGACATATCGACCCTGACTAGTAAATAGGATAAGTGCTTATTTTGCATTCCCCCCCCCCCCCTTTTTCTTCTTTTTTTGTTTTGTTTAGTGCGCATGCATATATTATATACACGCGCGGCCATATTTGGGAATTGTCCAGTGCTGCACGCATGTTTCCAGTTTGTCACGCAAATTAGAGTACCATGGGGGGGGGGGGGGGGGGGGGGGGGGGGGGAGCGGGGGAGCAGAAAAACCCCCACCCAACCCTGGTCACAAGCTATTTGGCGACCTCATGTCAATTGACGGCTTGCCTGCTAACACGGAACTTCTTACCCCACGTTTTTCACCTAAGCCAAACAACATGCTTTTAAAACATTTTCTTCTCTCTCTTTTTTTTCTCTTCTCTCTACTAAGCCAAGCAGGGTGCCCACCGGTTCGCATAATCCTTTGATCAGAGCCGCGGGCGCAAGTCGAGTGTCTCTTCCCAAAAAAACTGTCAGTTCGCATAAACGGGTTTGCCATTTTGCATATTATGCACTCTTGCAGGTTCTAATGTACTGTACGTGACTTTCTGTTACTTTCTTACTATCCATAACCCTATCCCTAACTTTCTGAGTTTTATGCGAAATGCCATGTCCACAAAGCTTTGTATGCGAAGCGGCAGTATGTGAATCGGCTTTATGCGAAGCGGCAGTATGCGAACCGGGGCGCACCGAAACATGCTTTTCAACATTGTGTTTTCTCTTTTGTGCGTGCGTGCGTGTGCGTGTGTGTTGTATTAATGGGGAAGGTGAAGAGAGGCGGGGGTATAGTAAAAGCATGGATGGTGGTGGTGGTGGTGGTGGTGGAGGTTGGATAAGGGAGGTAAGAGCAGAGGTCAACGAAACTTCAACTCAAACTCTGTTAGGCTTTTTTTCGTTGTGCTTGTAGTTTGCTGGCTTGCCCTGGCTAATAAACTCCAGGGATCATTCCAACAGCGGGGAAGTACTTGAACACTGTGGTACAAACAAGCGCATCGACTCAACTCAACTCAACTCAATATTACTGACTGGGCCTTCTGCCCATGTCACGACGGTACAATGTCAATGAAACTTCAACTCAAACTCTTTTAGTTTTTTTTTGTTGTTGCTTGTAGTTGTTGTTGTGGCTTTCCCTGGCTAAAAGACTCCAGGGATCACCCCAACAGCGGAAGCGCTTGAACACTGTGGTACAATCGAATCAACTCAACTCAACTCAATTTGACTGACTAGGCCTTCTGCCCACGTCACGACGGTACAAGTGGATCAGCTAGGGATGAGAATATTACGTGCGTGACCGTTTTTCCGATTACCCCGCCACGTGGGCAGCCATACTCCATCTTCGGGGGGGTGGGGGGGGGGGGGAGCTGGCGGTAAAACCATCAAGGTAATGAGGGAAAGATGGATTTGCGTAATGAGTTTCTGGCAAAAGTTGTATAATTATAGATACCCCCCCCCCCCCCCCCTCATGTTTAGTACGACCCTCAATCTCAAAGTCCGCTTCGTTTGAGTTTTCTGATCTGAGAGTTTTATAAGAAATAATCCTAGGCTGATCCTAACCCTATTTCTGTCCCGAGAATGGCAGACCGTTGCTTCTCAGTGGAAATTTCATTGCAAAACATTGTGTGTGTGTATGTGAGTGTGTGCGTGCGTGCGTAGGTGTGAGTGTGTGTGTGTGTGTGTGTGTGTGTGTGTGTGTGCGTGCGTGTGCGTGCGTGTGCGTGTGCGCGTGTGCGTGCGTGCGCGCCGTGCGCAAAGTACAAGTTAGATAGCAACGTTACAGTTGAACTCCCCCACACCCCACACCATTTCGATATTGAAAACCTTCACAAAAAAAGCAGCATACTACCTTGCTTGGGACACACACACACACGCACGCGCGCGCGCACGCACACACTAAGTTACACACACACACGCTCGCATGCACACACACACACACACACACACACACACACACTCTAACCCACACGCATACATGCAGAACACAAATATCACATAACACATAAGTAAACACACGCGCAGTGCCCCCCCACGTATTTCCATCCACAATCAACAACAATATGTCAGAGGACACAACGAACTACAAACAACGCAAATGAAGAAACAATAACAGATGAAAAACATTTTACGCATTGGACTGTAGAGGGGAAGTATTGTTTTTTACTTTGATCTTGGTTGTTTTTTTGGCTCCTTTTGTTGCCTGCTTTTTCCTCCTTTAGCTGTTTAATTGTTTGTCCATGTTGATAAAGGCGCATTCGCCGAAATATCCAGTAGTTTTGTTTTGTCTCTTGTGAATAAAATAACGTCACTTTACACTTGTCGTGTAGTTGTTTGTTTGTTGCATAACAGAAGAAGATCAAACAAAAATAGAAAGAAACCCTTTACCCTAAAACAAATCTTAAAATCTGACCCCAAAAAACATTGTTCAATCAAAAGGAATGTTAGCGCAGTCACACAAAAATCGCATAAAAAAAATAAAAATAAATAAATTGGGTGGCGCGCCTCTGGCTGCGACACGCTCTCCAGGTGGGAGCAACCCGAATTTCACAGAGAAACGGCCTCTGTGACTATAAAGTACCTAATACCTAATAAGGGGCAGACACACTGCATACGATGTGATCCGATTGTGACATTTGTGAGGCATGATTCTCGTGAAATGCCACTGTCTAAATGAATCTGATGAAATCCTACTAGTTACGTTCACTATATTTGTGGCGAGCCCCCCCCCCCCCCCCCCACACAACCTAGGCAGAGTGGTTAAGACATTCGCCTGCCAAATGTAATGCGTGACTGCAGCGTGAGTGACCGGGGTTCGAATCCCGGCCTCCTTGCCCTTTCTTTCTAGTTTGACAGGAAAATCGAACTGAACGTCGAGTCCTTCGGATGGGGGACTTAAAGCTAGTCTGACCCGTGCGCTTTACGCACGTAAAAATCCCACGGCAGTTGAAAGTCGGTAAGAGCAGGGAGAAATCCCGCTGCCTGGTATGGCCAAATTGACAGCTAGGTTTTCTGAGTGTGCCCACACCCCCTCCTCACCCTGTGCCTCCCCCCAAATTTTTGTTGGGGTAGGCACTGCACACAAGTCGGTAAGAGCAGGGATAAATCCCGCTGCCTGGTATGGCCAAATTGATAGCTTGGCTTTCCAAGTGTGCCCACACCTCCTCCTCACCCTGTACCCACACCAATTGTTTTTTTTATTTATAAAATGGGTATGCGCTGCAATTGCGGCGACGCCTTCTCCGGGGGAGAGCAGCCCGAATTTCACAGAGATAAGTCTTTGTGACTAGAATATACCAAATACCCCAGTACACGAATCTGATGAAATATCTGTATTTTGTTGTTTTGGGTATCATACACTTTGCGTAATTCGTGTAGTGCGGTGTATGTGTTTTCGTATTTGAAATGGTGTCAATAATGTGTATGTGAAAGGGGTGAGTGGGATGAACGGCGTGAGCATTTGTTTTGTTTTGGATTGTTTTCTCTCGTAATATTTGTAAAGCGCTCTGAGGATGATTTTTTATCATCGAAGAGCGCCATAGAAGCTTTATTTATTATATTATTATTTATTATTATTATTATTTATTATGTGAGCATAGTGAAGGAAAACGTGTAGAATTACCTTTAGACGGATGTGTTTCACGAGAATCATGACTCGCAGAAATCGGATCGTATCGTATGTTAGTGTGTCTGTCCCTTAAAACTCTCCGGTATGGCAACTCATTTAGATTAACCCTTTCACCGCCAACGTCGCATTTTAGCACCACAGTGATTTAAGACCTGTGTCACTAAAAGGCATCAAATTGGGGTCTATTATTCAAAGACCCTATTGTCTTAGTTTGGGGAAGTAGGGACAGACCTTATTTTATATATATCACAGAAGAATCCCCAATACTGCAGATGGATTTTGTTCTCTACCCAGGTAAATTTAATAGCAATTTTTGGCTGAAATATGGCTGGCGGTGAAAGGGTTAAACTAAGTAAACGGGATTGAATCTAATTTTTAATTGAAATGTACTGACAGAAAAAGTAGAGTAACAGTAGGCAAACGTTAGTGTCTGAAGTTTGCACACGCATACTACTACTGCTACTGCTACTACTACTACTACTACTACTACTATTGTATGTGTGTGTCTGTATGCATGTGTGTGTGTATGTTTGTGAGTGTATGTTGTATGTGTGGGTGGGGTGTGGTATGTGTATGCCTATTTGCATGTGCGTGAGTGTTTTATTTGGTTTTGTTGTTGTGTTCAGTGTGCTGTTAAATGTGTGGTGTGTGTGTGTGTAATCGCATAGAGCTCCACATTTTGTTTGCGAGGACATGCGATTGGATGTAAATGATTCAAAATTAGTTATTATTATTATTATTATTAGTGTGCTGTAACCTCTAACGCATTGTGTATGGTGTATGTGGTCAGTCCGTGCAACATTGTGTGCTGTGGTGTGCTGATGAGAATGTGTATGTGTGTGTCGTGGGTGATGTGTGTGGCGATGTGTGTGTGTGTGTGTGTGTGTAGGTGTGGTGTGTGTGTGTATTGTGCGTGTGTGTGGTGTGTTGTGTGTGGTGTGTGTGTGTGGTGTGGTGTGTGTTTGTGAGAGAAGAGAGAGAGAGGGAGAGAGAGAGTGGATGTGTGTGAGAGAGAGTGAGAGAGAGAGAGCAGAGAGAGAGAGAGAGAGAGAGTGATGAGAAGAAGAGAGTACTGAGAGGAGATCATTACTTTTATTGTATATTTATGCGTTGTATGCTGGAATGTGTCACATTCGGTGAAAAAAAATGTTCTTTGTTGTCTGTTTTGTTGCATGAATATTGTGAGTGTGTCAAAGCGTTTGGGGCTCATTTGAGGTAAAGCGACAATATAAATTGTACTACTACTACTACTACTACTACTACTACTATTTTCTACTACTATTGCACTGAATTACCTAGTAGATAATAGATAATAATAATGATGAATCGTCGTTTCAGACTTAAGCCACAGCCATAGGAATGAATAAAACAACAAACAACAACCACCAACAACAATAATAGAATAAGTAATAATATAATAACAACACTCCTTTCCCCCACTCTATGTCCCTGCGAATCTACATACACCAGTAATCAATATGATACACCCACGTACATAATTCTACACGCAAGTAACACGAGGCTGCATAATAATTAGAACAAGATATCTTAGCAATATAAACAAAGGATATCATTCACCAACAACAGAAAAGAACGGTTTAACAAGATTCTAACAACGATGATGTTATTTTTTGGGAGGGGTGTCGGCAATAATAAAAATCACAGAAAAGGGGTTGGAATGCAGGAGATGATGTTTTAAGATTCAAATTATGCCCCGTCGAAAACTATAGGCCATGTTAGGGTCAATACCACCACGTTAAATCTTACCACGTGTTCATGCAGGAGAGGAGAACCGATAGAAAGTAGATATATGGGTGTGATATAGCGACATAACGTTTTACTTTAATTTCTTTAAAAATTTTGTCATGTCATAATTGCAGTGTTCAAAATGTTGTGGCTGTGTATTAGTCTGCATATTTTTCTATGGAGTGTGATCACTTAGTAATGGACCCCCCCCAACCCATGGCACACAAAACACACACATCCGCCGCGCACGTATCCCCAGCCCAAACACGCGCGCACACACACTGAACTTTCCGCCCACAACACACGCAAAACACACGGTCCCTAAAAACGTACACATCGTTGTCCGCGCCACCCTGCCGCGCGCGCGCACCCACACCACCCACACTACCCCACACCCACACATTCCCGCCCACTAACCCTTCACCACCAATTTACACACAATGTTCCCCCCCGCACCCCCCCCCAAACATGCACGCACCATGTACCCCATCCATGTTCTACATCGAAGGTTCACACACTCGCACACCCAACACACATGCCCACACTATAATATACCCCCAAACACTATTACACCACCAAAATACCCGCCCGCCCGCACCGCCCCGCCAAACACCCCCCCGCCCGCACCCGTCGCTTGCTCCTACAAGATTTACCCCCAAAAACCTTCTTATGTAAACCCCACATCGGATTGCATGCTAATGGGCTTCATCCCTCCCTCCTCAATTTCTTCAAGCTCCTCGCGGCCTTTGTTCCCTCGGCACGCTTGCTGTTTGCGTCGTTCAAAGGAGCCGCTACCCTACCTCCGCTTTCGAATTCAAACGCGAACCCAATTTTCACCAACATGTGCAATCTATTTGTTCTGAATAAATCTGATGTCGTTCCTACAGTTACATTCACTTATATTTGTAGTCCCCCGTTAAACAATCGTGCTGAACTATCCGAATTGTTTTGTCGCAAACCATTTTTATTTGATTGGTGTAATTGGGGAGTCTAACTTGAGTGCTAGTGATCGAAAATAGTAGCTCTTCTTTTAACACCGAACAGTATTTCACGCGAATCCTGACTCATAGACCATCGTCAAAGAAAAAAAAAATAAAAAAAAAAAAAAAAAAAAAAAAAAAAAAAAAAAAGGAAAAAAAAAAAAAAAAAAAAAAAAAAAAAAAAAAAAAAAAAAAAAAAAAAAAAAAAAAAAAAAAAAAAAAAAAAAAAAAAAAAAAAAAAAAAAAAAAAAAAAAAAAAAAAACAAAAAAAAACAAAAAAAAAACAAACAAAAGAAAAAAAAAAAAAAAAAAAAAGAAGAAAACAAAAAAAAA